>CM063252.1:3089246-3175587 GCA_032158295.1 Pycnopodia helianthoides | reverse complement strand
TCTTACCAACCTCGTTCCCAGTAGTGTACGATCCGAGTAATGTTTTCTGTCTTTCCCATAATGCTTTGCTCGATTGTTAGTGACGAGAGATACGGCGTGCTGCCCATGGTAGCAAGGCTGGGGCCGATTTCCCAAAGCACTAACACTCATCTGAAGATGAGTTAGGGAGCGTCTCAAAAGTCGGAACGGTAGGAACGTTCTTTTTGGATCGCAAGAGTATCCCCGCCGCTGTACTTGGACCGGTCCTTTGGACCGCCAGAGCGATCCTTTGGATCGTTTCAAATGCGTAACCGCGTACAATCTCATGTCGGAACGTTCCTAAAAGAACGTTCCGCAGGACCGGGCGTCGTGTCCCAATTGAGAAAATGAGCCCATGTTGTGCTGACACAACTGCACGCGGCCCGACGAAAACTTGCAGGTTCCTATACGTGTACTTGGAGCTGAACAAAAATGGCTGACCGTGCGGGTAATTCCGGTGCTGGTGGTGGTGAGTACAAGATATACGATGATTTAATTACGTGCGGCAAATTTGTGCGTGCATAATTTCTGTTCTGCAGGCTTTCTGCGTTCGCAAATTTAAATCGGGCCATCAAATTTTCGCGCTCAGCGGAGGCTGAAGTTTGCGCGAGGATTTATGTTTGTGCCCAACATCAACATTAAAATTCTTTCCATAACTTTATAGATATCCAAGAATTGTGCAATACGTGTGGATTGTACCCCCTCTTTTTAATTATGATCTAAAATTTTCCTCACACAAATAATCAATGGACTGAAAAACGAACACGAACAGAAAACAAACAATGTGTTGATGTGATACGATCGACGAACGGCCGCCGCAACTGCCGGGGGAGATATATCTGCTCAACCCACCGACCAGCCTCCATTTTCACTATTTTTTGAAAATAAGTTATAATTACAATGCTATTAATATTTGCTAAGATCCCATTCCCCCTGTTGATTCAACTCCAATAAGAAAAAAGGAAGACGTACCTTTTTTCGTAACTGTCTTGATACAGAAGATATCCAAACGAGGTAGCAGTCATTTTAATGAACGTTTCTATATACAAGTACATAGCTTGGAATATTCACGAATGACCGACTGGTGTCCGTTCCACAGGACCGGTCTTTTGGAACGTTCGGCTAATATTCGTCATGATATTGCGGTCCCGCGGAACGATCCCGCGATCTAATGGATCGCGGGCATATGCCCACAGGAACGTTCCTTTGCGCTCGGAACGTGCCCGACTTTTGAGACGCTCCCTTACCAATATCACCAATATAGATTTGTGTTGTGATATCACACCTTGCTTAGCAACTAAGATTGATACAAAGCTTAAGCTCAATATTAGCTCTTCGTGAAATCGATTGGGTTCGTACATGCTGCGACTGGGCGCACGCATCCGACAATATGATTTCAAATGTAACGTTCATAGTTCATCAACATATGAAATAGATACACAACAAAATTGTGTTCGCATGCGGAAACGCACGCGATAAATATTTTGTTTTTGTATACTTTCGTGCAGTGCAATCATTTTTGCGTATAATTAGATGATTTGTTCTTGCATTCCTTCCAATCTTTAAAGGAACATTACAGAATTGGTGTGCTAACAGTTGCTGGCAGTGTAAGCACTGTAACCCACCATATACATAAACCACAAACATGTAGAAGTTTGAGATCGATCAGCCATCTGGGTCACGAGAAAATAGTGACAAACCAATTACACATTTGCATGAAATCATATAGATTCAACAAATGAATAAAAAGCTCACTGAGCGATAAACTCCAATCGGAAAATTAGTTTATTCATTTCTCATCAAATATGGCATTTCAAACAGAAATATTTCAACGGATGTTTTCTACTATCATCAACATTAGACCGTGTAAGTTTTATGTAAATCTGTGATGAAAAAGTATATTCTACAAGTTTTTTCTCATACCAATTCTGTAATGTTCATTTAACGCACTTCCTTCCATAAGTCCCTGCCTCTGTACATCTCGGTATTCTTTCGAACTTGTGTTATATATAGTTTGAAATAGACACCGATACTGCAAATACGCATACGACAAATGTTAAAATGTTTCAATGTAACCGACTAAGCATCCGATTAGTGTGTACAAATAATTAATTCTATTTTCCCTTTTTTGTGTTTTTTTATTCAGTGCAATATGATTACGCACTGTGCTTCCATTAAACACTGTAGACTGTTATGTGTCTGCGCGCTGCGTACGCAGTGAAAACGCAGCGAGTATATGAACTGGCCTTTACACGAAATACAGGACCCGGGTTGCTTGTATTCTCGGGTCAAGACGTTCTTACACTCATAAACGTTGTGACTATTCCCCGAGAGAGGTACTTCTCAGGAAGCCAAGAACCAGTCAGTAGGAACCCGTCAGTGAGAAACCAAGATGGGTCTCGGGTGATGGACTAAGTCAGGTTGGTCAGGTTTTCGTGGCAGCGCCCGCTATTGTCCAATGGTTGGTTTTGCATGTAAAGAGTTTAATAGCATTGCGATAGTAGAGTGATACTGAACATCGTCTTGCACCAAGACTAGGTGGCCTGACAATCCGTGAACGTTCTCGATTTAATATTGTGAAAACAAAAACAACAGGTCCGTCTCAAAGTATTGCCAAGGAAAATGAAGACAAGGGAAGTCATTGATACAAAAATCTAAAAAAATTATGAAATCAATGTTGCGCGGTAAAAGAGGGGGGGGGGAACAAAACACATATTTTGACCATTTTGAAACTGACACGAAAATTTAATATTGTTTTAAATTACTTTCCCTTCCCTTTAATCACTTCCCCTTTCCCTTATTGTAAGACAACTGACACTCGAAATAACAATTTCGCTTACTAGGTACTTTTATGGGAAAACGTGAAATATAATGGTTTATACTGTGGCGGAATTTTACCAATTACCAATTGGGACGAAGTGTCCACCGGCAATCACCCACGGTTATGTGGGCGTCCCCTAGTCAAGGCCGGAAGAATCAGTCCGTTCGGGTGGAAATGTACCGCCCCATGTACGGATCGCAATACCCAGAGAGCTCCTAAATCTACCTCAGAGGGACATGGGGTGGGAGAAGAGACATAAAATAATGCACTTGGTTTACACTGACTGATAGTTTATAGATTTATTCTCTTTGGTACTGATTTACTAGTTGACCTCAGGTTTAACTAACTGTAAGGAATAAAACCAGAGCCTCTACTTGATTAAGGTATAACAATGATATGGGACTAGCGTTAGCCTCTAACTCCTACTATATCCCGGAGCTCCTAACCCGCTCCAATTAGCCTCGGATTAGCCTCCGAGTCATCGGTTAGCCTCCTATGGTAACCTCCCCACTCAGACGAGTGCTCTCCCAGATTGCCCCGGACGTTAGCCTCTAATTAGCCTCACGTAAGCCTCACACTATTACTCCTGGTTCCCCGGTTACACTGTGCACCCAAAGACTTAGTAACCTCCCACTTGACCTTCCCTGGTCGGTTGGGGCAATGCACTGTCCTTGTGCCTTGTGTCCTTTTTCCTACCTACATGTATACTAACCTGCCGTTCCAGTATTCCTTGCTGGCTACTCATACACGTCCTCTCTCTGCGGTGGCAATCCTGCACTGACTCTCACGTGTGTAGTTGCACGCTGCCGCGTGCACCGGTGACTCATCCTGGCCATTGCCCAATCAACGCACCTTGCGCCTGTATCCACCCAGACACAACCCTCCAATCAGCGTGCGTTCCGCTAGTCACCGCCCGATGCGGCAGCGACTTGTAATGCGCCCTCTGTTGTCCAACAGAGGATGGGCTAGTCGCTCCATTGATTTCCGTTACATAGCCTCCTTCAATGCTCGACCGTCCTCGTTCGAAGTAGCATTAACCTAAAACACAAATCAATGGTGAGGCAACACAACTATGCCATAACAACAACACTTTATTTATCAAAAAAATGAGGTCTTTAATTTTTACAATCATGGCGCTGCCTTGAAACTTACTCGGCGCCTATACAAATTAACCTAACAATGATTGGGACCATGCTACCTCACGCACTTCGAAAAAGTGAGTGCCTCTCTTTAATTTAAGTAAAAGAGGTAGCAACTAAACCTGAAAAACCACTAAACTCTGTACTTAAAACTTCTTTAGAAAAATATAACTCTAGTCTTGTTAAAGGATGGACTCTACACAAACTCTTGAAAAACAACTAAACACGAGGTAGGTCCGGCAGCTTTTCTTTCCCCCCGCGAATCAGATCAGGCGGTGTAGGTGAAGTCGTCATCAAACTCGACGTGGTAGACTCGTCGCCTCTTGCTTGCACGTCTTCTCTCTCCGTCAACATGAGTGTACTGGATGGACACCTCGTCGATCTTGATTATCTTGCCCCTCAACTCTTTTGTCAGCCGAATGCGCTCCACTGGTCTGTCCTCTCTGTTGCCTGCGTTCCCATCTGCAACTGGTACCTGCTCAGGTGTATCCTCCCCACTGCCCGCAGCCTCGTCATCTCGTACGATCGCCATCATGCCTTTTGGTTTTCCTCCTTGAGCTCGGGCATGCACCACAGGGCCAAGATCCCACTCCGCAAGGAGGGAGCGCGTGGTCGACAGCGATAGCTCGGTTGGGTTGATCCTTGGGGAATCCAGGGACCTCATTCCTACGGTCAGATCCAACGCGTGGTTTCCTTCTGGTTCAACGTGATGCGTGGCGAGGGGTGGGTCCACCTTCTTCTTATCCTGGTTACCAGCAGCTCCATCCCGATCACCGTCGTCATCAGGAGCTCTAGAAATGGTGGCAGGGGCACGTCGCCTACTCTTCCCTCCCAAGGTGGCAGCAGCCTCTCCCCAGGTTGTCACATCCTCCAGCTCCCTGACCTGGTTTACCCTCACCTCCCGGCCCTGCTCGCGCTCCCCTCGCTCCTGAGCCGTTCCAAGCTGGATCTGGCTTAACTCACTTTCAAAACTGGCATGGCTCTGTTTGTAGTGACGACGAAGGTTGTCATTCCGATTTGCTTTAAAGTCACATCGTCTGCATCATGCATGTAGGGTTGGTCCATGGTCAGTCTTGCGGTGTCTGGAGAGGCTAGCCCGCTGCGAGTACGCCACATCACACTGGTTGCACTTGTATCTCTTGACAGGCCCCTGATCTTTCTCCATTGCTGCAGAAAAAGTAAAACAAACCAAAACCAAAAATCAATTGATTTGTTCAAAAATGTACTCCAGTACCAGTTATAATAATGTACAAGTGTCCTATAGCTACAATGTGAGGCTAACGGTATCGATGAGGCATCTGCCTCTTCCGGACTAGGTTCCTTCTCCCAGTCCCCACACCATCAGTCAACTCTTCACATTGCCCAACTATATCCTCTAAGTTCTCCCCAGTTTGCTCCAAGGAGGCGGAGCCTCCTTCCAAGTCAGTACCGTCCTTTAAACCCATTGCGGCTTCGTCCTGTGGTTCATCGTTCCCTGCCTCTTTATGAACCATCTGCTTTCTTCCTGGCCAAGGCTGTAGAGGTTCTCCATCGTATGGCTTGAGGCGGTCGAAGTGTACGACCTGCATTCTCCCTCGTGGTGTAAGCTGTATCCGATATGTCACATTTGATAATTTGTCCAATATGAGATAGGGGCCTTGCCAGCGACTCACTAGCTTGGGGGACACGCCTTTCTTTTTGGCATGATTGTACAGCCAAACGAACTGTCCCTCCTTGAGGCTAGCATTGTTTGTTCCCCGGCGGTCGTAGGTCTTCTTTTGATGTCTGGCACTGCCTTTCAGGTGTAGCCTCCCACGGTCATGTGCATCTTGCATCCGGTTGCGAAGATCCATGCCGAAATCAGTTCGAGGCTGAGTTCCCTCTGCAGCGGGTGATGCTGTAGTCAAGTCTACTGGTAGCAGTACTTCACGACCTAACATGAGCATGTTGGGCGTTTCTCCTGTCGACGCTTGTGGTACTGTACGATAGGCAAACGTTGCGAACGTCAGTTGGTCGTCCCAATCTTTCTGATGCCTATGTGGGTCTATCATCATAGATACTGAATTAATAAGTGTCCGATTAAACCTTTCTACCATCCCGTCAGACTTAGGATTGTATGCCACTGTGCGAGTCTTGTTGATTCCTAGAATCTTGCACATTTCTGTGAAGATGTCGGCCTCAAAATTACGTCCCTGATCAGAATGCAACTCGCGAGGTACTCCCAATCTACACACACATTTCTCCACGAACGCCCTGGCCACAGTTTCTGAGGTAGAATCGGGCAGGGGTACGCTTCCATCCACTTAGTGAAGTAGTCCCCCACCACGAGTATCCACTTGTTCCCTCTGTCCGACACTGGTAAGGGACCTACCAGATCAAGTGCCACCCTTTCCATGGGCGCACCGACCTGGTACTGCTGAAGGGGTGCCCGCCGTTTCCTTGGTGGGGACTTATTCTGAGCACACCTTGTGCACTGCCTGCAGCTTGCCCTGACGTCTCCTCCCATGAACGCCCAGTAATATCTAGCTTTCACCTTAGCCAAGGTGCGCACCACTCCAAAATGTCCTCCTGTGGCACCGCCGTGTAGCTCATCAATAATTTCCTTCCTGAACTTTGAAGGTAGAATCACCTGCCATGAGATAGTTTTCCCATCATGCGATTCCCAGCGGCGACAGAGAATTCCATCCCGAACCTCCAACCGGTCCCATTGAGCCCAATACACCTTGGAGGCTGCCGATCGTGGACTTGTCTCCACCCAATTTGGCTTGATTCCCGTACCTGCCTTAACATTCATCACTGAGTCAATGGATGCGTCTGCCAACTGTGCTTGGCGTAAGTCTGCAGGAGTGATGGTTGCGTCTATTGTCACTACTCTGGTCACCTTGTCCTCTTCAATCATTGGCCTAGGTTCAATGTTACTGTTGTCATCAATTGGCGTATCAGCTTCTCGGTCGCTGGCTGTCTCATCAGAATGCCCGCACTGGCTGCACGGCTTACGGGACAGACCATCTGCGTTCCCATGCTTCTTACCCGGGCGATGGACGATCTCGTAGTCATAACCTGCGATAACCTCAAGCCAACGGGCCACCTGTCCCTCCGGATTTTTAAAGTTCAACAGCCAGCGTAAGGCTTTGTGATCCGTCCTAATGGTTATTTGCCTCCCGTACAGGTACTGTTTAAAATACTTCATGTAGACTACCACTGCCAGCAGCTCCCTACGGGTGACGCAGTAGTTACGCTCTGGACGGCTAAGTGTGCGACTGGCATATGCTATCACCCGTTCCTCTCCATCTTGTATCTGAGACAGAACGGCCCCAATACCATCACCACTAGCGTCTGTGTCGAGTACAAAGTCACCTTCAGGATTCGGGTATGCCAAGATAGGGGCTTGCTGCAGCCTACTCTTCAACGTCTGGAATGCTTCTTCACACTCCCCATCCCAGAGGAATAACCTCGCTTTCTGGGTGAGGCGATGGAGAGGACGTGCTACATCTGCAAATCCCTTGATGTACCTCCGGTAGTAGGAGGCAAATCCTAGAAAGCTTCGCACTTCCTTTATGTTCGTTGGTGAGGGCCATGATTTTACAGACTCTATTTTGTCCGGGGCGGTTGCAATTCCCTCCTTGGACACAACATGTCCCAGATACCCCACAGATTGCCTGAAGAGGTGACACTTTGAAGGCTTCAACTTGAGTCCCGCCAAGCGAAACCTCCTCAGAACTTCCCTTAAGCGTTGTATCTCCTCGAGTACACTGCTGCCATACACAATTACATCATCCAAATACACTAACAGTGTTTGCCACTGTAGTCCTGCTACCACACGTTCCATTAGTCTTTCAAACGTGGCGGGGGCGTTGCACAGGCCGAAGGGCATAACCTTCCAGCTGTACAACCCCCCTCGAACGACAAATGTGGATTTCTGCCTTGCACTCTCATCCAGCTCAACCTGCCAATAGCCGGACGCAAGATCCAGGGTTGAAAACCATCTCGCGCCCGACAAAGCATCAAGCGTATCATCTATACGTGGCACTGGGTAGGCATCCTTTATAGTCGCATCATTCAGCCTCCGGTAATCCACGCAAAATCTTTGAGTGCCGTCCTTTTTCCTTACCAGTACTACGTTCGAGGCCCATGGACCGTCCGAGGGTTCAATGATGCCCCGAGCCAATAGGTCTTCCACTTGTCTTTGTATCTCCTGCTGGTGAATTGCTGGTTGGCGGCGGGGCCTCTCCTTTATTGGTCTTGTTTCGCCGGTGTCAATGTGGTGCCTCACCAAGTCCGTTTTGCCAAGGTCGTAATCCCCTGTCGAAAACACGTCAGCAAAGTCAACCAACATTCGGGTTATGGCGTAGTGATACTCCGGTCTCACACTTTCCACACTTCTCTTCCATAAATCCTGGAGATGTTCTGGTACATAAACGTTGTTATCCTCACTCTTCGAGGTTACATCGGTGGCCTCAACTATGTCCTTAGCCTCGACGAGGCTAAGATGTCCAGCCATGGTGCCTCCCTGAACAGTACACTCCTTAGTTCCAATATTGAGGACCCGTAGTGGAAGAACACCTTCTTTCGCTTGCACAACTGACCTTGCCAAGATCAGTCCTTTCTGTTCGAGTTCCCCTCCTCCGGAAACAGGCTCAAGCATTCCTAGTCCTGTGTCCCATTCATCTCTCGTCACTCTCCCTCGCAGAATTGCTTCATGTCCAGCTGGGATTGTTGTCGTATCCCTCACGAGAACACGTGCTTGGATTACCGTTCCATAACGCGTGGTGCACCTGACATGTTCGCCGTGCAACACCAGCTCACATGTCCTAAAGTCGAGTGTCCCCCCTGTTATGGTTAGAAAGTCCATCCCCAAAATTCCTTCGACCTTCACATTCGCGATCACTGCTCTGATCGGGCAAGTAGTCCGTCCTATCTTTAAGTCCAGGTGCGCCATGCCTCTTGTCTTCATCACAGTCCCGTCGGCTTGCACAACTCTGACGCCATCTTGCTCCAACTCTGGCCGACTCTCCTTGGGTATCCTGAAGAAAGCTTCCTCCGAAATAATTGTGTCCGTCGTCCCTGTGTCCACTAGAAATGGCAGTGTTATAGTTCGAACACAGCCCTTTACATAAAATCCTTGTTTAGACAGTATTGCCGTCGTTCTGTTATCACGCACTGACCCCAGACGCGGTTCACTGTTGTCACTTGTTTGAGGTTGATCCTGACCCTCCTGTCGAGGCAGCCTCCCCCGGGTCTCAGGAGCGGCTGGCGTTTGTTTCCCGAACGCTCCTTTTGTGTACCATACGGACACTCACGCTTAAAGTGTCCCCTTTGTTTGCAGTTGAAACACCCCTCTTGCACCATTGGGCGCCTTGGCGGGTTTGAATGGTATATCCTAGTATTCCGCCTTTTCTCCTCCGGTTCTGCTTCCCGATCACCATCGTTTTTCCTCTTATCAATTAGGTCCTGATGATACTGTCTCAAATTCTGGGTTACCTCTGCGACAACTGCGCTGATGATATCCTGCTCGTTTCCCATCCTACATCGTTTATCTGCCTTTTTGTTGCCTCTTTGTTCTTCTATCTTCTCAAAGTTTTCCGTCGCAAGAGCGGCTTTGATTGCCCCCTCGAGGGACTCTGGATTGGCTCGAAATATTCCTTCGCGTATTGACTGCGAGGCCACAGCATCAGCAAAATGGCCTCTTGCAAGGCGGTCGCGGCCCGTTTCCTCAAACTCCGGGTGAGCTAAAGCCGCCAACTCCCGAATAGACTGTCCTAGCTCTCGTATTGTCTGTCTCCTTTGGGCCCTGTTGACGGTTCCTAAGTTCCATAAGAAAATTCTCCGCCATTTCCCCAGGTCCAAAGCGTGCATTCAGTAATTTCATAATCTCCTTATATTTGTACTGTTTTCTCTGACCGTCACCTTGGCCGTTTACCAATATTTTTAGTGCTGTTCCTTGTAGGCTTGCAGCGAGAAACACTGCAGCCTCATCATCACTCCAATCGTTAGCAAGCTTGCACGATGTGAAGTGTTCACGGTAATCTATCCATGGCTGCTTTCCATTGAATCTGTCAGGGGTTATCTTTGGGCGTTGTGTCTTTCCCACACGATTTCCCTTAACTGGAAGTTCAATGTCGGTCCTTTCCTTCCCGTTGGAGGCTAACGGTGCCTCCTTAGAGGCTAACGGTGCCTCCTTAGAGGCTAACAGTGCCTCCTTGGCTCCATCTGCGGCCGTCTGTTTTACTCCTGACTCTTCTGGTCCCTTTGGTTTTACAGGATTGTCACCACGCCTCTTTGAAGTGTCTAGCATAGAAATACCTTCCTCAGTACCGCTAGGCGTTTTTCCTTTTGAGTCAGTTTCTATTGGTGTTGCCCAAGTTCGGTTCCTTTTCATCGAACCTTGTTTCGGTGTTGATGTGTCGATGAGGCTATACTTCATGTTAGCCTCACTTGGTTTCTGTACTTCACTGTCCTCTTTGCGTGTTGACTCATTATCTGTTGTAGGTAACAAGCCCCTCCAAGCTTCCTGTGATGCCGCTGCCTCCCGAGTCTTCCGTACCAGACTCGAGGTTTCAACTTCTCGTCCCAAGCCCTTGTCCTCCAACAGTTTCTCCAGCCTAGCCATTAACTGGGTAAGGCTATCCAAAGTTGTCCTCTGCTGCTTGTTCTCCTGCAGAGATTGCTGCAGCAGGTCGTCTTTGTAGTCCATCTCTATACGTAACTCGTCAAGTTCGTTTTCGAGCTCTGGCATGCTGCGCTCCTCTCTGGAGGCATTCATGTGATCACGGTCCCCCCTCGTATTCATAGTGTCTGAACGCTGGGCCATTGGCCACTAGGTGATTCAGGAGGCTACTGTTCCTCCAATTCTTCTTCTTGTGAGGAAAACTGTTGTCCCAACTCTTGTAAGAGTAAGGTGGTATGGATACGCCTCAACACGTTATTTACTCGATATATGATACAGGTCTGATCCCTCGAGTTCCTCCTCAAAGTCCTCAATTCAAGCCGGTTTCTGATGTGATAGCTAATTCCCAAAAGTGCAACGAGTAGGCAGGCTGATAGTAGTCCAACTATGATCCAGTTACCCAGCATGTCCTTATGATTCCAAGGTGCAATATCCTCTCTGGTAGGCTAAATGCACCTCCTCGCTAAGCGCCTCAAAGTCCCAAATTAGCTATTGTGAGTAGGCCTACTTGTAAATAAATCTGTACATGAAATCCCACTTCTGACACCATATGTGGCGGAATTTTACCAATTACCAATTGGGACGAAGTGTCCACCGGCAATCACCCACGGTTATGTGGGCGTCCCCTAGTCAAGGCTGGAAGAATCAGTCCGTTCGGGTGGAAATGTACCGCCCCATGTACGGATCGCAATACCCAGAGAGCTCCTAAATCTACCTCAGAAGGACATGGGGTGGGAGAAGAGACATAAAATAATGCACTTGGTTTACACTGACTGATAGTTTACAGATTTATTCTCTTTGGTACTGATTTACTAGTTGACCTCAGGTTTAACTAACTGTACGGAATAAAACCAGAGCCTCTACTTGATTAAGGTATAACAATGATATGGGACTAGCGTTAGCCTCTAACTCCTACTATATCCCGGAGCTCCTAACCCGCTCCAATTAGCCTCGGATTAGCCTCCGAGTCATCGGTTAGCCTCCTATGGTAACCTCCCCACTCAGACGAGTGCTCTCCCAGATTGCCCCGGACGTTAGCCTCTAATTAGCCTCACGTAAGCCTCACACTATTACTCCTGGTTCCCCGGTTACACTGTGCACCCAAAGACTTAGTAACCTCCCACTTGATCTTCCCTGGTCGGTTGGGGCAATGCACTGTCCTTGTGCCTTGTGTCCTTTTTCCTACCTACATGTATACTAACCTGCCGTTCCAGTATTCCTTGCTGGCTACTCATACACGTCCTCTCTCTGCGGTGGCAATCCTGCACTGACTCTCACGTGTGTAGTTGCACGCTGCCGCGTGCACCGGTGACTCATCCTGGCCATTGCCCAATCAACGCACCTTGCGCCTGTATCCACCCAGACACAACCCTCCAATCAGCGTGCGTTCCGCTAGTCACCGCCCGATGCGGCAGCGACTTGTAATGCGCCCTCTGTTGTCCAACAGAGGATGGGCTAGTCGCTCCATTGATTTCCGTTACAATACCAACAATGACAGTGTACAGTGAGCAATTCAAGATGGGGTTGGGCTCAGTCTAACTCTGAAAAGTAACCCTTACAAGTTTTGCTTATGAGTTTGGGCATCTATGCAGAAGAACCAACATGTATAATTGTTGGGCTTATACATTGATTGACAACATTTTGCACGTGATGTCTTTACAGATCACCACAGTTCCAACGGAACTCTCAACACCAATTCCCCACACAACTTCAGCAACAGCAGGTAGGAAACAAGCCTGAGCGTGTAAATGCGTTTTTGTTCCGTTTTTGTTTTGTTTTAGGTGTTCGGGCACTCCGCCCGGAACACCTCTTGTTTTTTTTGTTCCGTTTTTTTTTTTTTTTTTTTTTTTTTAGGTGTTCGGGCACTCCGCCCGGAACTCCTCTTGTTTTTTGTTCCGTTTTTGTTTTTTTAATACTTCTTCTTCTTATCCCTCGCGATTGTCCGCTAACAAAAGCACACTTCCCACGCTCAAACAACCTTTTAAAGGAACATTACATAATTGGTAAGACAGAAACTTGTAAAATATACTTTTTGATCACAGATTTACATAAAACTTACACGATCTAATGATGATGATAGTAGAAAACATCCCATGAAATATTTCTGTCTGAAATGCCATATTTGATGAGAATTGAATAAACTAATTTTCCGATTGAAGTTTATCGCTCAGTGAGCGTTTTATTCATGTGTTGAATCTATATGATTTCATGCAAATGTGTAATCGGTTTTTCACTATTTTCTCGAAACCCAGATGTCCGATCGATCTCAAAACTTCTACAGGTTTGCCAGTTTATGTATATGGTGGATTACATAAAGTGCTTACACTGCCAGCAACTGTTTTGTTAGCAAAAACCATTTCTGTAATGTTCCTTTAAGCAGAAAATACTGCTTAACAAATTTCTGCTCAGCAGAAATGAGCAGGATACCAGCCACAAATTGTACATGTGACATGTTAGTCTGGCTGGTAAACTTATTCTGGTAAGTATAATTTTGTTGTGGTTAGTTACTTTTTGTGCTTAAAACCTTGCAGTAAGCGTGCGAGCCAGGGTTTTTAAGGCACACTTTGCATAATGTTGTTAATTACACCTGTTGTGAATAAAGTAGAAAGCCTTTTTTTCTTGACTTCCTTTATTATACAATTGAGAAACATAATAGAGAATTTGAGTGGCCTAGCTTATCTGGTTTACCATCTACATCCAAATCAAGTGGCAGTGGTCCAAGGTTCACGGGGATTTCCCTTCAGACTATGTGTTGAAAAAATGCCTTAGCATACATGTACATGCTGGGTAATTGAAAGTGCCTGGCAGGCTTGTCTGTTAACATACAACCTTACCGACTTCATGGTGCCTGCTGGTGGGCTTCACCAGAGCTTGCAAATAGGTATTTACTATTGTGGTCAGGGGTGGGGGGTGCTTTTGTTTGACTTTGTGAATGGAGCGTGAAATGATTTTTTTTTGTCCTTAGTGAGTTAGTGGAATCGTTTGGGGGGAGGGGGGAGGGTATGGGGGAATTGTTTTACAATCTCTAGACCATCTCAGAGGTGTCGGGGAGTCCATTATGCAGCAATAAATCCCCGTGTGTGTAGTGTATTAGTGTGTGTTAGTGTGCCTTGATTTGAATGGCCCGCCAAATGCATAGTGTTTTGTGTGGGCTGTCACACACTGCAGGATACTTTAAAGGGACACACCGGCTTACTGTTTACCTAATTTAGTGATGTTGAATCACAGACAATAATTTGTTGATGGTTGTTGTAAAAAAAAAATCATCAAAATGTCACGTAATTAACGAAAAATGTGAAAAAAAACATAACCCGGTCAAAGGTCAGCGTATACGCTTTTCCAGCCGTTGCAACTGTTTTAAGTGGACTAGTGATCTGTTTTTGTATTAATTATAACAATGGAGAGGCATAAGGGTCCAGTCTTCGTATCCAACAAGCACAAATTCACGTGAAAAAACCGACATAAACACAGTCCGATCCACACCGTGCAGCTATTCGTCGTCGTCCCGCCGCGTGTGTAGCGTAACGTGACAATAGTTAGGGGATAATAGCTAGGGCTACAGACTAAAACCCTCGTAAAACAAAACGTAATTAATGGTCTGGCTCCCTACCACTCCACAGGCTCCGAGTTCATGCCTCCGTGGTTTGTCTCTCTGGCCCGGCGAGACACTGCAACGGCTGTGCGGGACATGCCCCCAAGGTTTACCCGCTAGCTCCCCACGCTGATGCGCCGTAAAACACGCTTCCGTGCACGGACTCTCTGAATGCGAATCTTACGTTCGATTTGTCATCATTATTTACAACTTGCATCCATAAACGGAATACATAGTCCTTTTCGCCAAATACTCATGAATAAATGTTTAAAAAAAAATACTTGAATTTGGTTCAGTAATTTACTTTTATACGGCTGGAAGTAAAACTAATTCTGAAGATCACGTGACTTTTCGGAACCACATTTTGGTTCCGAAAAGTCACGTGACCTTCGTTTTTTGAAAAATGTTCGAAAACGGCAAAATTTGATGGTTTATTTTATGAACCAATCTTCTCCATTTCAGGAAGACCTTTGGAATCATGTTTTAGTCTATTTTGTAGCCCAAATAGCCCAACGAAGCCGGTGTGTACCTTTAATAAACATTGGTAGATGAAACCGTTGCAATGGCGTCATGATGACAACATCAGGTGTCAAATTACAACGGTGTTAAGGTTTAAAAAGGACCATAAGCTTTTTGCTGTAGATTTGACAATCGGAAAGTTATGATGTTCATAATTAAGCATCTAATAGATCATCAAGACTGGAACAACATTTAAAAAATACTATGACCTTTACTTCCGGTCGTTCCGGAAGATCAAAGTTTGCCTTTGTGTGTTTTCGTGAAAAATTGCAATTTTGGGGCATAACTCAAGATTGAAATCGAATTGAACATTGAAACTCATCAGACAATTGAAACTCAATATCAAGACGACACAATTGTGATGATGTCAAGATGACGTCATCAGGTTTTGAATTACAATAAATCAAAGTTCGTCAAAAATCATAACTTGTGATCCACGTGTTGGATTTTTACAATCTACACATCATCGGACAGGTCGGTGAAGATGTAACAAACGCTACAATAATACTAGTTAACTTTTTTCAGCATGATTTTTGTATCATGGCCCAATTTCAAACAGCTGCTTAAGCACAAAAAGTAACTAGGCACAACAAAATTATACTTACCAAAATAAGTTTACCAGCCAGACTACCATGTCACATGTACAATTTGTGGCTGGTATCCTGCTCATTTCTGCTGAGCAGAAATTTGTTAAGCAGTATTTTCTGCTGAAAGGAACATTACAGAAACGGTTTTTGCTAACAAAACAGTTGCTGGCAGTGTAAGCACTTTATGTAATCCACCATATACATAAACTGGCAAACCTGTAGAAGTTTGAGAAATAGTGAAAAACCGATTACACATTTGCATGAAATCATAATATAGATTCAATACATGAATAAAACGCTCACTGAGCAATAAACTCTAATCGGAAAGTTAGTTTCTCATCAAATATGGCATTTCAGACAAAAATATTTCAAGGGATGTTTTCTACTATCATCATCATTAGATCGTGTAAGTTTTATGTAAATCTGTGATCAAAAAGTGTATTTTACAATTTTTTTTCTTACCAATTCTGTAATGTTCCTTTAAGCAGCTCTTTGAAATTAGGAACAGCTTGTAGAACGTTTAGTCTGCAAAAACTTTTGCACAGAGATACTAATATTTAGATTTGTACATCTGGTCAAAAAGGATGATTAAGCGCCCGTTAACACCCGCATTGACGACGCGAGATAGTGAAAGAACTCATGTACACATTATGTCGTACCTGTGCAGCCACGTGTACATTACACGTTTAGTTAAGTTTACGTGGGCATTGCATGCACTGAACAGATGTTGGAATACATCGTCGCTGTTGTTTCATCGATATTGCATACCCAAAGATATAATATTTGAAACAAATGAAACATTCATATATCCGAAACCCTATGTTGGATTTTCACCTTTACTTCTAGTTCAGACGGGAAGTTGAACATTTTCAGAAAATTATATATCTCGAAAACTATAAATCATTTCAGCATGATTTTTGCATCAGGTAGTAGATATTTGATCCTGCTCAAACCTTTGCATAGAAATGACAACATTTTGATCTTTACATCTGGTCGAAACCTGCATTAAAGTGCACGTATTGATTGACCCTCTTTCATAACACACGCTAGCTAAATAAGGACGTTGCGCTGACATCTTCAGTTTTCAAGTTAAGCTTTATTTCAAAAAATTACTTTGAAGACATGTCCACCCAATTTACTTTGTTTTTTTCACCAGCTTTGTTTATTTGGTCACTTGTCTTCCGAACACCTTGTTTTTGTTAGAACAAAAACTTAAGTCTAGTTTTTTTTTCAATACGTCTTCTTCTTCTTATCTCTCGCGATTGTCCGCTAACAAAAGCACACTTCCCACGCTCACACATCCTTCTAACTTTACACATATAGATAATTATTAGGAGACAAAACCGTTGCAATGACGTCATGATGACGTCACCAGGTGTTGAGTTACAAGCCACTTAAGTAAACAAAAAAAAGTGACCTCATGCCAATTACATGTATGTTTCTGAATAATATAGCTGCAGTATTTATATTTGGGCATATGATAGATCAAGACATGTGCAACGTTTACTTCCGGTCTTACTGAAAGGTCAAAGTTTGCCTTTGTGTAATTAAAAAAAAAAAAAAAAATCCCGACAGAAACTTTATCTGCTGTATATCAGATCAACTTCAAATTAACCCCATGTTAGAACCTGCATAAAACTTCCATCGGGTAGATGTGACGTCATGATGACGTCATCAGGTGTCAAAAAACAGTAAATCAATGTTTAATAATGCATAAATTCACAACCCAAGAAGTACATAAGCTATTATAACAATTTATTCATCATCAGAGAGGTCATGACAAATCATGACTACACACAGTTTTACACCATTTGACCTCGACTTCCTGTTCAAACCGGAAGTTGAAAATTAAAAAATTCAAACTTCAGGAATAATTTATACCTTTCACACACACACTACTTTCAAATTTTACATCATGTTTTAGGTCCATATTACCTAATTACCTTCACTTCCGGTTGAAATCGGGTATGCATTGACCCGCTGTTAAACCAAGGGAAAATAACTGTACTGAAAACACACACAGTGTGTGATATATACCAGTTGCATTGTGAGCGGCTTTTCGCTCTATTGGCCACATAGTTGAGAGTCCTAACATGCTTGTACTCTAGTCTCTGTTCAAGGTTCACACAACCTGGTTTGGCAATAGCTTTGTTAGTCTCTGAAACAGCCGTCCATGCAAACATCGCTAACAATCAAATGTCAGGCTTTTTTCTTGTGCTTTTTAAAGGTATTGTACACTGTTGGTAACAGCTCAAAATCAGTGTCCACATTTTGTGTGATTAAACATATGCATGAACAAACAAACCTGTGAAAGTTTGAGCTCAATTGGTCATCGAGGTCACGAGAAAATATGAAAAGAGATCTTATGTGTTTTCTGTTTTTTTTCTTCAAATTATTGCGCGCGATAATTACTATTGTTTTACTCGTTTCTCAGAAACGATAGCATTTTAGGCATAAATATTTTAAGGAACCCTTTCTACCATTACTTACTTTATATCATGTAAGTTATGTGTGAATCTGTGAACATTGTGTTTTTCGATCTTACCAATAGTGTACAGGGCCCTTAAGGCTTTTGCTAAAGTGTGTAGCTTGTAGTGCTTTTACCTATAAGAGTTATTCTAGGCCACTGGAAATAACCAAAATACAGTGTATTTTTATGACAATTACCGATTAGATTGGTAAATCTTCCCTATGAATAAAACACTGGGTTGCGCAATCACGGCAATGTGTCTGAGATTGCACCGCAGTTTATTCCTTATCGAAAGTGAACCACAGTACATGCCCCAATTGGATTCGTGCATGACAAGCATAAGTAATTCATAGGTAAGTAAAGGTGTTTTTAAGGCATTTGAATGGGATAAGTTACATAGTTACATACAATCTTGTACCTTATAAAATGTGTAAGAATGGAAAACATTTTTTTTTTCATCATGACGTCTTTGGGTGTCAAGTCAAAGCTTGTTACTTAGAAAATCCTATCTCCTGAACCGCATGTCATAAAGTTGTAATATTTGTTTTGTCTTGTAGCTTACAGAACTTGTGACACTTTGTTCAAATGGATGACCCCTTTGACATGTACTTCCGGTCCAAACAGGAAGCTCAAAAATTCAAATAATCATATATCCTGAACCATATGTCATAAAGTCGTAATGTTTGTGCTGTCTTGTAGCTAACAGCACTTGTGACAAATTATTAAGACGCATGACCCCATTTGTACCGCTCCTTCTGGTCCAAACAGGAAGTTCAACTATTAAAAATCATATTTCCTGAACACATATCATGAGGTCTCAATCTTTGTGCTGCTAGCTTAATACACATTTTGACATTTTATTGGAAGCATGACCCCTCTTTGACATTCCCTTTCGGTCCAAACAGGAAGTTCAAAGTATACAAATCATATCTCCTGAACAACATGTCATAAAATCATAATTCGAACACCTCGAATTTGTTATAAAACTCTTATGTCTAGTTTATATATTTACATGTGTGTACGTAGTGTTGCTTTTGATGTATTGGCGAACATGAATTAAACAACACATGTTGGCATATATTGTTGTATCCCAATGTTCGTTCCGGAAGCATGTACCTTTTACATAATGCTGCCATTTTGATTATGTGTGTCTGATTCATGTACTTAGTTCTCAGAAATAACATGTTAGGCTCAAAATTTGATTGAATTTGATATGAATTTGATATTAATTATCAAGAGATGAATTTGAACATTTCCACGCAAGAAAAGAATGGATACAAAATAAAAAAAATAAATAAAAAAACCACTAGTGCAGATTAGACAGACGCCGGCAGTTTTCAAACATCAAAAAATTAACGTCGGATCAGTAAACTTGAAAAAAAAATGTATCAAACTCAAAAACAGTTTGTAGGACATCGGTAATGAAGACTAGACTTATAGCATATAATGACAAGATCCAAATCTTGTTAAACGTTCTTTATATTTCAAAAACTACAGTCGATACTGAAGGTCCTATAGTGATCTGCCCCCAAGGTGTGTTCGGCTTAACGAACGACAGCTATGCTCGTACTTCTGTTCAGTGGCAGAAGAGAGCATATGCGTCTGACCAAGATGGATCGAAGTACCAAATCACATGCAGTGACAATGACGAAGGGAGGACTGTCGAATCAGGTGACTTCTTCAAAGTAGGTAACACCACAGTCACGTGTACGGCGCAAGATGCTGCTGGTAACCCTGGACAATGTACATTCCTAGCCACTATCACAGGTTTGTGAGAAAATCAATGTTTACCAATAAAAAAACAATTCAAAGAGCCCTTTTCTTTCTGGTACGAAAATTCAACATGTGCATCTTACATTGTGGTTCTGACCAAACGCTTTGAATGTGCGTCTAAAGCAGGTATTATATATTTATTGACTTAAAACAAGAGATCACATTATTTTATTGTTTCTTAACATTTCATCTTATTTTTGTCATTAATGGAAAATAAACCAGTTGATGAAAAGTAGTAATCTTATGTGACAGTAAGTTAGCAATGCCTTGTGGTCAGTTATCACTTCACCATACTATCCAATACAAGCGCGGCTTCTGCCATCAATTTCTTGAAAAAATAAATAACGTAAAAACACGTCCCGAGCAGCGTTAGTGACTCAAAACATACAGCATTGTCTTTGGAGGGATTTCCCATTGCTGAGTTTGTTTCATAGCTGATATTAGTTGTTTTTGTTGTTTTAATATTTGTGAACCAGTTTGCAACATCACTCGCCTCGGTATGGAAAGCCGCGCCATCGCCGACGATCGGATTAATGCATTGAACGTCTTGAACGACGACCACTCAAACTACGGACCAGCACTAGCTAGGTTCAACAGCAATGGTAAGTGTATACCTTTTCTGAAAGAATGCGTGAATGACCTACGACACTTTGTTTGTTATGTTAACGCAAGTGATAACATTCTGCTTGATCATATTCAAACTGTTATTAACCCTAAGTTTGCTTTATGAGATAAACTGACAAGTACATCTTAATTGTCGTCCATTTAGTTTCACAAACATGAGGGCAGTATACAGGGTTTGTTAACAACCAATGCAATTTAATCCATAGGATTGAACATTTATAACCTATAATACTTTCAGTCTGTTTTAGGTTTAGGGATCAACAGTCAAACATCATGCTCGAAACGAAATGATGTCGTTTCCCATGTTTCAATCCTAGTTATCAGGTACAATAGTACTACTTCGGTATAATCTTGTAAGTGCCCAGAATTATTGCTGTAATCCTTTTGTGATTGTGTTTCTGCTGGTTTAGAATTGTTAGTGATTCAAAGTCACCTGAGTGTAAAATGGATGACTCTAACATCAGAAAATTAAACAGAAAGACTGTCGGTTCTAACAGGTTCCTGGTGTGGGAATACGAGTGCTAAAACATGGATTCGGGTGGATTTGGGCAACACTGTGGACATCTACGGCCTGATCATCCAGGGCCGTTACGAATCAGACGAATACGTTACGCGTTTTCGTCTGATGTATAGCAATGATGGAAACAGGTGGGTGTGGATGAGCGAGGCAGACGGGTCAATAAAGGTAATTATGAAATGGTCAATTGTGTATAATTTACTTATAAAGAAGCAACGCCTAAGCTGTTGTTTCTTATTTACTGAGGTTCCCGTTTATCAAGTTCGAGGTGGAAATGTCATGTCCATACATTGGTATACACAATGAGACCCGCGGCAATCCGAAACAAGATTCCAAAGGATACCTCATCATACTCCCAATGAGTTGTTACTTGTCGCATTTCCCGACATCCAAAACAAAATTAGTCCGCAATATTGAGGAAAAAGGGGCATATCTCAGTACATGTTCCTATATCTACTAGCATGGTATGTTGCTCGACCGGATGTCACCTTCTGACACCCCATTACCCACTGCTATCCAGCACACCACTGATTCATGTGTTCATGTGGCCAGACATTAATACTAATGAAACTAAAGCATTTAAACTGAGTTTGTACTATTGAAACTAAAGCATTTAAACTGAATTTGTATGTGTTGAGTTTCTGAAACAAGAATAAACCAACCTTCCAATGAATGAGTCGAATTAGCAAAATGGTGAGAACAAGTTGATATGCCTTTACTGCCAGCATTGTAGTCGTGCGCCCTGTGTACAAATAATGAATGTGAGAAGTTACCAAAATTGAGAGTCTTAATTTTTGTCACTTTCAACTATGTTGAAAAATAGAACAAATGAAACGGCTGTGTTGTCTTCGATAGAAGATAGTTTGAACGTGTACAAATCAGTGTTTTGATATCGTTGTGAATTGTTAACAACATAAACAGTTGTTTTGTCTCCTTATTGCTAATTCAGAACTACCTATCTGAACGGACATCTGATGGTCACGATGTGGTGGTCTCTGTCCAGACCACATCACAGAGAATGATCCGATCAAGATTCATCCGCATAAATCCCTTGGGGTGGGAAGATTATCCTTGCATGCGGTTTGAGCTCATCAGCTGCAACTAAAAAAAACGAAGGCAAGGCTTACATATCTACAGTTTTAATTAATCTTTATCATTAAAAAGATGCAATATTAAAAAGAGTAAGACAACCAATTGTTACTTTAAAAACCGCTTATTTAGGGGAATCATATGTTTTTTGTTTCCTTAAAATAAGGATTATTATTCGCAATAATAATAAGGCCACGTTTATAAATTACAGTCTACTCAGCTGCAGCTGCGGCTGGATCGTCACGTTAACATTTATTGAACTAGCATAGGCTGCCCATAGCAACAGCCTTAGCTACAACATCAGCAGCAGCTGCCTTTTCGGACCCGGCCGAAATTATTACCAACGACTACTATCAAATTGTGAACAATATATCTGATAAAAGTTTGATTCTTGTATCAGATTCATTTAAGAAACGACTGCGTATTAGTGACAAGATAGGATAACAGGTTATCTGTATCAACCTGTTAAAGCCTACATAATATTATTGAATCAAATTCGAGGAAAACAGAACTGAGTGACATGTTTCTCGTTAATGAGGGTAATGCATTTTTGACGCATTGCTCGTTGTCGGCATGTCGTGGCCGGGCGGTCAAGTGCACTCGGACTCAAGCTCTGGTATTTCCGATTAGCAGAGTATGGGTTCAAGTCCCGGTCTTGACACTTGTGTCGTTAAGCAAGACACTTAACCGGTGTTGCTTCGTCCTTTGGATGGGACGTAAAACCGCTCGTCCCGTGTGTTGTGTATTACACATACAAGAACCCAATTACACTTATCGCCACTGTGTTTCTGGGTTTCTGGCAGTGGCTGCTGAACGCGCCACATCACCTTGTTAACACTTACAACGTACATCAATGGGTCTCATAATTCATAAACTTTAAAAAGAACTGTATGGAAATAAATAACAAACACTATGAGACGCTCGTGATTAAGCGCTATAAAAATGTAGTTACTAGTTATAATTATTATTGTTGTTGGTGTTTGATTGAAAATGTGATTATACTGTACCAGTTATACATAGTTTTGTCTGAATGGTCAGTGTAGATAAGCATAACTGTAAGAGTTGATTGCTCGTATTGGATCGTATACCTCAGTGGTCAATAAAGTCAGCCGGTAATTAAAGACATATTCTTTTGTTAAAGCACGGTGTGCCAACTTCTTTGCAATACAGTTTGAAGATCAGGTCGCCTACGAAGAAGATTGTTGCAACAGGCACCCTCGGCTTCGCCTCGGGTGTCATTTAACCCCCGTGTGTACAAAACACTATTGACCCCATCGCAGCGTGCAACAATTGTATAACGTAGCATTATGTACAAGATGCGGTAAAGCATACTTGTTAGAGTCACATCTAAATTCAAACATATGAAAATGAAACGATATTTAACATCAGCTTACAGATTGCGGCCTCGAATTATTCAAATGAGTTTCATTTTTTTCATTCATCGACGATAATTCTAACAGATTGAATTTCATAATTTTATTGTCCGAAGTACATTCGTTCAAACGCGACACTTTTACAATGTTGTAAGTATAAGAAGATTTTGAATTTACGCTTGCTCTTTATATTTAAATATTATTATTGGTGTAACAACTAGTTCAGTCCAAGCTTGGTGGAAATAAATACTTATATATGTTTCTGTTTTAGTTTAAACCATATTACAGGAATTGTACAACAAGCTTTGTAAAGTTTAGTACCAATAATATGTTAATGTACCATCAAAATAAACCCATTATTTGTGAAATACTATTTTATAGATAGTAGAATCAAAGTTTACAAACAAAGTCATCTCTCGAACAATTACCCTACCTTCTCTTTTTACTTTTGCATAAGAGAAAATTAATTATTTTAGGCTGATTTTTACGAAAACAAATCTGCCAATAATTTGAATGAATTTTAAAATCTCCCTGATTTATTTCAATTTAAGTGTGTTCCTTAGGGACCAAATCAAAAAATACCAGAACGAAAACACAAATACGTTTTAGTCACATGTTTTGTGGAAACGAGTTCGTTTTTGTAAGTTTTCTGACGAATTTGTTATAATAAAATGTTAATCTCCATATTAATACTGCAGTACATCCCTTGAACAAGAGTCTATAGACTTAAAATATGATAGTGATACCTGTTTAAAGATGTATGCTGTAATTGTATTTTAGTTAGTAAATATAACTGCCATATGTGCCTAGTGTGATATTGATGAGATTTGCTTGTGTAATTAAAAGGTACCTTCACTTGAGGGTTTTGTACGTGAAGATGAATAATCAGACAATCGCAATTAAATGCATTTTTAAATGTAACTGTAACGCACACAATGGTGTTGTTTTAGGTATGATTTATGAGAATGCAAAGTACTCGCTCTGTAATTTTAGAAAACGTCACTTCGGAAATTTAGACAAAGCAGTACAGTGTATACACATCACTTGATTTAAGGGTTAACAACTTGAATAAAACTTACTTTGTTTCAAGCATTCACAGTTAGCGTTAATGATTGAAGCATCACAAACTTATTATTCATACCTCGATGATCATTTTAGAAGAAACGTACACACAAAAAAAACATTCGCATGTGAAGTAAAATTGTTCAAGAAAGTTACAGTGTTTTGCTGTACCTAGTATTACGAAGGCTCTGAATGTACACCTTCTCTTGACATTTAAATATTATTATTGGAATAACTATTAGTTGAGTCTTTGCTGGTAGAAATAAATACTTATAGGATAAATGGTTTGGTTTTTAATGTAAATCATACTGCAGGGATGTACAACGTTCGTTTTCCTAGTCAGTAACACCATGAAAGTAAACTCTCCAACTGTTTTCTCAAACTCTTTTTTAAACACTGAAATTCATGTTTGAAGAAAAAAAATCCTCCCTCCTAGCAAAATAGAGTGCAAATATCAAATCAGGGGCTGCATAATGTATTTAAACATGTGTTAAATAGCTCCGCACAGATCTAAAGGTGTTTTCCGGGGACAATTCACATCTTTGATTTCACGTTTGTAGAAACACCGCGCACACCTAGTCTACCTGCTGATAATTACTTTTCAGGAAAAGATGGAAGCTCATTCTTGCAAGAAAATGAAAGGAGATTCTCAAAATTATTGAAAAACGTTGTACATCCCTTGAAAATACAAAGTGATAGGATAGTGGTTTTATGGTTTATATTGTTATTGTAGTGTGATTTGTGATTTTATCAATTACCAGACAGCTAGAAAACCAACAATTGATAGTAAACACAATTGTGTAAAGATTTTGTCATGGAAACTACGAGGTCATTACTTCCAATGAAACATGCGCTTAGAACGAATATTAGAGGCCATATTGAGCCGTGCTGTTACCCAGTATTCAACTCCACGTCTATTATTCTAAACAAGATTTCACATATTTTGTACATTGTCATTTTGAAGTTTGTGTTCTTAGAATTGCGATTGATAGGTTTGGTAGTACGTGTACCCATTGTTTATAAAACGAAAATATATAAGGACAACAACAAGCAACATTACAATAGGTATCTCTGCAGTACAGAACAACTAAACCTTAACAAGCTCTTTGTTTAATAATTTGTTTACCAACATATTTTCATCGTGACCTTTACGCATGAATGCTCGCTATATCTTAGTGATCATACTCTAAAGTTGAAAGCCACTAAACTGTATCATTAAAACAATTTCAGACTCCATTTCACCAAACAAGTCTATTTTTGAGTTGTTGCTGGTTTCACCGCACTTTGTTGCCATGGAAACAAAACAATGACAGCCACCAAATTTGTTCTATTTTCGAGTATTAGGAAAGAGAGTTGAATTAGCAAAGACCCGTCAGGCCTTGGAGACCACTTCATTTGTCGCGGTTGGTTTCTTCATAACTTATATATTGTTTGCCAACAGGCTGCAATAAACACTATGTATAGAGCAAGTGGTCTTTATCGAGCTGTACAAATTATGTACAGTTGAATAATAATAATACAATATTACGAACAATTTATATAGCGCTTGTGACAAAAGTTTCAAAGCGCTGAACAAACTCAAGATCTCTTCAAGAAAATTCAATATTACCAATGAATCCATTTTTTTCTCAAATAAAAATGTATTCAAAAAAAGGAATATATATACTTACACTATTATAGTGTATTGCTTTTTATAGTTTGTTTATAGCCTCTTTCAGTTATTTACTGATTGCTTGTTTTCTGAAGAACAAACACACAATAAAAAAACAAAAACAAAACAAACGAACAAATAAAAAAGAGCTACAATTCAGCCCAAAACAGTTTTTCTTTAAGTTTGTGAAAAAAAATGTGTGTTACTGGATAGTACACAAACAATCGGAGCATACTAATTTGCAAACTTGAAAACTCGGAAATCATTCAAAGAAAACCAAGCCACTCTCTGAATAAATGATGATGACCACCCAGACAGACCAAGAAACACTTCAGGCACTAACAGCAACGACTATTTTTTTTTATTTTTTATAATTTACCAATCTTCTGATCACGGTTTTTCCAAATTATGCATTAATTGTTTGCTTTTATAGGAGGATACAAAAGAATTACAATAACGGATTTGTTAATCATTCGGTTGTTGGATATCTTTAGGGGAAAGATATTTATGAATGGGAATCAACGTGTTTTGAATCGATTGTAAGATAGTGGTTTAAACATTCGACCTCGTCTCGGTAAAAATTATCAAGAACCAGGCCTCGGCGGGTTCAAACCACTAATTAAAAGCCTCTTTATCACACATTGATTCCCTTATTGAACACTGTATTTCTAAACTAGAAGAGTAATCTTTAAGGATAATTCTATTTTACCCATCAACAAAATTATGAATTATTTAACCACCGTGGCAATGTTGAGGTTGACGTTTCCAATGAAACCAGCGGCAATAACGTAATGTAGCCGTGTTCGAAACCACAACTTGGGGTTTGGCTCCGGCTTGGGCTCCGTCAGCATGTTAGAAGCCCCGTAGGGAAAGCACACGCTTTATAAATAACCGACAGACTCAAACCAAAGCCCTCATCCAGGTCTAGCTTTCGAAAACGGCTACAATCGAAGCCATGGTTGTACCATGCTGTTACGCACTTAGTCAGCATCACTTCTAATAATTATTCTTATCAAGATTTACACTATTCACTATGTACTTTGTTAATTAGGGCTTGTTGTTTTTAGAATCACAGTAGATTTACAGTATTACTTGTGTCTATATTAGTTGATGTATATACACAAATAAAATTAAACAAGATTCTTGTTCAAGTATAAGCTATTATAAGGATGGAAATCCATCTAGTTGTATAACAACAAAACCGGCCAAATGTTTTTTGTTTTTGTTTTACAGTGAATGTTTATATTCTAATCTTGGACGATCTTCCTAGTCATTTTTAAGTCAATACTACTGACATTATCGCAAAAAAATTGCCAAATGAGACCGAAGTGTGCCTTTTCTTACAACAAGCGGCATCAGATCTGAAGACTTTGCCACAAAGCGCTGATGTTGACTACATTAACTATAACATTATTTCACAACTTTAATCAAATCAACTACAATTAGCGTCAAATTTCACGAATTGTGCTCAAAGTCCTAAAATATGAGCGCCTGAGTTTGCCAAAATTGTCACAGCTTGTGCACCAAGTACCAATTTGTAAAAATCGATGCCAGTATTGGGAGTAAATTTGCGTGACTGGGTCAAAGTTGACGTTTTACATGTGCGTTTATATATCATGCTGGATAAAATGTTCATTACAAAATTAAGCTGATTGTGTTAGCTGAAACTAATCTATTGAAATATTGAACACACAGCTCACTGTATAAAATTAATTAGTCACAATGTTATTGATCCCTAATCAGCCATGAAGATACTGACTGAGTCTTGCTGGAATTTTACAGAATTTTACAGACCTTTGCAAGGTCTTTGTCGTTGGTTTACAAATCTTATTTTCATCTTGAATTATTCGTATAACTGTTGGTAAGCTCAGCGGTCTCACTCTTAATTCGAATGCCAATAAACCGTGTGCTAAATACTCCGTTTCATTGAGCAAGTATATTATTGATGTATTGTTGACTTCACCGCAAGTTGCTGTCATGGCAACATGTTACTTACAGCCACCAAACAAAACAACATATTGCAATTTTGTTAGGGTATATTGAAAGAGAGTTAAATGAGCAAAGGGAAATCTGCCCTTCGGGATGTATTCATCTGTTGCAGGTGTTGAGCTCCTCATATAAATATTGTTCTTTGTTAACAAGCTGCGTTTAACACACTCCGTATGCTATGCAGCGAAGGGTGTTAATTTGGATTTTAAATAGTCAGGAACTTCATACTCGATGGCCGTGAATGTGACTCTCTAAAGGATGATCCAACAGGCACATAATCAACAAGCCAATTTTGAACAGTTTTGTGATTTTAGGACTTTTTTATTGTTATTATTTTTTTTGAGGTAAGACGATTCCGCAGCTCGGCTGATTTTAGGTTCATCGATCTTCACGTCAATTGCGTTGTACAACTCTAACATACACGTACAGTACATACACACGACAATGCACTACATGGTGCTAAGCCTGTTGCGGTTACAAGGTTACCCGACTGATCGTCCGGTTACAATTTTACAATTTTACGGTTCTGAACCGTCGGAAAAATTCACTCGAAGATGCCGTTAAACACAGGCCACATTGCGATCACGGTGTACACTTTTCACAATACACACAATAAGTCAAAATGCGATAGCATGATGTAAACGCCCGTTTGATAGCATACAAAACCGGTTACAAACGCCTTTAACAAAGACTTAACGTGTCAGCACATGCTCGGGCAAAACGGATATTCCCCGAAATTTGAATCACCACCATCGCTGGTGCGCGCTAAAACCATATACAAAACTGGCATCGCTGGTCCCCACGCACACGGTCTGCGGAGCACAGCTCCTTGGAAATTATAGCTTCGAAATTACGAAAAACCACACAACGTGTAGGCTCCGTTTTACAAAGATGACACAATTTAGGATATCCTGGATGGCAGCAAGATTACTAACCGTTTAATGCTAGATATTTTTTGTTCTTGTTTTTTAAATTTCTTTCTCAAGCAAATAGACGTTTATGTGTGTGTTTTAAATGCTGACCGAGTCTTTCTAGCAACCGATGACGTCAAGGGGTTAATGAGTATTATTATCATAGATAAATAGTTCTTGACTTTCGGCTAAAAAAGCTGCGCGGAAAGGTGCATTTTTGACTTACTCTTGCAGTGATGCACCAAACCCACAGTGCACTGGCACATATCAAGAAAATCATAACCATTTCAAAATGGTAGATCCCAACCCCGTGATACTCCTTGATAACCTGCAGTGTACCAGTACACACGTTTTAGGAGTGGTGTCAATCAACAGGGGTCGTCAATTTGGTCAGGAGGGTTGGTGGACAACAATTTTCCCCATAGCTCATGCACAAACTCCTATCTCTGCGGCACGTGCACCGCCACAGATCACTACCACAGCTTAGTGGTAAGGCATGTTGTGTCTGACCGCTCTAGGTTCAGTGGCCTTTTGCGAATGAAGGTCGTATGATCTTGTGCCGACAGCAGACTGGTTTAGCAGACATAAATCATTGAGATAAGGCAGAACAAACCCTCTTAACCTATCAAATGGGCCTGCCATACCTCTCTGGCAGGATGATGTAATACCGTTAGGACAAAACAGGTGCATCGTTGCAGGGTTAAATTATTGTTTACAAACTACAAATGTTAAGTGTAAAATACTTATTAACCGGTATCAATGATGTCTACTCGGCCATAAAAGGTAATAACTAAACAAATTACCAGCATCTTAGAGCCGCTCTTAAAAAAATGTCGACCATTTCATATTTACTGTACGAGGCCAGACGTGCATGGTTCTTGTTGTCAATAGTGACTAGGCGGGAGGACAACAACTTTAAAGAAAACATTCAAAAACAAGTTGATCTGCCAATCTTGTAATGGGTTGGATAAAAAGTGGTATATGTCTACAAGCTCTTTCCTCAGTGTTAAACCCTTTTTTTAAACCCACGTAAGTACAATGGCTTTCAACGTCATCTACTCTATATAAAGATGGATATGAACGAGATAATAAAATACACTGCATGTTTAAATTCATGTTTGCTGGAGTGTAATAAAGACCTTAGTTTCACTTACAGAGATTTACTGGAACGCCACAACGACTTACAAGAACGCCGAAGGCATTTACAATTCACAACAGCGAATCACTAAAACGCCACAGTGAATTACTTGAACGCCAAATGTATTTACTAATACGCAACAACGACTTACTTGAATACCAGAGCGATTCACTAGCGCGTCGCAGAGATTCACTGGAACACCATAACAAATTTCTAGAACGCCACACCGATTTACTAAAACGCCACATCGATTGACTGAAACGAAGCAGCCATTTGCTAGAATGCCGCAGCGACTTTCTATCCCAATGCAAGAATTTGTAAATTAGGAATACCGATACTATAACAGTGCTAATATGCTTTCCACATTTCACGACTTTGCGTCAAGTCGCTGATGTTGACTCCACCAATGGCAACATCGTTTCACATCTGTTGCCCTAGGTTGCAATTAATTTTTCGACTACAACTGGCGTCAAATTTTACAGATTGTGCTCTAATTCGTGCTCATGAAAACCAGAAGTTGCATCAAAAATGCACAGCTTGTGGGCCAAGTTGTGATTATTTACTCCAGTATTGGGCTTAACAATTAATTGGGGTTTTATTGTCAAGGCCGATTCGAGGTATGGTAATCGGACAGATACACATAAAAGGTGAACATTTAAAGGAGAGCCGATTTCCATAAAAATGAAAAGGCTAAATTGCGTGTCATTGTGTGATTATGTTCCATTAAAAAGTGATTAAAATTGTTTTTTGTAGTTTGAGTTCATAAGGAGTGTTTATCAATCGACTAAAAAATTCCCTTCACCGGCCACATTTGAATGTTTGGCGCTTTTCGTGACGTAAGGTCGGAAAGCTAAACAGCTTTAGTCTGGTCCCTGTTATTGTGGGTCTAGGTACCAGACATTCACGCGTGTGTGTGTGTGTGAGTAGGTATACACATTCAAACCGGGGACCTATAACAAAAGAGGACAATATAGGGTCCCCGTTTGGGGAAAGGTCCCCAGTTGGAAAACGTGTACAAAACCAATGAGAGCTGTTGCCAAAAAGTTGAGTACAAACAAAAGAGGGACAATAGGAGGTCCCCGATTGCAGGTGTTTACACGTGTGTGTGTGTGTGTGTGTGTGTGTGTGGTGTGTGTGTGTGACACACAGAAGGGCATATGTGGGGTCCTGACAACAATGGAACAATGGACCCCACAAGGTCCATTTCAATAGGAACAATTGGGCCCCACAACGGAATTCTTCAGAAAGGGAATAATAGAACAACAATAGCTGTACCACAACGGATCCGTAAGGATGTGTGTGTGTGTGTGTGTGTGTGTGTGTGTGTGTGTGTGTGTGTGTGTGTTTGTGAGTTTGTAGTGACATTCAAACCGAGGACTTACAACAAAAGGGACAATAGGTCCACGTTTGCTATCACAAAAGAAACAAAGGGGTCCACGTTTGTCAGGACAAAGAGTTGAACAAAGGAGGGTCCACGATTGGAGGTCATTACACACTTGTGTGTGTGTGTGTGTGCGTGTACATGCATCATACACGTGAAAAATGTGCTGCTTGCACATGTACACGCGCAAGCCCACCCTTATTTTCTCCCTCTTGGAAAAGTCTCCTCGTTTCTTTGGACTTGGGGCAGGTCTTTTTTGCCTACGGGAGACTTGCTAGGGACAGCATCGGGAAGCAGTGAGTTGAGTCTCTTCATCCCAAAAAGAGGCATAACGACCCTGGTGTTGCCAATCAAAACAAGTCGCATCGAAGTGGGCACTACTTCAGCACCGTGTGCTACTCCGGCCAGGACCACTTTGGTCGCGTAAGCTTCAATTTTCCGATCCAGAGCCACCGGTATTTCCCATCCGATGGAAATTTAGCAGCAACACACCTCCCTGGCATTTCTAGGGAAATTGTACTTACTATCGACTAATTATTATAACCCCGACTTCGGTAAACGGAAGCATGTATGGTACCACCTGTTATGTACATGTACTGTGTGTAGTGTGTGCGTGCAGCAGCAACAGTCTAGCGACGCACGTCAGTGCGGTCGCCGTCTCGAGTCTATCTCGGGTTCCCGACCTTACGTAGCCTTGATTGAAGGCTGTGTAATAGTTTGCTTACTATAACGCTAAACATGGAATAACCACAGCCACGAAGGCGATGCCCGAATGCAATGCAACTCCTGTACCGGTCCCCCGACTGTCTTTAAATAGCACACCTCGCTCTCACCCAAAGAAGCGCACAAACGCTCGTTTCCACAGTCCCATCCACACACCGCTATTTCACACACCGCTATCGCCCACAGTCCTAGCCCGTGAGCCGTCAGGCTCACAGCCTTGACGATCTTGTACACTTCCGGGTCTTGCGGTTATGGTAATGAATGCGCTCTACTTGTAATAAAATGCTCTTGTTTGGCCATTGAAAGTGGTCATGTTTAATAAGGGAATAAAAAGGTAGTGACGCGGTCTTAACCGGCCGTTTAAAACCGGCAGGGTCGTGGCCGTGTGATAAAGGACCGAGCCGAAGTGTTACGACGCGCGCGTACGCACAGCTGTTGAGTGTGGCATGTATATCCTTCGCGAAACAGGGCTCGAGGATGTAACAGGAAATGAAAGTTTACAGAAAAGTTGAGATTTTCCAACATTATTACGCTTTTTAACAAAAAGGGCATGTATGAATGGGAATAAAAGAGAAGTGACTTGGATTAACCGGCCGTTTAAAACCTTGCAGGGCCGTGGCCGTGCGATAAAGGACCTCGCTTTCGGCTCGGTCCTTTATCGCACGGCCACGACCCTGCCGGTTTTAAACGGCCGGTAAGACCGCGTCACTACCCTTTTATCCCTAAATATGAGTAGTAATACACGTGCGCGTTGTTTAACAACAATAATGTGTCTGATTGGCTATTAGGAATTATGTATTATTCATGAAATAAATCTTTGCATATCCACTCACCCCCCCCCCCCATTTTACACGGATTTGCGAAGAAAAACAATGAAACACATAAAACACTCGGTTTACAAGATCGTCAAGGCTGTGAGCCTGGCGGCTCACGGGCTAGGATTGTGGACGATAGCGGTGTGTGGAAAAGCGGTGTGTTTGTGGGGCTGCGTACATTACATGCGCTGTGTGGGTGCATGGTGAGAGTGCGGTGTGCTATTACTTTTAGAGTCAGTCGGGGGACTAGGGTTGTATCGCATTCGGGCGGCTGAGGTTTTGGGATCCTTGCTCTATTATAGTTTCAGCTAGAGTACTTGTCTACACAGTCTTGATATCAAGGCTAGACCTTACGTCACAACTTTGCTTATGTTTATGCAAATTGAGCTCCTACTTGAGGGGCGGGGTCGGTTAGAAGGAACTCTTCAAAATTCATTTAAAAATGTTTATAAGACATATTTTGCCAAACAAATAAAACCAGTCTCCACTGTGCAGCAATTTATCAAAATGTATTTTTAAAATAACAACTACAACAAGTTACAAAAATCCATCACGGCACTTGATTGATATAAACATGATTGCTTGTCATTAATCCGAGTTATCAAATACAACAATCATGTAGCCAAATTCGTTCTTCCGTCAAAGAAGATAATTACCACGAATTATTGAGTACTTGTTCAGTAAATAAAAACCAACAGCATCAACAACAACAACGACACACTACAAACAAATGTTCTTACAGCTTGCAAAATTGACTAATTGGGCTAATTGTTGTGTCAGTGCACAAACAATGACAATAGTTTGTAGGTTCCTGTAGCAGTCAGTCTCCTCTTACCAAGCGTTGAGTGAGACCCTGACTTTGTCTCTTCTGAATTTTACCTTGGTGTCTACGTGTGGAAAATAAGGATCAAACGATGTTAATACAGAGGTAAGGTCGTTTTTTTTCTGGCAATATAGATATTTCAAACACCAATGGCAATCAGTTTACATTGGTGTTTGACAAGTACAGGCTAGGCACATCATCTTTGGAAATTGAAGCGGTTGCTAAGAGCTGAAAGACGAAAGGTACGACTGTGTTTAGCCCCTTTCTGTCCACCGACGAAACAAACATAGAGATTTCACACCCCTGCTATATTGTCCATCATCCTTCCGGGCGATATTAATTCACCGGGGTATTTGGAGCACTGCGTCATTTCCACTGTTGAGCTGGTGTTGACCGGTTGTGGAAAGACACACCAAGATACAAACATGAAAACGCTGATATCGTTCACCGTTGCGATGGTCGCATGGGTGTCCTACGAGGCATCATCGACTGAGACTAGTTGCACTCAAGGACGCATTTTCCTACCACACCACTACCACGCACTGATCGGTCACTCGTTCCTGAATCAATCAGGGACAGTTCGAATAAAGTGTATGAGGCTTTGCTTGAGGCACAGTCGCTGTTTGTCAGTCAATCACAATGAAAAAAGTGGCTTATGTCAGCTCAACGACGCCAGTAAAGAGGATTTTCCTAATAGCTTTATTAAGCAAGATGACGGCTTTTCCTACTTCGGTGGCTCATCAAATGAAGCCAAACCACTTCCTGAAGAAATGATGATGACAACCAAAACAGACCAACAAACATATCAAGCCCGAGCAACAGCGACTAAACAAGTAAGTTTCTACCTTTTCCCTGGGTGGGGAGCAAGCGTCTGCTCAAGTATATCCAAATTGATATCATTAATAATGCAAATCACTCCACACTTTTTTCAAGATATGCTTCTTGTGTTTTATTCAGAGTACCTCATCAAATATTTGTTGCAAATGGGTCAACTGAACAACAGTTTATTAACAATATTTATGTCATTTAACTAAATGTTATGCAGCTGTTAACATCAGTTAAAAGAATTTGTATTTAGGGAAAATCATATGAGTTCCTTAGTTTAGGCGTTGTCAATAAATAAAAGCAACAGTTAGTTATCATGTTACGTCATTCAGGAACCGGTCTCTATGTCATGAGCTTCAATATCCGTTTACATCATGCAATGACTGACACGAAAGACCGGTCCTTGGTGGCTTGTAGTTTTGATTCAAGACGTTTTTACTCTATAAACTCGAGCCAGGCATACCAGAAAAAAATGGCGCGGCGAGATCAATCACACCTGGGAACGAGGTTGATTTATTATCCACAGACCGACAGCACCAGCCATTCGCTCGGCCCCAGCGGCCTATCCAGGGTCGATTTCACAAAACCCTTTCTAACTTAGGATCGATCCTAGGATTTAGGACGAGTCCCAGCCGTAAGATCGATCCTAGCTAAGAACGATCCTAGGATCGATTTCACAAAACCCGTCCTAAGCAGGACGAGTCGTAAATAATATAAAACCAGAAACAAGTTTTCGGACGAGGCTGAAATTGCTAATGCAATGGCTATTTGGTGACTCTATCGCTTCACTAATGAAACGGCCGTCTGAACCTTCAGATTGCACATCACCCCCCCCCAAAAAAAAGAACAGATCGTCAGCCATTTTGTTTTCGCTTTGGCGAAAAATGTTTACAGTTTACGGTTGATTTTAGGCCTTTATGAGTGAACAATCAATGTGTGCGTGCGTTTATATAGAGCTGAGGTAAGCTGGTTTGTGTAAATTAGTTGATTAAAAGGAGGGAGAAAATGTAATTTGGGTGAAAAAACTGTAAAGAAAGTGCTGTGTTTGTCAAAATCCGTGATCGCGGAAAATCATTGGCCCTACACACACTCAGAGTACACCCGGCCCATATTTCATGTTTTATTTGTCCACCAACCCTGTCTACTACTGTCGGTATCCCCTGCCTCGTAAATCTGTATTTATGGACGATTTCCTCGTCTAGTTCAGACTATCTTACGGATTCCGTCTGCCACAGAAGAGGCGTTCTCGTAGCTCCCGTCTCTCTTCGTGGTCAGCCAACAGTAGCAGCGCCATTATTGTATATAGCATCGTATCGTTACCGTACAACTGTAATGCAAAATCATCCGCTAGGACGACCCTCGTACCCGTCCTAAGTGAGGACGGGTTCCAGGTCGTTTCCAAGGTAATTAGGACCTATCTTTTGTGAAATCGTTCCTAGGACGCGTCCCAAGTTAGGACGAGTTACTCGTCCTAACTCGAGATAAGACGAGTCCCAACTCTTTGTGAAATCGGCCCCAGCACTCTGTGACCGCAAAACCACACAAACATTTACCGCAAATACGATCGCGCGCGCGTTTCCACGCATTTGTCATGACTGCGTTGTAGTCCACATACTGATATGAATGAAGGTTTTACTTTTTACTGCAGTATTCTATGCAACCTTAAGTGGGGGGGGGGGGGGGGAGGGCAAGGGTTCTGAGCGGAGTGCCCCCCCCCCCCCCGCCACAACTATGGACGCCACTGCACCAGTCTACTTAAAACAATGTCACGTAAACTTTAGAGTTGCATTGGCTGGAAAAGCGTATACGCTGAACTTTGACCGCGTTTTTTTTCCTTCTAATTTTTCGTTATTTACGTGACATTTTGATGATTTTGTTTTCTACAACCAGCTAAAAATCATCGTCTTTGATTCCACATCACTAAATAAGGTTAACAGTAAGCCGGTGTGTCCTTTTAAAATGTGCTGGATTCGAGCACATTTTAATGAACCAATTCCAGGGGTTATGAGCGAGCAAGGCATGCTGGAAGAAAATGGCACGGCGAGATCGAACATCCCTGGGGACGAGGTTGCGACAGCACCAATGGAAATCAACATCTGGATACCTTAGTTTTTACAGCACCCAAACTTTGGCCAATATCCCTGAAAACGCAGGCGAAACAATGTGCAAAGCAATGGGCGAGCGGGGAGATAACAAACAATTGTAATTTAAGGGTGACAAATTTACCAACAGTCTTGGAAACAGTGTTAAATTAGTAACTGTAAAACTTTTCTCACGATCCTTTGTTGCTGTTTCTCAGCTTTGGCTTCTAAATATTCTCCATGTTTGCAAAACAATAAAAGTATAAGGAATTATGATATATGGTTTTCAAGTGGTACAGTAAATCAGTGTATTTAATATCTTTAGCGCAAATAACCAGGTGACAGATCGAAATTGTTTTTGTATTGCTCTGTCATCCGGGAACTTCAACTGTCGGACACAATATTGCTTGATTAACGAAAATCTTAAATTTAAATGTTGTTATTTCGCTAGTCAGCCTGATATCATATAGATAATAAGGATAATATTGTATGGCTTTGTTTTCGTGTGATACAACAATATATTGCTCGAGCTATGACAATATTGGACGAGTCGAAGACGGGTCCAGTATTGTCATAGCAATAACGATATAGTACGGAGCCCCTAAAGAGACAGGTAAAACAAAATGAAAAGGTAGAACAAAAATGTATATATATATAATTCGTTCCCTCGAAATATTATTTTGTTCCCTAGAAATAGTATTTCGTTACATCGAAATATTATTTCGTTCCCTCGAAATATCATTTCGTTCCCGCGAAATAATTTCGTTACCTCAAAATCAATTCGTTCCCTCGAAATGTAATTTCGTTCCCCGAAATGTTATTTCGTTACATCGAAATATCATTTCGTTCCCTCGAGTTATTATTTCGAGGGAACGAAATATATTATTTCGATCTAACGAATTAGTTTATTTAGTTCCCTCAAAATCGTTTCGTTCCCTCGAAATGTTATTTCGTTCCCCCGAAATATTATTTCGTTCCCTCGAATTATTATTTCGAGGGAAAAAAATAACATTTCGAGGGAACGAAATAGTATTTCGTGGGAACAAAATATAATATTTCGTTCGAACGAACTAATTTAGCTGGTACGGAGTCCTAGATATGCTAAGAGAATTTCTTGAATATTAAAGCCATAATGTTAGTGTATAATTTTCAAATTCTCTTACAACTACATCGGGTTTTACTTCAACGACTTTCTTAACTATGCGAAGCAAATACTACAACGCCCGGCAGAATGTTTGACAGCCCTTTTGTTTCGTGGAATTCATCTTGTCTTTAACCCTATTAGATTGTTATACAGTTTTTCTTTTCTTTGTACGCTGAAAACTTAAGCCTTCAAATGATTTCATTATCAACCCTTTACTTCTCACTCTACCTGAGACTATAATAAAACTTAAATTCAATTATTAAGAAAACAACCTGAACCCCCGAAGAAAAAACAAACAATCAACAACAACAAAACATAGAAACATAGAACAATTTAAAATGCTGTTAGTTTTACGGTGATCTCGTAATGATACTTGGAAATTAAATGGCATATCAAGGCCTCCGTAGCCGCTTAATTATTTCGAGGGAACGACATATTATTTCGAGGGAATGAAACATTAATTCGAGGGAACGAAATAATATATTATTTTGTTCCCTCGAAATGTTATTTCGTTCCCTCGAAATAATATTTCGTTCCCACGAAATAACTTATTTAGTTCCGTCGAAATGTTATTTCGTTCCCTCGAATTAACATTTCGATTGAACGAATTAATATTTCGTGGTAACGAAATGATTTCGAGGGAACGAAATACTATTTCGAGGGAACGAAATAATATTGGATTTGTTTTAACCTTTTCAATTTTTTTTTCTACCTGTCCCTTTAGGGCTCCGTTATAATGAGCCACTATGGAGGCAATGAAATAAATTAAACGGCATTTCATGGACTCCGTAGCAGTTAAAGGATTTCGAGGGAACGTAATAAATTAATTCGTTAGATCGAAATAATCTATTTCGTTCCCTCGAAATAATAATTCGTGGAAACGAAGTAATATTTCGAGGGAACTAAATAATATTTTGATGGAACAAACTAATATTTCTAGGGAACGAAATAGTATTTCGAGGTAACGAAATACTATTATTTACGTGACCCTTTAGGGGCTCCGTTATATAGTACTGTTTCTGGCCCAAGAAGTTGAGGATGATGTAAGCAGTGAGGGCCCAGTTTTGCGCACTTTGACTTCGACCAGCGATTAATTGCACGCCTTTTCCTTCCCATGGCAGGCTGCAACTTCTTAGCCCCGAAATAAAAATAAAAAAAAAACACGAGGGAGACTGCCAGACCACACTTTATCTAAGTCGAAGGAAACTTAAAAACATGTCCGCAACGCCACTGCAATGCACTGACGCATGCAGAACTCTTCAACATCAGTGGGGTCGCTAGTGCCTATGTGAAAAAATAATCACTGACGGAGGCGGACCACGTAAGGACTGAATCAGCGAGTCCAGGTCGCTCATATGCGCCCCACTTGTCCTCTTCCAGACTACTTGCCGAGGAAGAAGTGGCATTTTCCCCGCTGCCCAGCGTATGATGGAGTCCCCGGTTATCCAAACTGGACCTATTGAATAGGATGATGGATAAGGTACATGTTAAAATCCACTTTGTAATTGGTTAAGATTTAGCATTGTAATTTGCACCAGACAAAATTTCACAACCTGGTACAGGGCGAATGTATGTCGCCACCGCATTAGAACGCCAACCTCCCCATTCTGCAAACTTCATCATACGGGACACCGCTGCTCACTGCCGTGTACGCAGCCCAAATACGAAATGAATGAGCTCACTTGGTACATGCGCAAACTTGAGTGCTTCATGTAAAACCGCATTGAATTGAAACGCGTGAGAGGAGTACAATCTAAATGGCAGAAGAGAGGGCTTGTGATGGCAGGGCGCACATGAAGAAATTCCCGCAACGCAAAAACTGGACAAAGTGCTGCGTTGTCTGATTGCACCAAACGTATGGTCTGAGGGGGGCCGTGCTGGTTATTCTTTGCACGCTTAAATGAAATAAGCACAGAGCGGCAGTCACCCCTTGCCATGCCAAATTGTATATCGGAAACAGTTAGCACCGAAGGTTGAACACGACTGCGGGAATCCGCTGCAAACTCGCCCACCCGCATGAACCCGAAAAATGCTCATAGAAAAACTGCCTTAATTGCAGCGAGGCACCCAACCACAGTGCTTTGGCACATATCAAGAAAAAAACATAACCGTTTCAAAATGGTAGATCCCAACCCCGTGATACTCGTGATATCCTGCAGTGTACCAATACACACGTTTTAGGAGGGGTGTCAATCAACGGGGGTCGTCAATTTGGTCAGGAGGGGTGGTGGAAAAAATGTAGCTCATGCACAAACTCCTATCTCTGCGGCACGTGCGCCACAGATCACTACCACAGCTTAGTGGTAAGGCTTGTTGTGTCTGACCGCTCTAGGTTCAATGGCCATTTTTGAATGAAGGTCTTGTGATCTTGTGCCGACAGCAGACTGGTTTAGCAGACATAAATCAATGAGATAAGGCAGAACAGACCCTCTTAACCTCTTAACCTATCAAATGGGCTTGCCACACCTCTGTGACAGGATGACGTAACGCCGTTGGCCCAAAACAGGTGCATCGGTGCAGGGTTAAAATAACCAAGATTCAAAAGCCGAAGTAAACTGCGGGAAGTGTCTGAATAGTTTGCAATAAAAATGGAATGGTTATTGGCAAACGGGGATCTGATGAATGACGCAGCCGCCGACAACCTTCAAGTAACTTCGACACCAATAAGTCATTGGTAGGGTCGGGCCAACCGTGTGACTTACGATAAAAAAACAACTTCAGAAATATACGTTGAAATTGTGGATGGGGCAAACATATACGCAAGGATAAACAAGCAAAACATAGCCGTATGATATCAGCCGACATGGGACTGTCCAACACGTTACCCTGTTGCAAAAACTGACAAAACCGATTAATACCCGCGGAGTATGTTTTATGTGTATTTGGAGCCAATGCAACTGTGAAAAGCCTATCAATGTCATCGTCTAATGTACAGTAGGTAGGTCTGGTAGCGGAGTCATGACTGCATCCGCAAGAGGTGCTGCTGCGCGGACTGGGTTTGCCTGGAACCGGGACAAAGAATCAGCAATGACATTAGAAACCCCATGACAGGTACATGAATAGCCTTACAATGGATATTTCATCAGCTTATAAGACATTCAAGCACAAACGGTCTCACAAGATTCATCATTTTTGACACAGTAAAGACTGGGCGTTATGGACTACCGCAGTATTGTTACTGTGAAAACTTACTTTGCGAATCGCCAGCTGGGCAGCCCAACACTTAAGCGCAACAACAATCGGATACAATTCCCAAAGCGCAATGGAGGGTGGATCGCGCCGTATAGAGTCAGACCAACGCCCTTGAATCCAATGGCCTTGAAAGTAAGCGCCGAACCCGACGCTCGAAGCAGCATCCATCCGTAAACAAATCTAAAGCAGTGCTTGATTCCCAATCAGGTTCGAAAAAGGCCGAAACACCATTGAAATGAGACAAGAACTCGAGCCATAAAAGTTAGTCAAGCTTTGCTCCCGCTGTCAAGCGAATCTTGTGAAATGGTCGGGTTACGCCTTTTGATAGTGAGATAAGGCGCCGCAAAATTGCTCGCCCTAGAGAAATCGCTTTGCACAGAAAGTTCAAAGAACCAATCAGAGATTGGAAGTGCAACAAGAGAAAGTTTTCGCCTTGCTAAAAACCTCAGTAATCTGATTGGTCATAGCCTGTACTTTGCCTGCTGGAACCTTGACTTGAGCGTGCAATGCATTAATCTCAAGCCCCAGGTATGTAATAGACTGCGCAGGGCCCTCAGTTTTTTTCAGAGGCCAATGGGAGCCCAAGAGTACTACAAGCTACCTGGAAGGCATGCAGTAAGTCATCACACAGCAACGCAGAGGAGCCAACAAATAAAACATCATAAAGTATAAGAGGTGGAAACAAATGTTTCATTGAATTGAATTGAATCGAACCAGTTGACTGATTAACATGAAATTCCAAAAAGGAACTAAATTTTTCAAAAAGCGAACATGAAATAGCACACGCCATCGACATACACTTATCATAATCAAATTGTCCCTCAAAAAAAAAAATCCAGCAAATCATAGTCCACTAACGATACAGGGAGAAGCCTAAAAGCTGATGGTCCCACTTCCTTTGCCAACCAAGCTTTACGACCAGTGCGTAGCAAAAGAGCAACAGCAAAATCAAAAGATGCATAATGAACATTGAAAAGCTATGGACTAATAAAATCGAACGATCGGCTGTAAAAGACAGATGATGAATGAGGCCGTATGTATTAGGCTGGCCGTTGGGTAATGAACCAATGGGAGAGCATTGCAAATTGGAAAACGGTCGACCGTGAAAAGGACCAGCAATCCGACCTCAAACTATTTCTTTATTTAACTTGTCGCGCACCACTTGAGGGCGCTAAGCTGCAGAAGTCAAACAATGGGATGCTCTTGGTACCCGTGGCCCTTCATAACATAATTAAAACCCCTTGGGAAAACCCCTCCCGCAACTGCTCCGCATCGGCTGCTGAGGGGTAGTCCTCTAGCCATAAATTTAAGACTGGCAATTTAAGTGGTGTTGGAAAGCGCACGAAAAGAATGCATTTTACCATCCGTGGACGCGTTGTCGCCTTGTGGCAAGTTTTGGGCATGTACAAAAAAAAAAAAATTGACGCCGCTCTCATCGGGGTGTGCATTACCTGTTTGGTGCCATGACTGGGCCCCCCGGCAGAAGCTTTCACCCAACGAGATTGAACGCCAATTCGGCATTTTGGCGCGCTGTGACCACCCAGTAAGCACTTGTTGCAACTATGTGCAAACCTACAACCGCTGAAGAGGCAACCCTGCAAACTAATTCTATGGAAAGAGACGTGATCAAGCATAGGACGCTCTGCCCTTGAAGATATCAAGAGTTTCATAAACTGTAATTTATACGAGTGTGTGGAAAGATACGTAATTATGCAAAATACGCTCTGCCCTTGAAGATATCAAGAGTTTCATAAACTGTAATTTGTACGAGTGTATGGAAAGAGACGTAATTAAGCAAAATACTGAATGCCCTTGGAGATAAGAAGAGTTTCATAAACTGTAATTTGTACGAGTCTAACGAATGAGACGTGAGTAAGAATAGGCCTGTTTGCCCTTGTTATACCAAGAGTTTCATAAACTGTAATTTGTACGAGTGTATGGAAAGAGACGTAATTATGCAAAAGACGCTCTGCCTTGGAGATACCAAGAGTTTCATAAACTGTAATTTGTACGAGTGTATGGAAAGAGACGTAATTAAGCAAAAGACGCTCTGCCCTTGGAGATACCAGGAGTTTCATAAACTGTAATTTGTACGAGTGTATAAAAAGAGACGTAATTATGCAAAAGGCGCTTTGCCCTTGGAGATACTAAGAGTTTCAGAAACTTTAATTTGTACGAGTGTATGAAAAGAGACGTAATTATGCAACAGACTGAATGCCCTTGGAGATACTAAAAGTTTCATAACTTTAATTTTTATATGGAAAGAGACGTGATTAAGCAAAAGACGCTCTGCCCTTGGAGATACCAAGAGTTTCATAAACTGTAATTTGTACGAGTGTATGGAAAGAGACGTAATTAAGCAAAATACTGAATGCCCTTGCAGATAAGAAGAGTTTCATAAACTGTAATTTGTACGAGTCTAACGAATGAGACGTGACTAAGAATAGGCCTGTTTGCCCTTGTTATACCAAGAGTTTCATAAACTGTAATTTGTACGAGTGTATGGAAAGAGACGTAATTAAGCAAAAGACGCTCTGCCCTTGGAGATACTAAGAGTTTCAGAAACTGTAATTTGTACGAGTGTATAAAAAGAGACGTAATTATGCAAAAGGCGCTTTGCCCTTGGAGATACTAAGAGTTTCAGAAACTTTAATTTGTACGAGTGTATGAAAAGAGACGTAATTATGCAACAGACTGAATGCCCTTGGAGATACTAAACATTTCATAACTTTAATTTTTGTATGGGAAAAGAGACGTGATTGAGCAAAGGACGCTCTGCCCTTGGAGATACCAAGAGTTTCATAAACTTGAACTTGTGTATGAAAAGAGATGTGATTATGCAAAGGACTCTTTGGGTCATTCCGTGCCAACTCACCTGAAATTCAGAAAAGTTTGGCAGGCTCCGTGTCAGATTTCGCTAATTTTTTTTTTGAACAATCCCCTGTGGGTGTCTTGAACACACACAAAATTTTAGAGTCCTACTCCTTGGCATTTCTGAGATACGACCCCCCAAAAATTAAGCCCCGCCCCTTCAAATTGATATTTTGTGTTTTTGAGCATTTTTAAAGGTCTATATCTACAAATGGAGAGAAGATATGGAGCTACAAATTAATTTACAGGGTATCTGGTATCCCATCAACTATAATCTACTGTCAAAAGTAGCACAGCTCATTTGCATATCAAGGGTTAGGTCTTTAAAAACCTACATTTTGGCATGCGCAATGACTTTTTGTCATTTTTGAGACCCCCTAGTGCCTATGTGAAATGTCCGATTGCTTTTATATTTCATTTGGGCATAAACTAGGTGCATATGTGTGACATATTATGAGGATAGACCAATCACACTATTGATGGGTATTTGGCAGGGGTCTTAATATGCGTCCAACTTAAAAAAATGCCAAAAAACGCCGTTTTCAAGTGGTTTTTTGACAACGTGGGACATTACTGACAGATTTACCAATTTTTTCCTATAATACTTTGTACCCAGTCTACTTATGTAAAAAAAAAAAAAAATGGTTTTTGTACTCCTTCATGGTCAGATTTTTATTTAAGTACACCTAGTATTTTGCACTTGTAATGACTTTTTGTCATTTTTGAGACCCCCCTAGTGCCTATGTGAAATGTCCAATTGCTTTTATATTTCATTTGGTTATAAACTGGTTGCATATGTGTGAGCTGATATAAGGATAGACCAATCCAACCTTTGATGGATATTTGGCAGGGGTCTGAACATGTGTGCGACTGTAAAAATGCCCCAAATAGCCGTTTTCAAGTGATTGATTGACATTATGACAACGTGGGACATTACTGACAGATTTACCAATTTTTCCCAATAATACTTTATATCCAGTCTGCTTATGTGAGAAGGAAAAAAAATGGTTTGTTTACTCCTTCATGTAAAAAAAAATGTGAATATGCTTAGACTAACGTTTTTGCTGTGTTATGTAATTTAGGCCATTATGCACTGTGGTGCTGTTTGTTCCTTGAGATTCTGAGATTATGTCCACAGAACATCTCCACTTTAAAAGTCTTGTGTTCTCTTCAGTTAAGACAGTCGTTTGAAGAAGACCAACTTTTCTGCAGTATACCTGTTCATGGCAATCCTCCTTCAAAGCTGCACCAATGCTGCATGCAGGGATTGATCTTTCCTGAACGTTGACGCCATCATCATGGAGCAAGAACTTGCTGAAGTTGTCACTTCTAAAAATGTATCATTCTGTATTTCATCAGTGTTCACTTTTCCTTCCTTCAAAAACTGGTTGCATACAACACTTACAGCTTGTTTTGGACAACCACTTTATTTACAAAAAGAGTGACCTTGTATATTCCAGGGTCTTCTGGCAGGCAAGATACTACTACAGAAATTCAAGACTTATAAAAATAACTGCTGAACAAGTTGTGGGTCGTGTACACCACATGCCTGGCTCTGTTGCTCTTTTGTGAACTTGTAATGTCACCCACATGTTACATGGTCTATAGATAGGGGGAAATTTAAAGGGGACGTGGGGGATTAACCCACCAGTGACAAGGTCAAAGACTGGACCAATAAATCAGACAATAGACTCTTGTGCTTGTGGTCAGTTGTTTATCTTTGTATTTCACAGTGTTAACTGATACTAGAATGCCAATGTGTTTCTCTACTGTAAGGCTGCTGACTCTAATTTTGTTAGCTAGTCAAACTTTTTCAATGTTGACTCACAATAGTAACAACACTCTCAGTCTCAGTGGATGTTATTTTGGAGTTTTGAATGAGTAACTATTGTTACTCATTCAAAACAGCACCACAGTGCATAATGGCCTAAATTGCATAACACAGCAAAAACGTTAGTCTAAGCATATTCACAATTTTTTTTTACATGAAGGAGTAAACAAACCATTTTTTTCCTTCTCACATAAGTAGACTGGATATAAAGTATTATTGGGAAAAATTGGTAAATCCGTCAGTAATGTCCCACGTTGTTATAATGTCAAATAATCACTTGAAATCGGCAATTTGGGGCATTTTTACAGTCGCACACATGTTCAGACCCCTGCCAAATATCCATCAAAGGTTGGATTGGTCTATCCTTATATCAGCTCACACATATGCAACCAGTTTATAACCAAATGAAATATAAAAGCAATCGGACATTTCACATAGGCACTAGGGGGGGTCTCAAAAATGACAAAAAGTCATTACAAGTGCAAAATACTAGGTGTACTTAAATAAAATCTGACCATGAAGGAGTACAAAAACCATTTTTTTTTTTTTTTTTTTTTTTTTACATAAGTAGACTGGGTACAAAGTATTATAGGAAACAATTGGTGAATCTGTCAGTAATGTCCCACGTTGTCAAAAAAACACTTGAAAACGGCGTTTTTTGGCATTTTTTAAGTTGGAGGCATATTAAAACCCCTGCCAAATACCCATTAAAGGTGTGATTGGTCTATCCTCATAATATGGCACACATATGCACCTAGTTTATGCCCAAATGAAATATAAAAGCAATCGGACATTTCACATAGGCACTAGGGGGTCTCAAAAATGACAAAAAGTCATTGCGCATGCCAAAATGTAGGTTTTTAAAGACCTAACCCTTGATATGCAAATGAGCTGTGCTACTTTTGACAGTAGATTATAGTTGATGGGATACCAGATACCCTGTAAATTAATTTGTAGCTCCATATCTTCTCTCCATTTGTAGATATAGGCCTTTAAAAATGCTCAAAAACACAAAATATCAATTTGAAGGGGCGGGGCTTAATTTTTGGGGGGTCATATCTCAGAAATGCCAAGGAGTAGGACTCTAAAATTTTGTGTGTGTTCAAGGCACCCATAGGGGAGCGTTTAAAAAAAAAATTAGCGAAATCTGAGACGGAGCCTGCCGACCCATCAGGTGAGTTGGCACGGAATGACCCCTTTGCCTTTGAGATGCGTCTTGAATAATCACTGCTATTTACCAACCTTCAACCTCTCTACGTGTAGCGAGTGGTCTTCATCTTGATTTTATAGCGTTGAAAAATTATACCCCTGTACTTTTAATTCATTACCAATGTTCTAAAAAACATTTTTGTTGTCAACTATGATAACAATTTCAAAAACGTTGCATACACATTTGTTTTCACTGCATTATATGTTCGATTGTTGGTTTGATAGTTTGGGGTTTGGGTAATTATTATCATTTTTATTTTATTTTTATTTATTTTGTAGTTGTTTTTATTTTATTTAATTATTTTTTGTTTTTGTTTTTACTTTTATTTATTTCTTCTTCTTCTTATTATTATTTGTATATATATATATATATATATATATATATATTTTGTTATTATTATTATTATTATTATTTATTATTATTTTTTGTTGGGGGATGGTGGTTAGCTGTTCCGACATAGTGGTCGGAACAGCTTTTGTTTTCGTCATGAATTTTATGCGTTTTTCTTACTCTTATTATTTTTTCGCTCTCCCCAAACTCCCATTTGATTTGTACACTAATTTCTGATCTCCAAAAATCATACTTTGCTTCGTATAAAAGAGTGAGACCTTTTATCATATTATAGCTTAGGTTATGAAGTTATAGTTAAATGTAATTAGCTGAACTTAATTAATTAGTTTGCTTAATTATAATGACATGAATATTAAATTAGCCAATCTTGAGACCACCATATCTCAAGAAGTAAACGTCCGAACTTTTTTCGAATGTATACTTGTGGGATACTGTTCAACTATTTGATTGCAAAGCATTCTAGACGACGTCACCATGACGTCAAATATTGCGCGTTTTGTATCTTTGTACAAAAGCCAATGGCTCTGAAAGTGTAAGTTTTAGTTGGTCAAAAACACAACTTTTTCAAATAAGCAACATTTTAGTTTCCCTCAAAGATACAATTTTTTTCTTTAAAACACGAATGCTTTCACTAAGAGTTATTCCAGACCATTAAAACTAATCAAGGTACTATGAATTTCCGAGACAATTAACGATGAAGTGACAAATCGGACCCCATGGCTAGCTGGCAAATTGTGCCGTAATTGCGCAATCACGGCTAGGCGTCAAAGACTGCCGTGATATTGAAATCCTAACCGAGAGAGGATATAAACGTGCGTTCTAATAGGGTTTTCATTAAAAGGCATTGGATTGAGATAAGTTTACCATCGTGTAGGTACCTCATCAAATTTATAAGTATGAAAAACACATATTTGTTACTGTGACGTCATCAGGTGTGAATTCGAAGCTTTAATTAGTTCATCTTTGCAGCACCATATCTCAAGAAGTTCATAGCCGGTTTTCAAACTTTGTTTCAGTCATAGACTCCTTGACCATTGAAGATTAGCCCTGTGCTACCGTGACCCCATGTTGACCTTTAGTTCCGGGTCAACCGGAAGTGGGACCATATCTCAAGAGTTACCAATATCACCATAGTGATTTCTATTGTGACATCACACTTTGCTTAGCAACTAAGATTGATACACAGCTTAAAATAAATCTTAGTTTTTCATGAGAGAAGTTGAGTTCATACTTGCTGTGACTGCGCGCATGCATCCAACAATGTGACAAAATAAAAACGCATTTAATTTGCGTTCATACTTTCGCGCAGTGCAATAATGTTTTCAGTTTATTTAATTGATTTGTTCTTGCCTTCCTTCCGATCTTTTCCACACTTATCCATGTTTCTTTGCATAAATTAACTGCCCTCCGTACATATCGGTATTCTTACAGATTCGAAAAAAGCGCACGGTTTTCATTTTCTCTAATCAGGTTCTTGCCACTACCCACTGACACTGCGTATACGCATATGGCAATGTTAACATGTTTCAAAGTATTCGACTAAGCATTCGACTAGGGTGTACAACTGTTGATTTATGTTCGTTATTAATTTGGATGCAAAAGCCCAACATGATTACGCAATGCGGTTCCATTTACACACTGCGGACTGGGATGTGTCCGCGCGCTGCGTACGCAGTAAAAACGTAGTGAGTATGAAACCGGCGTTTTCACGAAAAACGGATCAAGGTGGCCTGCATTCTTAGGTCAAGACGTTCAAATTACACAACATACACGTCGCGGCTGATCCATAGAGGGCGTTCTCTGGAAGTAATAACCCGTCAAAATGGAACATGTCAGGTTTTCGAGACAGCCCCCGCTGTCTTCTGATGGTTGTTTTTGTATGTGACGAGTTTCATAGAATTGCGATAGTCGAGTGATAACGAACAAACTCTTGCACCAAGACTAAGTGGCTTGACAATCCAAGAACGGTCTCGATTTGATCTTGTGTAAGCTTGAACCACAGGGCCGTCGCCAAATATTGCAGAAGAAATGAAAAAAGGGGAAGTCATTGGTACAAAAATAGAACAGATGGATGGAATCAACTTTGCGCTGTTAAAGAGGGATACAAAATACCTTTCGACCATTTTGAAACTGACACGACATTATATAAATGTTTTTTTTAAACTTTCCCTTCCCCCTTTTTAATTTAAATTGTTGTAACACAACTGACATTCGAAATAGCAGTTTACTTACTAGGTACTGATGTAATGGTTTATACCAACAGTGAAAATGTACAGTGAACAATGCAGGAGGCCGTTGGGGCTCATTATAACTCTGAACATTAATCCTGAAAAGATTTGTTGACGAGTTTAAGCTTCTACGAAGAATAAACAACAAGTATAATTGTTTGGCTTAGACGACAATGATTGACACCATTTTTAACTTTATGTCTGTATAGATCACCACAGTTCCAACAGAACTCTCAACACCAATACCCCGAACAACTTCAGCAACAGCAGGTAGGAAACGGGCTGAGTGTGTATAACCGTTTACGTGTAATTAAAACAAGTCAACTTGTTTAGATCCTTGCCCGTGTGTACGTATTGTAGTTTGTGATGTTAAGGCGAACAAGAATTAAACAAAACACGTAAGCAGATATTGTTGTATCCACATGTTCGTTTCAGAAGCATGTACCTTTTTCGTCCTGCGGTACACTGCCCTCAACAGACTTTCGGCTCACCAGCGATCCGCTACTGTATTGAATGTATGTGGCAGATGAAGAGAAAAAATGAAGGATATTTGGAGGAAATATTTTGGAGGGGAAATTGCGACAGTCACGAGTATGACGTCAGATGCGGTTGGGTACCAGAAAATAAACAGAATCCGGCAGTTTCAAAAAATCATTAATATCACGTCGGATAAACCCTTGAAGAAAATCAATCGCAATAGCAATTTGCAGGATATCGGTGATGAAGGCTATGAGTATAGTGAATATTGACAAGAGACAACTTAAAAAAAAACTTCTTTATACTTCATACTCCAGTCGATACTGAAGGTCCTACAGTGAGCTGCCCCCAAGGTGTGTTCGGCTTAACCAACGACAGCTATGCTCGTGCTTCTGTTCAGTGGTGGGAGGTACGTGCGTCTGACCAAGTTGGATTGAAGTTACAAACCACATGCACTGACGATGACGAAGGGAGAACTGTCGTATCAGGTGACTTCTTCAAAGCGGGTTACACAACAGTCACGTGTATGGCGTGGGATAATGCTGGTAAACCTGGACAATGTACATTCCTAGTCACTGTCACAGGTTTGTACGAAAATCTATGTTCAGTAATATAAAATAATTCAAGAAGCAATTTCCTTTGCGGTTGGAAAATCCATCATATTCCTTTTACATCACGGTTTGGACCAAAACCTTTTACCTGACATTCTAACTCTGTTGTTGAATATTTTTTACAAGTTTACGTTTGTCTGCTCTATGTACTTAGTTCTCAGACTGTAACATTTGAGCCATAAAGACTTTGGATGAAGGCGTTGCCAAAATGTACAATATTATACGCAAATTTCAATTTAAGTTGAACATATTTAAGCAAGAATTTTGTTCATACAAAAGAAAGAAACAAATAATTAAAACAAAGTGTAATTTTTGGACCACTGGATATCTTTTGACAAAAATGTCATTCATTACTCAAGCCGAACGACAGTTTCGGTACCTAAGGCCTTAAGGTGTGCTGCCCTCGTATGCTGACTTCTTCAAAGTAGGTAGCACCACAGTCACGTGTATGGGGCGGGATACTGTTGGTAACCCTGGACAATGTACATTCCTAGACACTCTGACAGGTTCAATGTTCAGTAATATCAAATAATTCAAGAAACACTTTTTTTTGTGGTTGAAAAATCCAACATGTTCCCTTTACATTATGGTTTGGACCAAAAGCTTTGAATGTGCGTCTATAGTGGGTCAATTGACATTAAGCATTATTAACATATAACAGGAGGAACATTGGTTTTGTGGTCTCTTAATATTTTAAATTTTTAATTCTGGTCATTAGTGGAAAATCAAACCAATGGATGAAAAAGTTGTAACTTAATGCGACAGTAAGGTAGCATTTTCTCGTGGCTAGTTACCAATTCACCAGAATATCCAGTACTAGCAAGAATTTCCAACTGCTTATTTTGTTCATATCTATTATTGGTTTGTTTTTGTTATTTTAATATTTTAGATCCAGCTTGCAACAGCACTCACCTCGGTATGGAAAGTGGCGCCATCGCAGACCATCAGATTTCTGGATTGGTCGCCTTGAACGACGACCATGCAAACTACGGACCAGCACTAGCTTGGTGGACCAGCAATAGTAAGTCTCTCCTTTTCACGAAGAACCCTTGAGTAAACTATACGGTAATTTCTTTTTTGTTTACGCAAGTGATAGCGATTCGCTAGATCATATTTAAACTTCTATCAACTAAAAAATTGTTTCAAGAGATAAACTGACAAGTATACATTGCGTGTCGTCCAATTTGTTTCACATACAGGGCAGTACAGTGTTTGTTAACCACCAAGGCAATTTATTCTATATAATTGAAAACTTATAACCGATACAACGTTCAGTCTATTTTCGGTTAGGCGAACATCAGTCAAACATCAAGCTCAAGACGAAGTGATGTCGTTTTCTAAGTTTCATTCCTAGTTATTAGGTACAATACTACTACTTCAGTCAAATCTTGTAAGTGCTCAGGATTGGGTTTGTTTGTCCGTTGTGCTTCTTTTTCTGCTTGTTTAGAATAGTTGGTGATTTGAAGTCGCCTGAGTGTAAAATGGATGTCTTTAACATCAAGAGATATTAAACGAAAACTGTCGGTTCTAACAGGTTCCTGGTGTTGGGAGGAGGATGCTGGCGCATATATTGAGGTGGAATTTCGACACACTGTGGACATTTATGGCCTGATCATCCAGGACCTTTACGAATCAGACAAACAAGTGAAAAACTTTCGTCTGGTGTATAGCAATGATGGAAACACGTGGACGTGGATGAGCGACGCAGACGGGTCACATAAGGTAAACATGTTCATACATTTGTAAATATGTCGAGGCCTGCGGCAGTTCGAAACAAGATTCCACAGAAGACCTCATCATACTCCCATTTAGTTGCATTCGCTGACATTCGAATAATTTTATTCAACAATTTGTACCAAGGAAAATAATAATGATAACACATGTAGAGGCTGGTCATCAGAGGACCCACAGGAGTATCCACTGTAAGCTAAAAAGGGCATTATCTCAGTACATGTTCCTATATCTACGAGTGTGGCATGTTGTTCGACCTCCAATGACAACCCTCCCCCTGCTTTCCGGCAAGACAATAACACCACTGATTCACGAGTACATGTAATCATGCACTTTACTCAACTAAAATAATTAAATTGAGGTTGTTTTTGTTGAGTTTCTGTAACAAGAAGAAACCAACCTTCTAATGGATGTGTCGAATCAGCAAAAGTCAGCATTTACTTGTTTTGTCTCATTGTTGCTAATCCAGGTATATCTATGTGAACGGACATCTGATGGTCACGATGTGGTGGTCTCTGTCCAGACCACATCACATAGAATGATCCGATCAAGAATCATCCGCATATATCCCTGGGGTTTGTCTGGAGAGGGTCAACGTATTTGTTTTGAACTCATCGGATGCTACTAAAGACAACAACGGCAAGATACATATGTCTATAAAACTTTCGGGTTTTTGTGTGTTTGGGGGATTTTTTTTATGAACAACTTTTTCTTGAACTTTTTATTTAAGGTTGTCAAGAGTAATTTTTAATTTAACTTATTGTAAGGAGAAACACAGAAGGACACAAGAGGACAGTGACTCAAAAACATGTGTCCACTTATGTTTAACGTCAATTTACACCTTTTATTGACCCCAATCGCTGAGGTCAAATAATGGAAACATGCACGCCTGTACGCGCTACGCTGCGCACTACCATCAGACAATTTTAATTGACCTAAGTGATGAGGGCGCTTTTGGGGGCTTGTGACCAGAGCTGTGTATTGAGAGAGTCGCGTGTTTTTTTTTTTTTTTTTTTTTTTTCTTTCTCCCCCCCCCTTGGTTTCGGGACACCACTTCAGACCAAAAGCAGCACAACCCGGTGCGCAGTCTAGTCTGGAACTCTGTGTGCGCACATGCGTTTTTTGGGGGACCGAATATGGCTTCAAACAGCAATGTTTTCGCAACTTTCTCACTACACAGCTCTGTTTGTGACGACATATGCAAGGGGTCTATTTGCAATTAAAGACCTTTTTGACACCACTGCTTCAACTTCGACTCCATCGGTTGTTTTGAAAATACGCGCTTTCGGTGCAGGGTTTCAAATGAGACAGACGGAGCCTCAGCCTAAGCCCGAACCCAACCCATGGTTTCGAAAAGGGCTAAAGGGTATCTATAGACACAGCTATAGTCAGACTAGTAGCCAAAGCCAGAGACGTCAATCAGACATTGCCTTACTTAAAGTCATGACAAGAAGAAAGTTTAAAAGACTTGATTAAGTCACTGCATGCCTTGTACGTGCAAAGATCCATACTAAGCACCTATTCTTTACTGGAACAAGTCAATCTAATAGGGTAAAGAAATATACGTAAAGTCACCACAATTTTACTTTTATTTATTATAATAGTGGCTTCTTAGTGGCTTCTTATAAACACAGTTTGTATTCAATTCTGCGCCAAAATTAAGGTACATTTTTAAGGGGGTAGACAAGGGGTATACAATTTTTTTAGGAGCACTTCTGTAAATATAAAGCTGTTGTTTCCGTTTGCATTTTTCTTTTAAAAGCCCCTTTCAATGCCCTTGTTACGCGATTTTAGTATAATCTGACGAGAATGTAACAAAATACATATAATGTCTACATGTAAATGGAAACCAGTTTTAATAATTTGGAAATAATCACATTAAAGCTAATAAAATGTGAAATTACACTCTGAAAATGTTTAATCTCCAAAAAAAAAAAAAAAAAAAAAGAAGAAGAAAAAGGGCACCCGGGTGCGATTTTTTTTTATTTCGTACCACACGCTAGTTAGAGGGCCCCAATGATTGGTCCGTTTTTTTGCAGAGTTCGTGCATTTTAACCTTAGCCAATTTCGTCGCCATAAAGTTTGAAGATCAGGTCGATTCCAAAGAAGATGAATCTATTACCATGGTTTTAACAAAACAATTTTCGCATTGTACACCCTCGGGGGCAACAGGCACCCTCAGGTTTACAAAACACTATTGACTCCATCACAGCGTGCAGTAATTGTACAACATAATATCAAGTACATGATGCGGTAAAGCATACTTCACTTATGTGTGAGCGTCACATTCAAATTCAAACATATGAAAATGAAACGAAATTTAACATCAGAGTGTAATTTGTGGCAAGGACACAATCAAATTAGTTATTTTTTTATTATTCGTCGACGATAATTCTAACAGAATGAAGATTCATAATTTGAATGTCCGAAGTACAAGCACTCAAAAAAGACTTTTTTTAAATGTTGTATCTAGTTGGAAGATTATGAATTTCATTTTCTGTTAATATTTGAAGATTATTATTGATGTCAAAAATAGATGAGTCCGTGCTTGGTGGAACTAAATACTTAAATGTTTTGTTTTAGTTTAAAACCATATTACATGGTTGTACAACAAGCTTGGTAAAGTTTAGTAACAATAACATGTTACAGTATCATCAAAGTAAACCCATTACTATGTGAGTAACTAATTTATATACAGTCAAATCAATGTTTGTACACAAAAATCCTCATAAACACATGCCCTACATTCTCCAGAGGGAATCAACTATTTTAGGCTGATTTTTACGAAATAAAAAATGCCGAGAAACGGGACGATTTTTTAATCTCCCTGATTTATTTGTAATTAATATTGAAGTGTGTTTTAATGGACCAAATTAATCACAACATACCCGAAAGATCACGAGAATACGTTTTCAATCACATTTATTATTAATGTCGTACATCTCTTGGAAATGAGCCTACTTAAAAGGTGTTAGTGATTTAATGGTGTATGCAGTAAATGCAGTTTGATTAGTAGGCCTAAATATAATTGACATACTTGCCTAGACTGTTCTTGTTAAGATTTGCTTGTGTATATTAAGGAAATTTTGTTTTAGGGTTTTGTACATGAAGATGATTAATCAAGAGAATCACAACTATCTGCAAATGTTCTTGTAATGGTAACGCACATCTTGATGTGGTTTTACCAGTTGGCTTTAATTTGTCAGAATGCAAAGTACTTGCTCTGCAAAAAAAATATTAAACAACAGTTATGAAAATTATACATTGCAGTACAGTGTATAGACATAACTCGATTACAGTTTTAACAACTTGGTTTAAACTTACTTGGTTTCAAGCAATCAGAGTAAGCGTTAATTATGAAATCATTACAAAATTAATATCTTTTATACCTCGATGATAGTTCCAAAAGAAACGTTCACATGTGAGGTAAAAGTTTTCAAGAAGAGTCAGATTTACAATGCTGTACATAGTATTAGAATATCTTTGAATGTACACATTCTTTTTTAAAATTTTGAAATAATATTATTGGAGTAATTATTAGTTGAGTATGTGCTTAGTAGAAATTAAAATTTAGAGGATAGATGGTTTCGTTTTCGTGTAAATCCTAATAAATTCAGTAACACCGTCAAGGTAAACTCTCACAATATTTTCGGAAACTTTTTTATAAACACTGTTATAATCAATCTTTCCTCTAAGCGTCAACAAACACTCATAATAGGTTTGAATAAAACAGTTCGTCATTTTTAATCTACGCAAATCAAATTCTGCAGAAAAAGAGGCCTAAAACATTTGAAAAACATTAATGTTGAAGGGCGTCATGAGTGAGTACATCTTCAAACAAAGTTACACACATGTAAGTAGTAAATTTTACAGAGCGCACATTCATAACAGGGGCTGTCCAATTAAACATGTGTTAATTACAGAGCTCCAAATAAATCTAAAGAAGTTCAGTTTAGAGATGTTTCCTGAGGACAAATTGCATCTTTGATCTCACGTTTGTTGAAACACCGACAGCTTCGTACTTTTCTTGAAAATGTTAACGGTATTAAGAACTAAGTCTATCTGTTGAGAATTCTTTTTGCAAGATCAAAATTGAAGCTCATTCGTGCAATAGATAAAAAATTACATTATTCTTATCCAAAATGGTGTACTTGATGTTGTAAAGTGATTAGTCAAATTGAATCATATACTCTGCTATTGAAAAGCTTTGATTGATACAGTATTGTTTTGTTTTGTAATAAGATGAATAACCTGGGAATCGGAAAAAACACTGTGTATCTGTAATGACCACAACTTGGTAGTATATAAGGTGTAGTTTTTTTTACAAGGCAAAGTAATTCATATTATTATTAGTATTTCTTATTTTATTTATTTATTTATTATTATTATTTTATTAGTATTTTTTTTTGGGGGGAAGGGTTAATGTATGAGCCTTGTACATCGGGGCGTAGATGTTAACATAATATTAACAGAACGGCATATTTTAAGTAAGAAGCACATGAAAAAACTGACCGTCAATGTTGATTAGTTTGGGGTTTATAGTTACCTTTTTTCAATCAAGAAGCGGAAAGCACTACATGAACGTTTAAACTTCAAACAAGAAAAGCTTACCATAGTGAAAGTGTACGTTTTACATTGTTATTAGTTGTTTTTGTTGCTCTTTTTAAATATTTCACCAAACAATATGTACTAGGCAAATAATAATGTTTTAAACGCCTCTGAAGTGTCATACATCGCACCAGAGAGCACCCAATGTTAAACAATTTTTGCCCCACGCTCTAACTTCCTCCTGCTTTTAGAACGTTGATTTGAAATACATTGCAACGTTGTTGCACACGGTAATATTCGTAGGCAGTTACTTGAACCATCACTCAGTTCAGTCATAACATGACTCTTTATCTCATGTTGAGTCGATGTTACTACAGTTAATTTATGCAATGTCGTTCAGCCAAACAAGGATCAAACTTGGTCATATATAGAAACTTTGGGTCTCGGCACGGACTAGATGTGTTGGCTGACATTTTAAAGGCACCCCCCCCCCGCTTCAGATATTCCTGGATCAGCACCTGCATTTGTCCCCCTGTCCATGTAAGTAAAAAAAAAATAACAATAAAAAAGCCTGATTCTGATAGGGTTAAATAATTTGCGGGGACATTTTATGTGGATATCCCAACACTCAAGGGTATGGTGTTAGTTACCAGAAAACTAAGGCTTGTGTCTAAAGTCAACGATGCAGATTAAACATTGTATTGGGTGAAACATATTGCTAAAATCATAAGAAACATGCACGGGAAAATTGCCAGTGGAAACTCTTCGAGCCTTCAGAGTCAATGTACAGGCGGGTATTCAAACACTGCGCGCTGTATGTACAGCTAGGTACTTATTTTGATTTGGCGACAAGCTGTCTCGTACTTTGACGGAACGAAAGTCGCATTTCTAGTTTGAAATAACGAACAAAATTGCTTGGAAACTTAAGGAAAATTTTCAAATCGTGCTATGTTATGTTTATCGATTGTCAAATTAAAACAAATAGTATTTGCGAAACAGTATAACCATCCCGGTATAGACGATGTGACCTGTGACATCACATGTTTACAAAAGAGCCACAGAGCCTGGACTTCCGGCGGGCACATTTGTACACAGCTCAATGGAAGAATACAACAAATCTTATGTTTTATGGAGATCGCACTGTCTGATTTTCCTCAGCCTTTGATATGAAGAAAGGGGGGACATCTCAAAACTGTAACAGCTGTTGCTTTTGTAAATTTTGAATTTATGTGAAAAGTATGACACATCTTGCCCGTCAGGAAATGCATTCTAATTAGTGCTTAGTGGCAGGCCGTTCACTCTGTAAACAAATGTAACATGGTCTATAGAAGAGTCTAATATCTACATGACGGTGATTGGTAAACAAGACCTAGCATAAATGAATATTTCATGGTCATAAATAACTGATTAGCAAAACGAGTTAGTAAAGGCACTTCGCAGCTTCGCCGCTTGCACTGGTCTTTTTTTCGTGCGTGATATCCGGGCTGGGGGTGCCGCGGTGAGCCTTGATTAAAGGCTAAGTGTACCCCGGTAGCCGATATGTGCATTTATTTTCCAATCGCGTTTTGGGTTTTTTAAATTACTGAAGCAGTTAGCAGCGCGAAAAATACTGTGTTGCTATAGTGTAAATGATTAGTTTATTTACGACATTTTGAATATAATAATAACCATCTCATAGAAAATGGAGTTGTCCAGACAGTCTTAGTGGCAGGCCGTTCAACCACGCTCTGTATACGTACATGTGGATGTGTTCAGGTACAGATCAGAAGTTAGAAGTCTTTGGGGGAAACAAGTATCTAACATTTTTCTAATATCCACCCCCCATTCGAAGGACAAAACAAAACATCCGTTAAATTTAATGACAGGTTGAGTTTAATCCTACAAGTTTATCTAATTTAAAAGTGGCATTATTGTTTAGAACTTTCCTAGCTTAGTTTGATAAATAATAAGAGCGTAGTATAAATTTCAGCCAACAAAAACCCCGAGTATAAGTAATTGACGCTACTTTAACTATGTATTCAAAGTTCAATCCACCCTTATGTAGATTTTGGTATATAGTGTACCTCCTCAAACTTGGAGGGATAACGTACCCATATAAAGCAATGGTTAGACAGAAAAAAACAACCTTTGTTAAGGTGGGTTTTTGGTTCAGTGCTTGACAAAGAGATAAAATATGTTTATGCGCAAGAGGGAGTGGAAAGTTGAAAAGAAAATAAATCACTGTTTTCACTGTGAACCAAACATTTCTGTTATCGTGCCTCTGAAGTTCAACCATAAGCAGTCTTGTCTGAAAGTACGAGACTGCCTACAAAATAACATTATTAGTTATCAGTGTGCCTTAAAATGGAACCAGCATGTATAAAAATGACCATGATGGTCTTCATAGCCGTGTTTGCTACGAGAGCAAAATCCCAAACTGAGCATAGCATTGGCTCATATACAACAAGCGAGACTGAACGATGTGTGTGCCAGTCACACGTCACCATCAACCCGCCCGTTTGTGGACGCTCCGTTCCCGTGAACTCCGGTACCAGCTGCAACTCTACGACCATCAATGAAATACTTCGTACAGTATCAATCAACCAAGAAATGGTTTCCTCTGAGCTAGGAGTTACAAGACGTAAGATGGATGAGTTATCGACGAATCAAGAAATTGTAACATCGAAACTAGAAAACACAACGCATCAGTTGAAAGACACAAGACGTCAAGTGGAAGAGTTGCAGGTTGCAGTCTCCGGTAATAAAGAAAATGTTACCTCTGAGATACGGGGCATTAGACGACAGTTAGAAGAGCTGCAAGTCTCTGTCTCTGCCATATTGGAACTCCTTCATGGTAAGTGTAATTGATTACTTGCCTATACACCAATGTCAGCTAAAAAGAGGTCGACATTCTCCTCTAAATTAGTTAACATTTTCTTTTCAAGATAACATTACACCATACAGTAATTTATTTTTCTTTATGAAACAACAATTTTCCAAAAATTTACTCTCCTTCTCTTGCAAATTTTCAAAGTTTAAAGAAATCAGCCAGAGTTTTTTATTTTTTATTTCTAAATCAGAAATGTCATTAAGTCTTCTTTTTTTATTGGATTTAAATGTACATTTTCTTCGAACGATGCTTGTACAAGTGATGCAACTTGGGAAACCGCAACGATAGAAGCCCCTAATGATATTAAGGCTTTATCAATGTAAATACCTCTGTTAGGTAGCTTGGGGTGGAGAATGCTGGTTAACGTCAATCCCGATGTTGCAGGTTCATATCTCACAGTCATTAGATATTTATATACAATTACACGTGTAGTTCTGATGATGAACTCGGGAGTAATTCATGTGCAATATTTACCTGTTGGAATAATGTTGCACAGGATTAGGAGAAAATAATCATACCACATAATAAAGTAATCGCAGATATACGGAAATAATGTTTGATTTTTTTATTTCTACTAACTTGATGTACAGTTGGCCATGCAAAAGATTGTTCCGAGATTCTTGCAGGGGGTGATTGGATGAGTGGCGTGTACACGGTTCAACCTCTAGACTCCGGCAGGGCTTTCAAGGTGTATTGTGATATGGAGACAGACGGTGGTGGATGGACGGTAAGATAACACGCTATAGTGACCGAATGAGAGTACTTATCGCTAAGAATGAATTTGTAAATAGAAGTAGTTTGATCAAGCTTAACAAGACTAGAGTTTAGTTTAGCTGTTTTTTTTTGTCGATGCCTGCCTAATGTAATTTTTGTTAGCTCGGTAAATTTATGTTGTTTTATAGCTGTTCTTAGTTTTTACCATCTGTTCTTCTCCAAGTGTGAACTGTGACTCTTTGTAAGTACCTGTGACATAATGTACCTGTTGTGTTGGTGGATTACGACTGGAAAGTGATCATATCTCCATTATGTATTGTACACTAATCGTTTTCAGCCAATTCTACTGGATCATTAGACACCAGACAACTTATAGTAAAGAATCAGAACGTTATTACTAGTCTGGTACTGCCGTGGTTGCCACATGGCTAGATAACCGTTATAGTTTTAGCCACCTCAAAAGCATTCATACCCACTATTCAATACTGCAACTGGTGTTCGTTTGAAATCTGTAAGACCGCTCCTCTAACCGAGTATGCATGAATTTGGTAGATGGATCACTGCTCACCATTGGGATGAGGTTCTGATTGCTACTAGTTCTAGTGACAAATCAGATGCTTTTTATTATACCATCAATGAACTACTCAAGTCTGGTGACATTGATCCGAATCCTGGCCCATGTCCTAGAGATTCACACCCTCGCACATCTACTGACTGCATGCAATCAACTGAATATGGTAGGACAACTCCAAACTTTCTTTATACCATGGATGAGCTAAAAAGTTTCAATAATTTCACTGGACGGCTCTCCCTGGATACCTGGCACACGATAAAATCACTTAACATTCAATCAAAAAACCCCACCTACAGAGGGTGCAGGGGGGTACTCGCAAACAACGCAACCATGGATGCACTACCGTGCAACCCATTCCAGTTCTCTACCACCCGAGAGTTCCTAAAACATACAGCTATAGACCTGGTTCTAATCCTTACAACCTCCACACTATCAAATGTGTCTCTGACTTCAAAGATGCTAACCTCAATGTGTGTGTATGTGTGGAATGCCCATTCCATCCGAAACAAGACAGCCATTCTTAGTGATTACATCATGAAGAGAGATATTGATATAACTTTCCTGACTGAAACCTGGCTTTATCCAGATGACCATGTCGTCATTGGTGAATGCACCCCAGCTGGGTATTCTTTTATCAACCTTCCACGCAGTGGGACTGATTTTCACGGAGGTATTGGGGTTATCTTCAAGACACACCTTAATCTCCAGACCCTCCCGAGCCCTATCGTTTCCACTACATTTGAGCATGGCTTGGTGACAGATCATAACAAGACTATACTGTTTGCTGCTGTCTATAGACCACCGCCTTCACAATCCAACAAGTTCAAATCCTCAGATTTCTTGACTGAATTTGATAACTTCATCACCGAATTGGACAACATCCCTGGTAAACACCTCCTACTAGGTGACTTTAACGTTCATATTGATGAGCCCTCGAAATCTGAAACGTCCAGATTTCTCACAACTCTGTCCAGTTCAGATCTTCATCAGTTTGTTTCTGGCCCCACTCACAAATATGGGCACACGTTGGATCTTGTAATTGGACGTCAGGAAGACGACTTGGTCCATGACTGCATAACACATGACAATTTAATGTCCGATCACCACGCCATACATTTCAAACTCAACCATATGAAGCCTGACTTCACAAGAGTGCATACAAACTTGCGTGACTTTCGGTCTATCAATAACGATGCCCTGGCATGTGACCTACATGAAAAACTCAAATCATTGCTCGATCTTGGCAATGTTGATGATCAGGTCATGTTATATAATAAAACTGTCCGTCAAATAATCGGTGATCATTGCCCCCTTAAGACACTTGACCGCTCTGTGCGACCGAGAACGCCCTGGTACAACAGCAGCATCCACGAAGCTAGACGCAATAAACGCCGGCTTGAACGCAGATGGCGGAAGTCCAAAAGTCCGGTTGATTGCCATGTCTACGAAGCCCATCTATCAGTCCTCTCTGACCTCATCACATCTGCCAAGTCGACTTACTTTAAGAAAAAGCTGTCTAACTGTAATGCCAAGGATATACATCGGACAGTACACAAACTCCTTAATAACAAAACAACTGTTTATCCTAATGCCAATTCTAAGCAAGAACTCAGTAACCAATTTTCCAAGTTTTTCACAAACAAGATTGTTCAGATTAGAAGTGACCTTGATGGCAACCTTGAGACTAATCCCATTACCTCAGTGGTCCCTGATTGTGACCCGCCTTACGTCGCCTATGACAACCTTCTCTCAGAATTCGATAGGGTTACTGATCATGAAATTCTCAAGATAATTACCAGTTTCCCTAGCAAATGTTGTTCTCTTGATTCCATGCCAACCTGGTTATTTAGAAGTAATGTCAATGTGCTTTTGCCATTGTTAACTCTTCATTTTCTACAGGTACCTTCCCTAATGACTTGTCTCACGCCATTGTCACTCCCATTTTAAAGAAACATAACTTGAATGAGAATGAGCTTAAAAACTACCGTCCAGTCTCTAACATTCCCTTCCTTTCCAAAGTCATAGAGAAGGTTGTCCTTCATCGCGTTAATGACCATCTTAATGTAAACTCCTTGTGTCAAACATTCCAGTCTGCGTATAAGACCAATCACAGCACTGAGACAGCTCTTTTGCGTGTCAAGAATGGCATAATGCTTGCCATTGACAAAAAGATGGCAGTGTTACTTGTCATGCTCGATTTGTCATCAGCTTTTGACACCATAGACCATGACCTTCTTATTGCTAGACTTTCTAAAACATTTGGTCTCCGTGCTCTTGCCCTGCAGTGGTTCAGCGACTACCTTGGGGGTCGCCGAAGTCGTGTCTGTGTCGCCGGTTTCTTTTCTGATGAACAACCGGTCGATTTTGGCGTCCCTCAGGGCTCGGTCATTGGACCAATGCTTTTCAATTTGTACACTAAACCTGTTTCTGACATAATAGAGAGTCATCAGTTACATTACCACTTTTATGCAGACGATATTCAGCTTTACACATACTTCAATCCCTCAATTCCTGGTAACTCTGACAAGGCACTTCACAAACTCTCTACCTGCATCACGAGAATTAAACAGTGGATGGGTGTCAACAAACTCAAGCTCAACGACAATAAGACAGAGTTCTTCATCGCTGCCTCCCCTCGTGTTATAGGCTCACTCTCTAATCTTACTCTTCATGTAGGAGATACAGTCATTCAGCCTTCTAGCTCAGTTAGGAACCTTGGGGTCATATTTGACTCTACCATGTCCATGTCCAAGCAGGTCACCTCCGTCTGTAGATCCCTCAACTTCCATTTACGCAACTTAAATCGCATTCGCAAATACATTGATCAACCTACATGCCATCATGCAGTTCGATCTCTCATCCTATCCCGCATTGACTACTGTAATTCTTTGTTGTACGGTGTCAATCAAGGGGAGATCAACAGGCTCCAGAAAGTCCAAAATCGAGCTGCTCGGCTGATTTACTCAGTTGGCCGGTTCTCTAGTGCCCCGGAACTCCTGCAGCAATTACACTGGTTACCAGTCAAACATCGCATTGTTTTCAAATTACTTCTCACTATTTTCAAGTGCCAACATGGCGTAGCTCCTCCCTACCTGATTGACCTACTGTCATTTCATGTCCAAGGTAGACAGGGGCTTCGGTCTTCATCTGACACTTCCCGTTTACATGTTAACATCAAATCTTGTAGTAGAGGCGACAAGTCTTTTTCCATAGCCGGCCCTAGGGAATGGAACAAACTTCCTGTTCACATCAGAGACTCTCCTTCCATCCAGACATTCAAAAAACGTCTCAAAACCTCCCTCTTTTCTATTTTAGTTTAACTCTGTTAATGTTCTTTAGGTTCGATGTGAAGCGCTTTGATCTTGTTAAAGGCGCTATATAAATACTCATTATTATTATTATTATTATCAGTGCTGCATTGGATCTCCAATTCCCAATCAAATTAGTCAAACTTCAAACTTCACACTAACGAAAAACAATGGACTAAGTCTTCTCCGTAACATAATCTGCCACGCCACCAGTCGAGCCAAAAATGCCATTCTACCCAAATCACCACAGGCCCAAAATTGTTGTGACCTGTCAGGCTGGCACAAAGGAATTCAAATGACAACCAATAAGATCCAGCAGCCTACTATTATTTCCGTCCAAGGCATACCTCAGAATGACGATAAAGCAATTGAAGAAGCATATAGCCTTAAAGAGCGGCTATAAGATGCTCTTAATATTTTATTGTTTACCTCTGTATGGCCGAGATCGAAGATACCGCGGTTAATATGTATTTTACACTTAAAGGCCCTGTACACTCTTCGTAAGATCGAAAAACACAAATGTTCACGGATTCACACATAACTTACATGATTAAAAGTAAGTAATGGTAGAAAGGGTTCCTTAAAATATTTCTGCTTAAAACCTTGCAACGAGGCACCTGTTTGGTCCCAACGGACTGTCAAATTCCTGTCACATAGGTGTGGCAGGCCCATTTGATAGGTTAAGAGGGTCTGTTCTACCTTATCTCAATGATTTATGTTTGCTAAACCAGTCTACTGTCGGCACAAGATCACAAGACCTTCATTCACAAAAGCCCATTGAACCTAGATCGAGGGTCAGACACAACATGCCTTACCAAAAAACGTTGACTCACCCTACCATGCTCGCACAGAGATAGGAGTATGGGAATGTTTTTTTTTTTTTTTTTTTTTTTTTTTTTCACTACCCCTAATTACCAAATTGACGACCCCTGTTGATTGACATGCCTTCTAAAACGTGCGTAATGGTACACTGCAGGATTTCAAGGAGTGTCACGGGGTTGGGATCTACCATTTTGATATGTGCCAGTGCTCTGTGTCACGTGCCTCGTTGCAAGGTTTTAAATGCTATCGTTTCTGAGAAATGAATAAAACGATAGATTTTATCGCGCACGATAATAAACTCAATGTTAGGTCTCTTTTCACTATTTTCTCGTGACCTCGATGACCAATTGAGCTCAAACTTTCACAGGTTTGTTATTTCATGTACATGTATATGTATAATCACACAAAACAAGAACTTTGTTTGCGACTGTTTTGTCAGCTCTACCAATCCTGTATAATACCTTTAAAGTCTGTATTTAGTATAACATAATTGAAGTAAAAAAATAAATGCACCCACTCTGCGCGGCTTTTTCAGCCGAAAGTAAAAAACCACTCATCTAAGATAATGATATGCATTGACCCCTTGACGTCATCGGTGGATAGAAACAAACACGGTCAGCATTTAACACACACACATAAACGTATCATTGCTCGGAAAAAAATCAAGGAAAAAAAAACTACTACACAGAAAAATAATCATTCTGTCCATCTAGGGTATCCTAAATTGTGTCATTTTTGTAAAACAAAGCATGGTTTTAGTGCGGTGTATGGTTTTAGTGCGCGCACCAGCGATGGTGATTATTGCAATTTTGGGGGAATTAACCGTTTTTCCCGAGCATGTGCAGACACGTTTGTAACTAGTTTTGTATGCATTCACCAATGACGGGCGTTTACTCTCGCGCTAATGCTTTTCGACCGCTTGTGTGTCGCATGGATTGTGCGTTGTGTGCACCTTGATTGCAATGTGGTATGCGTTTCGCGGCAAATTCGAGTGAATTTGTTGACGGTTATCAGAACCGAAAAATTGTTAACATGTAACCGGACAATCGGTCGGGTAACCATGTAACCGGAACAGGCTTAGAACCGTGTAGTGCATTGTCGTGTGCATTTAATTTACTTGTATGTCAGAGTTGTACAAAGAAATTGACGTAGATCGACGTACTGCGGAATCAAGCCGAGCTGCGGAATTGTCCTGCCTCTAAAAGAAATAAAATCCCCAAATCACAAATCCGTTCAAAATTGGCATATTAATTAGGTGCCTGATGGATCATCCTATAAAGAGTTACATTCACGGCCGTGTTGGTTGTAAATGATACAGTTCGTGTGTTTATTTGCGTTAGCTCCGTACATGCATAGGCAAGTCAAAATCAACTAGCCACCGATGATGTCATGAGTCCTTTGTCATGTGGTTTGTCTGACATCGCGCTATCCAGATTTTTGGCCGGGAGTGTTTTAGAGAAAACACATTTTTACCTTGTTTTATTGGAGGTAAGGGACTCCAAATAATTGTTTTCTATTTCTTCTGGACTCCATCTGATGGAAAAGTATGAAAACTTAATATTTCAGAGCACCTTAGAGCCGCTCTTTAACTTTGCTGCTGTCTCCCAAAACAGGCACCAAATTAATCCTCATAAAATGTATGCTTTCTTACCTGCCAAACCGTAACCTTAAATTAAAGACTGGGATATGTCAATGCTCTGAAAAGTTTCAATACCAAGAAATCAGCAGGCTAATCAAACAATTTGCATGTGAGCTTAGTGTTCATGTTAGGCCTGCTGTTACATTAAACTCTTCTTTTGTTCAGGGTTGTGTACCACATATTTGGAAAGATGCAATTGTTGTGCGAAATCCTAAAGAAATGCCAGCCACAATAAGAAATCTGAGATCTATTTGACTGTGACGCTCTCCTAGCTAAAGTTTGCGAAAGGTCTGTTTCAAAATGGGTGCTTGAAAATATATACACATCTTTCAACCTTAACCAGTATGTTAATATTCAGGTGTCATCAACTACTCTTTGTTCAATCGAACTCATTGATGTCAATAATACGGATACTGACAAAGCAGATACCGTTTGCTCGCTGGTAGTGTCGGACTTGTCCAGGGTTTTGGACTGCGTCGAACATACTTTAGCTGTTCAGAGATTTCGATACCACTCTGCCCTATCAGAATGGGAGACCATTTTCTGTGTGGAGTTCCCCAAGGTACGAAGTTGGGACCTATCGCATCCATTGGTGATAAGTGGTGCTTCTGAAAATGCAATCTCTCCTACCTTTAAGTATGTCGGTGAAATAAGCTTTGTTGATTTGGACCTTTATATGTGACCTTGACGATTTGGCCAACAGCAACCGCCTCAAGTTCAATCCATCTAAATGTAAGGTTATGCAAGTATGCTTCAAAAGAAACCCTCTTTGTCCTCCGGAAATGAAGATTGCTGGCAAAGGGCTTGGTCTTACTGTTTAATGATGGGAATCACAGGTCAACGACATGGTGTCCATTACCAGTCGCAGACGTTTCAAGACTGGCCATCTCAAACGTTTTGGTATACCCGTCGAACACTTTGTATCTGTACGTGTGTTATGGTTGTCCAAAACTTGAGTATGCGTCACCAATGTGGCATAGTAGCATTAATAAACAGCAAACGCAACAAAATGAAGGAAGACAAAAAGGGCCTGTCACATCATTCTTGGTGACAACTCTACTTCAGTGTAAGCGGGGTACAGTTTTTTTTTTTTTTTTTTTTTTTTTTTTTTTTCAATTTCATAGGGTGTTTTAAATAGGTAGGAGGGTTCCTACGGAAATCTGTGCATTTTAGTAATGCTATTTTGATGTTTTATTTGTTGATATGTATCCACAAACTCCCTTATTTCTGTGTTGCTATTTTATTTATCTAATCTGTGCAACTTCGAACTAATTTGTCTTATTATGTAATGCCACCTAATTCAGCTTGGTGCTGCCAGTTGTTGTTGTTGTTGTTGTAAAAAAATAAAACAATACAATTAATAATAATTGAAAAACATTAATATTTGGATAGGTTTTCCAGCGGCGCCAGGACGGCAGTGTAGATTTCTACTTGGACTTTGCCAACTACAGCCGGGGCTTTGGTAATTTAGAGGGAGAGTTTTGGCTAGGCAACGACAACTTGCACCGTCTGACCGCTCAGGGCGACTACGAACTCAGAGTCGATCTTTCAGACTTTGAAACCGAATCCAGGTATGCCACCTATGACTCGTTTAGCATCGCTGATGTGAGTGACAACTACAGGCTGACTTTGGGAAGTTACTCAGGAACCGCAGGTAATAAATGCAGCCATCCGCGATCTTGAAGCAAAGTGTTTTTATGAGTGGATCGTATGAATGCACTCAGCGCCATTTCATACCTTGGCTAAACCGAACTCGTTCGAAGGGATTACTAAACCGTGCGAACGAATTGGCTCTCCATAGTTTTTCTTCCACTGTCCCTTTCCGGGCTCCGTACCTTTCTAATGGATTTTTGTTGTTGTTAGTAATGAATTCAAACCAGTGACGCTGTCCTCGATGGTTCGCATTGGGCAGTGATTAAGAACACAGTTTTCGAGAAAAATACACATTGACTGATATTTTTTGGGGCGGAAAGGTTGGGACATGGATTGTCAATGGAGTGCAGTTTTATAGGCAAAATTGTAAAGAAAGATACAATAAAAGTCAAATGTGAACGTTTCAGCTGAATACAGTGTTTACTCGATGCAAAACAGAAACAAATCATGTTCACAAAAATATCGAATCCATTCCGCTTGACGAGGTGACAGCGGGTACCAACAGCATCTCTGGCCACAGCCTTCGCAAACAGACACCAACCTTTATAAAACTCAAATTCGATTCATACATGCATAGTTTTACAGATTCAAAAGTTTTTAGTTGACAATTTTTCCAAACCAAAATACTTAAAAGGGAATCCTGTCTCAAAATAGTTTATTATACCAACAGCTGCAGTGCTTCTTATCAATTAAGTTGTTGTGTTCTTAAATTTTTGGAGCAGTTACCGATATATTACCCTACCGAACAAAACAAGTTTCATACCCAGAGAATTCATAAGTTGCGAAGACAATTCAATAAATCCACACGTTTCCAATATGTACAATGTAGCTTAAGTATGTTTTTACAGTTGAACATTAGACAAAGAATAGTACTTCAATACTAGAATTGGATTCATAAAACGACAAATACTAATAATAATCAAATACAAAAATTAAAACAGTTTTGTTTTTTCGCGCGTCCTGTGAAATTAAACCATCTTTCTTTGTTGCAGGTGACTCGCTGGGCTACCAAAATCACTATCAGTTCTCTACTAAAGACCGAGACAACGATCCATCCAGCAGCACGAACTGTGCCCAGAGATACCACGGCGCCTGGTGGTACTTCGACTGCCACCATTCTAATCTTAATGGGGCGTATCTCCGTGGGACCACGACTGAAAGAGCTGAGGGAGTAGTCTGGTATCACTGGAAGGGTGCTTATTACCCACTCAAAACCACCGAGATGAAAATACGACCCACTCCACAATAATAACACCATACCACTCACTATGTTGCCGCTCACTTAATGAAATTATACCAGTACCAATACTTGAGATAAATAGTTTTCGTTTGAAATTCTTTAAACGTCGGGAAATTAGCCTTTAACCCACCATTGATTATTTTGATCGCCGTTATCGAATCAGAGTGCATAAAATCCTTGACAACTGTAGGCATTTTTTTTCCTGCACTAAACAGAATAACCTCAAGGGATGAAATATATAATGTTGATTGGATAGTCCCCCTTTTTTAAGTACATTATTATATTGAACTTTACTCTCTCAAAACCTTTTTTTTTTTTTTTTTTTTTTTTTTTTTTTTTTAAATATAAGTAGCCTTATTTTTTTTTTTACAAAGACTGTTGTCTAAAAAGCACGTTTGTATGATAATGATATACTAAACGTATTCGACAATTATTATTAACAAATGACGAGAATTCTTATCATGTGTATATTTGTTTTGTTTCATGTATACCAAGTAGAAGTATGTACACTTTCTTTCACCAAGGAATACCTTATTCTTCTTTGTTTAACAACTTGCATATAAACTTTTTTTTGCGATAACTGACAAATTATACAAGATATGTGTCCTCTAATTACAGTTGTGAATGCGTGTTGTATAGTCAGATTCTGGTGGGATAGAAACGTCAGGCCATTTACGTGCATTGCATGCTTACTAAGGTCATTTAAGTTGGTAAGCAGTTAGCAGCAGCCCTGTTTTTACCATGTGTTCCATTTATGTTGCAGTGTCCCTTGGTTAACCTCCTTCGCTGCATTGTATATTGTTTTTGTTGTTCACGATTACTTGTTTTTACTTATGCTTATTATTTGTTAGTTGATGTATAATTATACACAAGAACATCAGGCGCGGATCCAGGGGGGCACGTGCCCCCGGGTAAATTTTGAAGAAAAAGAAGGATTTTTTTTTTTTTACTTGTTGCTAAAAAAATTGCCACAGGATGGATTTCTTTTTCATCCTATGCCTATCATTTTGTTTTCTTCTGCAAAATGAATCTTTCATGATGTGTTACTTGTAAGTACTTAGATTTGCACGATAACATTAAGCGTTTGAAACATGACGTGCCAATTGACCTGGATAAAATATATTTCGTTCTGGCATTCAAGTGTAAAGACTATACACTAAGCTTGAACTATATTTACTTGAATAAACAATATGCATGAAACCAGATATTGCAGCGACCTGATCCAAACCCGAGATTTGTGGATTACAATTGTCTTTGAGTAAAATAAGAAGATCTGTATGGATCAGAAGTGTTTAAAAGGTATGTCCTATTTCTCGGTTTCAGGCACACAGAGGCTTGATTTTTCACCCCTCAAAATGCAAAAAGCTCAGAGCTTCCGGGGTTAAGCTTCGCCCCCTGGACACCCACCGGGGCCTCAACCCTGGACCTCACCATCGATGTTACAGAAATGTTCTAAGTAAATTTAGAAGATTTTATGGATCTGATTTCCAATAAGAGTGTGTCTAATTCTCTGTTTTAGGCATCGGGAGGTTTGGTTTTTTACCCCTCAAAACGCCAAAAGCTCAGAGCTCAGAGGGGCTTCACCCTTGGACCCCCACCATCGATGTTACAGAAATTTTCCAGTAATTTTAGAAGATTTATATGGATTTGATTTCCTACATAAGTGTGTTTATTTCTTTGTTTTAGGCACATGGACGCTTGATGTTTCACCCCACAGAACGCCAAAGGCTCAGAGCTTCAGGGGGCTTAGCCCCCTGAACCCCCGCCGGGGCTTCGTCCCTGGACCCCACCCATTTTTTTTGTCTACCCTCTTCTACAAAATCCGGGTTGCGCCGTTGTGCCCCCCGGTTTAAAAAATACTGGATCCGCCCCTGAACATGTATGTAAGAGCTGGGGTGAATGACGCTGGTACTGTCTGACGAGACTTGACTTTGGCTTGTGCCAAATCCGGGTTTTCCTTATTACGTGTTTGAATGTTTTCCTTCTTGTTTCACTGAGTAATAATGGATTACATAAGTCGAACATTTTCATTTAAAGTTTTAACCATGTAAAGTGTCTCCTATTAGTAAAATGTTTAGATTAATGCTGATTTTTTTTTTTTTTTTCTTAAAGGCACCTGGCAGTGGTATTTTGCAAAAATAAAGCTTTTGTCATTAATATATGTATTTTGATGAGTTGAATGTGAATAAACAGTGCAATAAATCCAACATGTGGTTCATGAGTTATGATTTTTTACAAATATTAAATTTTGATTTATTGTAATTTGATACCTGATGACGTCATCATGACATCATCAAGTCTGTGTCGTCTTGAAGCAGACTAGTGTCTAGGAAGTAACAGTCTGTAGTTTACAATAATTTTGAACCAGAGTTCTTTTTTTGTTTTTATTTGGTTAAGTATGCGCATCTTAGTTGTGATAATTGCTCCTACCTTGTTCCCGCAATTAGGGAGCCAGGCTGTTGCGGGATGGTTAAGTTTACGCTAGAGGGCGCTAGACTTCACCCCGGAGGTCGGGTAGTCTGGTTCCCAGACCCCAAAATCTCCGACTAGGCTCTGTCGAATTTAGGGTCCGGTATCACCCAAAATCACGTGACCAAAAAGGAGGAATTCCTCCTTTTTCGAAGTTATCTGAAATGTTCCGAACGTGTTGTCGTCAACATTCGGACAGTATCGTTGATGGTCGGACATTTCCGGGTGTTTATGGTTACATTGCAAACAGAATCCATGGAATCATGATGTCAGTCCTGTCGGCCGTAGATCCAGGAGTTTTTGTAAAAAAAAAAGTTTTTTTACCGCGAAATAGTAATAAGCGGTGGTTTTTTGTTATTGTAAATAATTTTTTGAAGTAACAACAATGAGAGGGCACATACCCATGATGATCATCTTGCATTTTGTATTACCCCTGCGGTATAATGGTATCGTCCAGGTACGTCGAAAGACAACATGACGGATGCTACCGTTCGTTTATAATTCGGGGTAAAAAAACCTTAACAGTTAAAAATACAATTTTTTCAACAGTTTGAAGGTGATTTAGATGCATATGACTCTTCTACATATATTTAACGGTTGATTTATGTTCAAATGTTTTAAGGTGTATTCAAAATGTGTTGTGAGGGGTCGTGAGTTGTCGGTATTTAGTGCGACTTTTCCGATCAGGTGCAGACATGGTTTCCCTGGAGATGACCCCCGACCCTGACAAGTTGCGTCATGCTCTATTTTTAACCGTGGGTGATACCTGACCTAAGATTTTTAACAAGAGATGTCAAGGAATCTTTGGTCAGGGAACCAGACTAGAGGTCGGGATCACAAAGCACCAGAATCAGTCTATTACAGATTTAGGTCGTCAGATTTGTCAAGTTTTATAGGACCCTGTATCCCAAACCAGCGGTAAGAGGACTTACTAGGTTTTACTAGTTTATCTTTATTGGACAATTTATAATGTTGTTGATTTTGGAGGTTTATTTGAGGGTTTATTTGGGGTATGTTTGTTGCGGGATAGTATCCTATCTTTGGTTATTAATAAAGTGTACGCTATCGTTTCAGTATATTCACGTAGTGTCAGTTTAGTTTGACTAGGGCATTCATACTTTCTCTACCCAGTTTATACTAGCCATTATGACAATGTTTATTGGTAATGTGGTGTTACTTGGGTTATATTTTCTAGCCAGCCGTGCTTTTAAATGTATTTATAGGGTCAGTTGGTAGATGTTATTAGTTTTTTGGGCAACAGCGCCCTCTCGGGGTTAGTTTACATTTTCCCTATTTCTGTGTTTTCTTGCTTATTTGTTTGTAAGGTTGTTCACAGTTACTGTTTACTTGTTTTTCTGTGTTTGATCATATAGTTGACGTGGCATCAGGCAGCTGTAGTGGCAATAAAGAGCAGTTGTATGTTGGTACAAAGAATAAGAGAAATAAACGTAGTTTCATTCAAACCGACGTTGTAATGTTTCTCTGTGTGGTGCAGACCGTATTGTGCATGTACAATGCTTTATGCATAATAATGAACACTGCAACAGCGACGATACTTTAATACTTTCACTGGGCTTTTGGACGTTATCATTGACATCACAATGATAAGCACAATGACCATTATCACAAATTGTTTTAATTCATGCCTAAGTTAAACTTTTAATTTCATTTTTTAAACAGTAATCTAATATAGACGATTATTGTGTGACGCCACTTACGCAAAATAAAGGATTATTGACAGGACGTGGGTTTATTGCCGCTCACTTATTCAAGATATTGTCCAAATGCATCGCGGTCTAGTTGATTTGTGGGAGTAAATATTAATTTGAGCCAGTTCATGTTAAAGAAATGTTTCCAGTAAAATTAAAAGATTGATATGAATCAAAAGTACCTAAAAAGTGCCTCTATTTCTCTGTTTTTAGGCATACGGAGGCTTGATGTTTCTCCCCCAAAACGTCAAAACCAGAGCTTCCGGGGGCTTCGCCGCATGGACCCCCACAGGGGGCTTCCCCTAGACCCCACCAGGGGCCGTCACACACCCACCGTTTGTACGTTGCGTTTAATCAAAAGTGCTTAAGAAGTGCGTCTATTTCTCTGTTTTTAGGCACACGTAGGCTTGATCTTTCACACCCAAAACGCCAAAACTCAGAGCTTCCGGGCGCTTCGCCCCTGGACCCCCACAGGGGCTTCGCACGTGGACTCCACCAGGGGCCGTTACGCCGGCCCCTGGACCCCACCCACCATCATCCGTTACGTTGTGTTGAGCCCCCCCAACCCCACCCCCCACCCCAAGCTATAATCAAATGTACAATTACTCATTTCAAAATAGTTTTAAGATTCATCGTTAACAAAGAAGAGATGAATACATCCATGAATGATGTCCGTCGGCGAACCCGGGGGAGGGGGGGGGGCAGGATTGACGTGCGTGGGAGGGAGGGAGATTGTCTAAGATTTAAAGTTGTATGATTAAAGTAAGATTAGTTTATCATGTATGTTGGGCTTTTATTAGTGTCTCTGTTATTGTTCTCTTTGAACCAGAGATGTCCTGTAAATATCTATAGGAAGGAGAGATTTTCTGGTACATTCAGACATGCTAAAACCAAACAGCTTAAGGAGGCTCCGCCCCCTGAACCCCCGCTAAGGGATTCGCCCCTGGACCCCACCAGGGCCCCCCTAAGGGCCCCGGGACCCCACGCCATAAGGACTATGACTGTTGATGCCCCCAGCATTTAAAGACAGATTGACGCCCATGGCTGACAAGGATTCCTAAAGGTAAATCCCTGGAAACGGAAACCGAGCTGGATTTTTATTTAGGGACAGCGTCGCCTTAGGACGAGTACAACTGCAGACATGAAATAAATAGTTTAGCAGACTAAGTTTGGATGTGTAGTAAACATCCCAATTAACCCTCGGAGAAGCGGGCCCTTTTGTATAACGCGTGTTCTCCAGGTGGAGGATTTTATCACCACTCAGTTTTGTAGGTCAATGACCCCCTCCTGCAAGCCCAAAGCAGTTTTAATCCCTACCGGGCTTTTGTCTGGGCCAGCAGTGTGTGTTATTTCCCACCTGTTTTAGCTCTGGGCGGCACAGGGTTGACACAAAGAGATAATGGCACAAGGAGTTGGCTCACTAAGTTATCAAGTTACAATTCCCAAGGGCGATGCTGTCCCTTGGGACTGCTGTCATTCAATACTCCTTACTCGGCAGTGGTTATAGCCTGGCCAATGGGAGTCTACAGGCTTGTGATGTATACAAGGGGGAAGATTACAGAAAATCGTGGCTTTTTTGGCCCATTGAAAAAAAAATTAAGACCATATTTGGAATATGTGGAGAATTTTTTCACCACGTTGCTTCCCTGAGTTAAACAACAATCTAAACATTATTGTCTGTGAATCCACATCACAAAATTAGGTAAACAGTAAGCCGGTGTGTCCCTTTGAGTGATCCTTATTTTTAAAAATTTATGCTGTGGAATTAAACAAAAATCATCAAAATATCACGTAATGAACGAAAAATGTGAAAAACGCAGTCAAAAGTCAGCGTATACGCTTTTCCAGCAGTTGCAATTGTCAAGTTTACGTGACATTGTTGTAAGTAGACCGGTTCTCTGTTTATGTATTAATTATAACAAAAGTGAGGCCTAAGGATCCAGTCTTTATATCCATTAAAGGCACCTGGCAGTGGTATTTTGCAAGCCTTTGTCATTAATACTTAATATATGTATTTTGATGAGTCGAATGTGAATAAACAGTTAACTAAGGTTTTTAAAAATTACTTTTTATTTTAATTACAAATTTTAAGAGTAGACCCCCTTTACCTTGACACATGGTGGCGCTGTTCGTGACGTCAATCAAGGCACGATATTTGAAGGGAAAAAAATGTTGTGCGTATGCGGACGTCACCCACAGCACAGTATACATGTACTAGCTAGCGTATACTAGCTGGCACATCGCGCCGAAAACGACGTCGTTACTCTGACTTTCGCGGCCCACAACCGCTTATACTTGGGATCTGCATGAAACAAATGCAGACTGACCCCATCATTAGTTGTTTAGCTGCATACAGCAGCAATACACCTGGTCGGCATGGCCGGAAAATGCAAGAAAAAAAAAAAACCTTTTTCGAAACGTACAAAATCACTACTGGGACCTACTTGCACGTGCGTTTACAACGTAAACGCAAGCGAATTCGAGGGGGTCGATGTTCGATCGAGGCGAAGTCTGCCTTGAATGACGTCACAAAAAGGGATGGGCGGAGTCACCCCCCGAACAACTTTATATGTTTTTTTAACAAATAAATCCTCACAAACAATTACTGAAAAAATTGTTTTATTGTTAATATACATAAACTCTTATGTTAAAAAAAATATATATATATTTCAAGGTGACTTTAACATATGTTTGTACATTAAAACCTTGCAGTAATGCACCCAACCACAGTGCACTGGCACATATCAAGAAAAACATAACCATTTAAAAATGGTAGATCTCAACCCCGTGATACTCATTGATATCCTGCAGTGTACCAATACACACGTTTTAGGAGTGGTGTCAATCAACAGGGGTCGTCATTTGGTCAGAAGGGGTGGTGGAACAAATTTTTCCCCATAGCTCATGCACAAACTCCTATCTCTGCGGCACGTGCGCCACAGATCACTAACACAGCTTAGTGGTAAGGCATGTTGTGTCTGACCGCTCTAGGTTCAATGGCCTTTTGTGAATGAAGGTCTTGTGCCGACAGCAGACTGGTTTAGCAGACATAAATCATTGAAATAAGGCAGAACAGACCCTCTTAACCTATCAAATGACCCTGCCATACCGCAATGGCAGGATGACGTAATACCGTTGGCCCAAAACAGGTGCATCGTTGCAGGGTTAAAACGTCTGCGGTAGATACGTCAAGCGAGTTGCCATGAATTGAATTGAATTTTAAAGTCACGCATTAATAGTGAGTGATTGTGATCTGTTAGCATTACATTGGGATCTGACTACCAGCTGTGAGGAAACGTTGATGAACTTTGGCCTTCAAGTTGCATCCTATCTGGGCACGGGCTATGTTGACGTATGTGTCTCTAAAGGACACACAAACAAACTGTCCTTCAAATCTCATGTCTTTTGCTTGTCCTCATCATATATTTAATTGTTTGTCTCCTAAATCGTTTCCTTTACTCAGACTTTTATGTTGTGTCCTCATTAACGTTGTCTTGTATGTGTCTTCTAGAGACATTACTCTTTGCACATCTTGTTTCAACATTAACTCAACAACAGACAGTGACCATTGGGGTCATAGCAAGAGAGTTGGTGAGTAAGAGGTTGTGGGATCGATGAGGTTCCCTGAAATAATAATCAACAATTGCTAAATTTATTGGCTTGATGTTTCATTTAGTTATACAAATATACAGACCTCTATATTCTCAAGTCTTTTTTATACACTTCATGCATTATATAAATAAACTGTCCAAGTAATGTTATTGTTTTCCCCATGCCGTACATTTTTTTTTTTTCAGCGAAATTGTAACACGGTGACGACTGTTATGGTTCATACCAAAAATTGTACTTCTTGAGGATAGCATCAATCTTTGTGATTTAAAACAAAAAAAAGTACCATCACTCTTGACAAATAACTTTTTATACCTACAACATATCAGACAACGTCATACGAAATTTTACTCGGATCATTATCTGTTCACGAAGCCCAAGAGCGCCAGTTTATTGAAACGATATGAAGACGTACATTCTAAGGTTAAAGTCACCTGGAAATAGATTTTTGTTTTTGTACTATTATTTTATTTTTATTTTTTACGTAAGAGTAGGCCTATATGTTTATTAACAATACAACAATTTTATTAGTAATATGTTTAAAAAATAAATAAAGTTGTTTTGGGGTGACTCCGCCTATCCCCCTTTGTGACGTCAATCGAGGCAGACTTCGCCTCGATCGAACATCGACCCACCTCAAATTTGCCAGCATTTACGTGGTAAACACACATGCAAGTAGGTTCAAGTAGTGAGCTTGTACGGTTCCGAAAAAGGGGTTTTTCTTGCATTTTCCCGGCAATGCCGACCAGTTGTATTGCTGCTGGATGCAGCAAAACAACTACAGATGAGGTCAGTCTGCATATGCTTCCTGCGTATCCCAAGTATAGGCGGTTGTGGGCCGCCAAAGTCAGACTAACGAGGGCAAAGTGGTCCGGTCCGACGTCGTTTTCGGCGCTATGCAGCGAACACTTCGAGCTGTGGTGCTTCGAATCTGGAATATACCACACATTTGACATGAATACAAAAAGTCGTTATAACCATGACGCCATCCCAACAGTTTTTCCAGCTAGTGGGAAGTCGAGGAGCATTTGCCAAACGTGAACAAATTTGGGTAAGCTTGAATTTTGAGGGGGGATGTTTTTTAGCTTGCGCCAAGCGTCACGATGTTTTTGTTGGCACTGCATGCAATTCACCGTGCCCGGTATCCAAGTGGACCGTCCGCACAGCAGCCTTTCTCTGCATGCAGTCTGCTCCGTGACCGTAGTTGTAGGCTGACAGTTTTACAGCCCATTTGGTCACTGAGAAGTCACCTAGTTATAATAAAAATAGCTCTTGTAAAAACTACTAAGGCATTCAAATTTCAACGTACGTGTGTGGATATAATTTATTGAACAAAGATCGTGGCTAAATTTGTTGTGATGTGCCATGTATGAATTCCTCGGTTTCCGATTGAGACCGCGCTGAAGCCAGTGTGCACGCAGGTCCTACATGCCGCACAGCTTGTACACTGTGATGGGTGACGTCCGCATATGCATACGCATCATGCCGATCAAGTACCCAGGCGTAATGTACGGGGCCAGACTACATATTTTTTCTTCAAATCGTCACCGTTTTCACGAAGAGCCACCTATCTTTTATTGACAAATCATTGACTGTTACAGGAAGGGGCCTTTATCTCAATAAATTAATTTTACATTTTCACAAACAGCCATCGGCCCCGAAAACGCATTGCAGAGCGTTGTAACAGAAGAGCGTAAAATGTACCAAAAGTCGCTTTTCACGTTTTCACGAACAGCCACATATCTTCGCGCGCGCGTGATCACGTGACACGCGCGCCCATTTCCTATGTTTAATACGTTATCAAGTGAGGTGTTAAAGTAAGTCATCTCACTTTTTTAGTTTTCACGAAGAGCCACGTATATTTGACGAATTACTACGGCAATAAGCCAATATATCTACAGAAATGAGTTAGTCAATGTAGAGGTTAAACCTATACAGAATCATATGATAGGTTTTTAACTGCAAACCGTGGCTTTAGTATTGCAGATTTTGCAGTTTTAAGCCAAGCATAGCGTAAATTGTAAATCTCAAATAAGCATTTGGACATAAGTGGCCCTTCGTGAAAACGGTGACGAAATATCATGCCTCGATTGACGTCACGAACAGCGCCACCATGGGTCAGTGTAAAGGGGCCATATTTGTAAATAAAATACATACTATTTTTTTTAAACCTTAGTTAACTGTTTATTCACATTCCACTCATCGGAATATATATTAATGACAAAAGCTTTATTTTTACAAAATACCACTGCCAGGTGCCTTTAAGAAAACTTTAAAAAAAATCAGCATTAATCTAAACATTTTACTAATAGGAGACACTTTACATGGTTAAAACTTTAAATGAAAATGTTTGACTATTGTAATCCATTATTACTCGGTAAAACAACAAGGAAACCATTCAAACACGTAATAAGGAAAACCTGGATCTGGCACAAGCCAAAGTCAAGTCTCGTCAGACAGTACCAGCGTCATTCACCCCAGCTCGTACATACATGTTCAGGGGCGGATCCAGGATTTTTTAAACCGGGGGCATAACGGCGCAACCAGGATTTTGTATAAGAGGGTAACACAAACATGAGTGGGGTCCATGGGCCCGCCTTACGGCCCCTGGTGGGGTCCAGGGGGCTAGGCCCCCTAAAACTCTGAGCCTTTGGCGTTCTGTGGGGTGAAAAATCAAGCCTCCATCGTTGCTGGGGGTCCATGGGTGAAGCCCCGGTGGGGGCCCAGGGGGCGAAACCCCAAGAAGCTCTGAGCTTTTTGCATTGTGAGGGGTGAACAATCAAGCCTCCACGTGCCAAAAACAGAAGAAAAAAAATATACACACTTTTATAGGAAATCATATCCATATAAATTTTATAAATTTACTGGGAACATTTCTGTAACATCGATGGTGGGGTCCAGGGGTGAGGCCCCGGTGGGGGTCCAGGGGGCGAAGCTTACCCATGGAAGCTTTGTGCATTTTGACGGGTGAACACTCCATACCGATCTTCTTATTTTAATCCCACAAATCTCACGTTTGGATCAGGTCGCTGCAATATCTGGTTTCATGCATAATATTCATTCAAAAAAATATAGTTCACACTTAGTGTATAGTATTTACACTTGAATGCCAGAACGAAATATATTTTATCCAGGACAAATTGGCACGTCATGTTTCAAACGCTTAATGTTATCGTGCAAATCTAAACACTTACAAGTGACATATCATGAAAGATTCATTTTGGCAGAAAACAAAAATAAAAAAATGTTTAGGCATAGGATGAAAAAGAAATCCATCCTGTGGCAATTTTTTTTAGCAAAAAGTGAAAAAACAAACAAACAATAAAAACAATCTTTTGTTTTCTTCAAAATTTACCCGGGGGGCACGTGCCCCTGCCCCTGGATCCGCGCCTGATGTTCTTGTGTATAAATTTACATCACATAACAAAGAATAAGCATAAGTAAAAACAAGTAATCGTGAACAACAAAAACAAAGTACAATGCAGCGAAGGAGGGTCACCAAAGGACATCAAATTGTTGAATACGTTTAGTATATCATTATCTTACAAACGTGCTTTTTAGACGGATTGGTCTTTTGTATTTTTTGTAAGGCTACTTATAATTAAAAAAATAGGTTTTGAGAGAGTAAAGTTCAATACAATAATGTACTTAAAAAGGGGAGACTGTCCAACAAACATTATATATTTCATCCCTTGAGGTTCTCCTGTTTAGAGCAGAAATACAAACAAACAAAAACGCCTACAGTTGTCAAGGATTTTTTGCACTTTAATTCGATAACGGCAATCAAAATAATCAATGGTGGGTTAAAGGCTAATTTCCAGACGTTTAAATAATTTCAAACGGAAACTATTTATCTCGAGTATTGGTACTAATATAATTTCATTTAGTGAGCGGCAATATAGTGAGTGGTACGGTGTTATTATTGTGGAGTGGGTCGTAATTTCATCTCGGTGGTTTTGAGTGAGTAATAATACCCCTTCCAGTCAGACCAAACAACTCCCCGAGCAAATTCAGTCGTGGTCCCACGGAGATACTCCCCGTTAAGATTAGAATGGTGGCAGTCGAAGTACCACCAGGCGCCGTGGTATGTCTGGGCACAGTTCACGCTGGATGCATCGTTGTCTCTGTGTTTAGTAGAGAACTGAAAGTTATCGTGCAACCTCAGCGAGTCGCCTGCAACAAAGAAAGATGCTTTTATTTCACAGGACTAGCGGACAAAACAAAAATTGTTTAAATTTATGAATTGATTATTGTTAGTATTATTCGCTATATTAATCCAATTCTAGTATTGAAGTACTATTCTTTGTCTAATGTTCAACTGTAAAAAAACACATTTACGCTACATTGTACATATTGGAAACATGTAGATTTATTGAATTGTCTTCGCAACTTATGAATTATCTGGGTATGAAACTTGTTTGTTTCGTTAAAGGTAGGGTCATAGATTGGTAGCTGCTAAAAATATTAAAGAACACAACAACTTAATTGATAAGAAGCACTGCTGCTGTTGGTATAATAAACTATTTTGAGACAGGATTCCCCTTTAAGCATTTTGGTTTGGAAAAATTGTCAACCAAAAACCTTTGAATTGCTATGCACGTAAAAATTGAATTTGAGATTTATAAAGGTTGGTGTCTGTTTGCGAAGGCTGTGGGCAGAGATGCTGTTGGTACCCACTGTCACCTCGTCAAGGGGAACGAATTCGATAATTTTTGTGTAAATGATTTTTTTTTTTTTGGTTTTGCAGCGAGTAGACACTGTATTCAGCTGAAACGTTCACATTTGACTTGTATTGTATCTCTCTTAACAACTTTGCCTATAAAACTGCACTCCATTGACAATCCATGTCCACACCTTTCACCCCCCAAAATAACAGTCAGTGTGTATTTTTCTCGAAAACTGTGTTTTATTTTAATCACTGCCCAATGCGAACCATCGAGGACAGCTTCACTGGTTTGAATTCATTATTACTACACCTCATACATATTCATGACCGAGAGTCGAATTCTCACTGGTCCATTCAACATCACGTGCCAGATGCTATATTTGCTGTTTACCAAGCGAGCACGCGAGTATTCACGCACATGGTAACTGTGCATGACAAGTAGACTGTCCCGGGCGACAGTCTACTTGTCATGCGCTTTACGATCGTGGAACTGTTCACCGGGTGTTGTCCGCATGCGCGAATATCGCCCTAGCGACATCCAACACATGACAAACTTATCCTGGATGCAATTTATTTCACGGTCGTCATTTCCCCTTGGTCCTAATATTGTACCGGTAACTGAATATGTATGAGGTATAGTAAAACAAATATAACATGGTTTATTTCGGTTGAACAGTCGATATTACTATACCTCATACATCGTCACCGTTTTCACGAAGAGGCAATTCTGACAAAAAGTGTACATTTTGGCAAACCGATGTTTTTACATATTTTAAATGTTACTATTGACATCAACATTTTCCCCAAGTTTCAAGTGATAAAACGTTATACTTTTTTAATTACACAAATTAGCACAAGGACAATTTGACCAAACTATAAGTTTTTCGTTTTCAGGAACAGCCAATTTTAGAATTGCCATTTGTTACATTGAAGTACATAGCGCTGGCAGGGTGCCAAAAACGACTACTCTCCATTTTACGTTTTCACGAAGGAACAATTTGTATGATCTATATAAATTTTCGTTTTCACGAACAGACAATCGTCGTTTACGCATTGGTTTGTACACGACGCGCGCACGACGCGCTGCACACAAACCTCGTTTTGCAGTTTTCACGAACAGACAATTGTGTTAAACAGTTAATTACTCATTCATTAAACCAACTGTAATGAAATTAGCAAAAGATTTGCATGATTTAAGATCTCCACTTTCATGCTTGGAAAAATTTCAACGTTTCAATGACAAACGAGTCCGAAATGGTGATTTCAAAAATAGTTCAACTTCAAACGGGGTTTTCTCCAAACATGAACGTTTTGTTGAATGGCCTAAATTGGCTGTTCGTGAAAACGGTGACGATATTCATGACCGAGAGTCGAATTCTCACTGGTCCATTCAACATCACGTGCCAGACGCTATATACAAATATAACATGGTTTGAGGGTGAACAGTCGATATTAGCTCCCCGAGGTATTGGAAGTTGACAAACTAGTTTGCCAACTTACAATACCGAGGGAGCTATTAAATCGACTGATCAACCGAAATAAACCATGTTATATTTGTTTTACTATACCTCATACATATTCAGTCACCGGTACAATATTAGGACCAAGGGGAAAATGACGACTGTGAAAATATAAATTGCATCCGGGATAAGTTTTTCATGTGTTGGATGTCGCTAGAGCGATGTTCGCGCATGCGGACAACACCCGGTGAACAGTTCCACGATCGTAAAGCGCATGACAAGTAGACTGTCGCCCGGGCTGCAGTCTACTTGTCATGCGCATTTACCATGTGCGTGAATACTCGCGTGCGCGCTTGCTAAACAGCAAATATAGCGTCTGGCACGTGATGTTGAATGGACCAGTGAGAATTCGACTCTCGGTCATGAATATGTATGAGGTATAGTAATATTTGCTGTCTACCAAGCGCGCACGCCAGTATCCACGCACATGGTAAATGCGCATGACAAGTAGACTGTCGCCCGGACGCGAATTTTTTGTTCCCAAACTTTTTTTTTATGTACCTTTTTTATATATTTTATTTCTTTCCAACATCCGCATTCCGATCGAAAAAAAAAAATCAAAATCATAACAAAAAAGGTCATCATAGCAATGTCGTTTTGGGAAAAAAAATGCGTTACGATCGTGGAACTGTTCACCGGGTGTTGTACGCATGCGCGAACATCGCCCTAGCGACATCCAGCACATGAAAAGATGGCGGCACACGTACATGTACGTTTTCCGGAGTTAAATGATGCAGAACTAGGGAATATCGTGGACAGTAAAGATGCCTTCTCCACAAAAAAAGATTGTCCGCAATGCCGTTGAAACTTTGAGAACTTACTGCACTGCAAAACACCTGAACATTTTCAGCGGTAGAGGAGTATTCTTCTCCTGAGTTGAACACATTTCTCCGAAGATTTTATGCGGAGGTGCGTACTGCAAAGGGAAACTTCTACGTCAAGAAGTCGATGCAGGTATTGAGGTTCGGTTTGCAAAGACATTTTAACAAACTCCGTCAGATTGACATTGTAAAAGACAAAGCCTTTGGCGATGCCAATATCATGTTTCACAGCATGATGGTTAAACTGAAAAGTGAAGGCAAGGGTGCGGTTCAACACAAAGAACCTATTCATAACGACGATATGGAGAAAATTCAAAACTGTGACGCTCTTGATCAAAAAACACCACTGGGCCTTCAGAATAAAGTTTTCATAGACATAATGCTGCATATGTGTAACAGAGGTCGCGAAAATCTCCGTGAAATGGCCAAAGACGACTTTGATATTAAAACTGATGCTACTAATCAGCGTTATGTCTGTAGAACCAGATATCGTCTGACCAAAAATCATCGTACTGACGACGATAGTTATGGAGGTAGAATGTATGAAACACCAGACAATCCGCAACGGTGTCCTGTGCTCTCATTTGAGAAGTATGTATCTGTTCTCAACCCAAACTGAGAGGCTTTTTGGCAACGCCCAAAACAAAAATTCCTTTTTGACAGTAATGTTTGGTATGACAACATGCCTCTGGGGAAAAACAAGCTCTTCAACAAAATGAATGACATATCACTGCAGGCAAAATGTTCAAAACATTACACCAATCACTGTCTACGAGCAACGGGCGTCACTATTCTAGATGCTGCTGGATGTGAGGCCCGCCACATCATGACTGTGTCAGGACATCGGTCAGAGACAAGTATCAGGAGTTACAGTAGAACTGGTGAGGATGAGAAGCGCAAAAACTTGCCCAAACTTCAATACGACTGCAACTTCATTGCAAAGCAGTGCTACAGCTACAGACCGAAATCGTCAGGCATCCACCCCCAAGTTCCACCACCACTGACGCTGATATACAGGGTACATTTCCCCAAAAACCCACAATTTCATTTTGCTTCAAGCCCCCAAGAGGAAGCAATTCTGAATGACTTGAAAAATTTCCCCCCCAACTTTTGGACAACCCTTTTGAACATGGGAAAATTTCTCGGCAGGTTGATCTTGTACAAACAGCTTTTAAAATTTTAAATTTCACAACTGCCTATAAACTTTTTACAACAGCTGAAAATAAAAACCGGGTAAGCAAGATACACCTGAAACCCTTGTTTTAAAAAATGAATCAGAACAGATTCAGTCATTTTTTGTGTTTTAAGTGCAGAAAATAAAATAAGAAAGTTCATGAAAGAAATTATCCTGAAAGCAATTTATTTCACAGTCCTCGTTTTTCCCCCTTTCTCCTAATAACATTTGTTTGCGGTAAATGAATATGTTGAGGTATAGTAAAACAAATATAACATGGTTTATTTTTGGTTTAACAGTCGTTATTGGCCCCCCCGAGGGATTGGAATTGAAAAAACTAGTTTGTCAAATTCCAAAACCTCGGGGAGCCAATATTTGACTGTTTACCCCTCTAAAACCCGTTATTTTGTATACTAACAACAACAAAGACCCATTAAAAGGACGGGGCCCGGGGAAAGGGGCAGTGGAAAAAAACAAAAGGGGGCCAATTCGTTCGCACGGTTTATTTAAACCTTCCAGGGAGTTCGGTTTTTGCCAAGGCATAAAAATTTGGGGCTGCGTGCATTCATACGATCCACTCACAACAACATCTTGGTTTGAGATTGCGAATGGCTTTTTTTTATTACCTCGCTTCCTGAGGGAACTCCCCAAATCAGCCTGTAGTAGTCCCCACCCTCAGCGATGCTAAACGAGTCATAGGTGGCATACCTGGATTCGTTTTCAAATTTTGAAAGATCGACTCGAGTTTTGTAGTCGCCCTGAGCGGCAGACGGTGCAGGTTGGGCGTTAAACC
>CM063252.1:3056440-3079829 GCA_032158295.1 Pycnopodia helianthoides | reverse complement strand
AAATGAAACACATGGTAAAAAAGGGCTGCTGCTAACTGCTTACCAACTTAAATTAACTCAGTAAACATGCAATGCACGTAAATGGCCTGACGTTTCTATCCCACCAGAATCTGACTATACAACACACATTCACAACTGTAATTAGAGGACACACATCTTGTATAATTTGTCAGTTATCGCAAAAAAAGTTTATATGCAAGTTATACAAATAAGAAGATTAAGGTATTCCTTGGTGAAAGAAAGTGTACATACTTCTACTTGGTCTACAATGAACAAAACAAATATACACATAACAGATTTTAGGCCAAGTCTTTGAGCCTCAAATAATTTATTGACAGGCTGTTGGGTTGCCGTGGGGCATATTTTGCTTCGTGGTCGGATGTTGGTGCAATTAACTGACCATGTGTTACAAATTAACTTCCCATTGGTCTTTTATTTGTTTCACGGCTTGCGGGCAGCGTCCCCCCTTGGATCCACCATGAATCCACTGTCCACGTGGCAAAGACAGTTACTTTTGTTTGAGCAGTCCTTGTATTAACTTGTTTTCTTGTACTTAAGAAATACAGTTTCGTTAAATTTCCACCACCTTCCCCTGCATTCCACCTTGTCAATCATTGGGATGTTTTAAATATGATTGCTTGTAAGGACTCTAATCATCATTTTGGCGTGAGATAGCAAGCATGGGGCCAACGTACGATCTCATTTTTCCCACTGGGTTTGAGTTTGCGTATCCGGCTACTATCCCAATTGGGGTCTTTGCAAGCACATCGGCGGAATTTCATTGTGTACAATTTCATAGTCCTCGGGTGTATTCATTCAATTAGTACTTTCTGAAGGTTTGCGGTGACAACCATGTAATACTGTCTCTTATTGAGTTGGGGGGTTCTGAAAAGAACCGTTGGTTAACTCGACGTTTCGATCAGTATGCTCTGATCGTCTTCTGGAGAAAGCCTTGACTCTGATGCTGGATGCTGCTTAAGTACTGAGGAAGTGGATTAGCTAGGTGATGCTCGAAGGCGGGAAGTAGAAGCGGGAAATGGAGCTCGTTGATGCATGCACAGGGGAGAGTGAGGGTGTGGGGCCTAGGGACTGAGGGTATAGAAGACCCAAAGCAGTCTAAATAACTAAATAAGGTGTAGAGGACTGAGGGTATAGAGGACCCAAAACCAGTTAAATGGCCTACAGAGTACACCCATAAGTTGTTTTCAATTTCAGGGCAAGTACTACGAGCAGACGGCTGGGACCTCCATGGGATCTCCTATATCCCCGGTCCTAGCTGACATATTCATGGAAGAGTTTGAGACATCATCACTTCTCACCGCTGACCTACGACCCAGTCTGTGGCTCCGCTACGTAGACGACACCTTTGTTGTATGGCCCCACGGTCAGGACTCTCTCCGTGAATTCCTGCAGTACCATCACCCAGCTATCAAGTCGTCAGTCAACCGTGCGTTGGTTCAGCGTGCGTACACCATTTGTGACCCGACAGCCTCCAGCACGAGTTACAACACATCACCACTTCTCTGCAACGGAACGGATACAACGCCAAGCAAGTCAAGACAAGCAAGCCCGTCCCTCCCGACCAAAGGGTCTCCTATATCCAAGGTCAAACACACACACCCTCGGTTAGTTTACCATACCTAGGTCCCCCCTCTCATCGCCTCCAACGCATCTTCAAACAAGCAGGAATCAAGGTGTATCACTCCGCTCCTAAGAAACTCCATCGCTCTCTCCAATCACACAAGGACAAGAAGGATCCCTCCACCCGTGTAGGAGTCTACCGCATTCCATGTGAATTCGGTAAGGTTTACGTCGGGGAAACCGGGCGTAACCTTCCCACTAGACTTAAAGAACACCGAGCACACGGAAGGAGGGGAGACTTCGAGAAATCAGTCATCACCAAACATTCCCACATCACAGACCACCAAGTTGACTGGGATGCAGCAGGTCACAAATGGCTCCGATCCAGGCATGGCACCCAAGACGAATCAGAGAGGCCATCGAGATCCACAAACATGACACCGTACCCCAAGACATCGGCTTCCACATTAGTGACATCTGGCTTCCCCTCCTCCCGACCAATGGATCTTCTATATCCACGGTCACTCCCCTAGTTACCATTTAGTCTCCCCCCTAGTTTCCCCACTACTTAGACTGCTTTGGGTCATCTATTCCCTCAGTCCCCTAGGCCCCAAACCATTATTTAACTGGTTTGAGTCTTCTATACCCTCAGTCCTCTACACCTTATTTAGTTATTTAGACTGCTTTGGGTCTTCTATATCCTCAGTCCCTAGGCCCCACACCCTCACTCTCCCCTGTGCTCGTTCCTACTGACACAGTTCAGTGAGCACACACTCCCCACACACTAGTCCAAGGCTCCAGAGCAGGATCCAGTTCCACCATGCATCAACGAGCTCAATTTCCCGCTTCTACTTCCCGCCTTCGAGCATCACCAACCTAATCCACTTCTTCAGTACTTCAGCAGCATCCAGCATCAGAGTCAAGGCTTTCTCCAGAAGACGATCAGAGCATACTGATCGAAACGTCGAGTTAACCTACGGTTCTTTTCAGAACCACCCCAACTCAATAAGAGACAGTATTACATGGTTGTCACCGCAAACCTTTTTCATATCGTATTTCCACCATGCAAAGTTTCAAATCCTACTTACTTTCTGAAGCATTTGCTCTCATTTGTTGTTTTATACCTGTTGGCAAATTTTGCTTTGAAACTTATTCTGCCATTGACCTGCTACCACTATGGTATTTTATTTGATTTGATTAACATGCAACCCATGTATGCCAGTTGAGTTGTTATTTAACTGTTCCCCTTACATTTATTAATTGTTTTGACAGATAACCAAAGATTTCAACTGGTGCAAAAATATACTTAGAGCAAGCTAGTCGAAACGTTGAGACCAAAAATAACCCACTCCGCGGCAGTGCAGTTAATTACGAGAAGTTCCCCCATCCACAAAGCTAAAGTAGTAGTCCAGGCAGATTTCCTACCTCCCGCCCAAGTAGTAGTAAATAAGCAAAACAGTTCTTTTCAGAACTGAAAAGTCTCTCAAATTCTGAAAATCTACTCCGCGGTAGAACAAATAGCAAGACAAGTTCTCTAAGAACAAATCTACACAGCAAAATATATATTTATACACATAGTGTTACCGCAAACCCAATATACATCGATACCTCACCATGCAAAGCCTCAAAAACCATATAATATGTAAATAATTGCCATGATGTCCTCATCATTTTGACAATTTTAAGCAGAAATACAAGAAGAGGATTTTGCCAAGTACAAGTAAGCTTTTGGCTTTTGGCTTACCAAAATGTACACCTCAAATAAATGTGCAACAATTTCTTTGAAAATTGAATTAACCCATCAGGTACTGTGGTACCTGCAAGAAAGTTTGGAAAACAGATTTGTATTATTTTTATTCAATTTGGTAAAATCTTTATTTCTTTTGAGTTTGTTAAATTAAAAACTCTGTGTGTATTTTGAGACACTAGATACACGATCATCAATCTATAAATCGTGCATAACTTTACATGCAAAGAAGGAACAATGGGCAGAGGTTCTTGGCTTGCCTTTGTGCTCAAAACCAATGATGAATAGTGGAACAAGTTGGAAAAACCAACAATGAGTAAACCAGTGAGAGGTCACCAGTTAATGGTGTTTTTTTTTACATTGTTTGAATTGTTGTATTGGGGAATTTAAAAAATAACTTTGTTCTTCTAAGAACAGAGCATAATCCACAGTAAGGGTAACACTTAATGTTCAATGTTAATAGTAACAAAGACAAATAAATAATGTTTTGTAAAATTGTAAAAATGTTTGTAAACAAACAATGTTTATTGTACCAGAAGTGTGACATCTGAATGGAAGAAATAACAAGAAATCCATGAGAACGTTCAAATGTGTATCACTTTTCAGCATTATTATTCTGTGTCAAATAATTTGTTTAATTTTAATTCAATTGAGGTCTTTCTAAGTTCTATAGACTTAGTAAATGAGCAAAAATGAGGTCAAGAAGGTTTGTTGGTGACAGTAACTTGAAACCATTGCAATGTATTAAACAATCAAGGGGAAAATATTATTGACTAACAAAATAAGAAACTTTTTCAATGTTTTCCAAGTATGTTACATAACATGAACTACTTGAGATCAGGGCGAAAAGTATTCAAAAACCTGCAAAGTAAAGCAAGATAAAATAGTCAGGGTAACTTCCCCATTCCTTTGTGCACTAGTGATTTCCCATTAGGGGTTGTGCACAGTTCTCCAGTTTTGACCAACAGAGGACGCTATTTTCCAATAATTGCTTTCTAATTAGGATAACTCATTAGTGTGCAGGTTTTGCCCTTGACGAATTTCAAACGTTATTCAGGACTATCAGAAGTACATCTGGGCAAATATTTAGGTATTTTCAGAGGGTAGACTACAAAACTCAAAAACTAGAGCCCTTTTTGATGATCATCCCACGGCCTAAATGTAACCGGAACGGGCTTAGAACCGTGTAGTGCATTGTTGTGTGCATATAATGTACTTGTATGTTAGAGTTGTACAATGTAATTGACGTGTAGGTCGATGTTCAAAAAACAAGCCCAGCTGCGGAATCGTCCTGCATCTAAAAGAAATAAAATCCCCTAATCACAAACCCGTTCACAATTGGCATATAAATTAGGTGCCTGATGGAACATCCTTTAAAGAGTAACATTCACGGCCGTGTTGGTTGTAAATGATGCAGTTTGTGCGTGTATTTGCATTAGCTCCGTGCATACATATAGACAAGCCAAAATCAACTAGCCACCGATGATGTCACGAGTCCTTTGTCATGCGGTTTGTATGATCTCGCGTTGTTCAGATTTTCGACCGGGGAGTCTTTCAGAGAAAACACATTTTTTCCCTATTTTATTGGAGGTAGGGAACTCAAAATAATTGTTGTCTATTTCTTCTGGACTCCTATGATGGAAAAGTATGAACACTTGATATTTCAGAGCACCTTAGAGCCGCTCTTTAACGTTTCTGCTGTCTCCCAAAGCAGGCACCAAATTAATCCTAAGAAAAAGTATACTTTCTTACCTGCCAAACCGTAACCTTAAATTCAAGACTGGGGTATGTCAATGCTCTGAAAAGTTTCAATACCAAGAAATCAGCAGGCTAATCAAAAAATTTGCATGTGAGCTTAGTGTTCATGTTAGGCCTGCTGTTACATTAAATGATGATTTCGCGGATTGGATTACTACCGGAAATCAATTTGGGGTATTATTGTATAAGATTTCGCGGATTGGATTACTACCGGAAATCAATGTTGATAATAATTGTATGAGATTTCGCGGGTTGGATTACTATCGGAAATCAATTTTGATATTGTATGAGATTTCGCGGGTTGGACTACTACCGGAAATCAGTTTTGATAATAATTGTATGAGATCTCGCGGGTTGGACTACTACCAGAAATCATTTTTTTGTTTAATGTTTAAGATCTCGCAGATTAAACTACTGCCGGAGATCAGTACTGTTCTTGCAAATATATTAAGAGTTGCTTTCAATTTGCAAAAAATGCAGTTTGGTTAATTGGTTGCATTTGTAACAAACTGTTCATGGTTTTAAGATCATGTAATTTTACTCCATATTCAATTAGAATAAAAGGGCTGCTCAAGCCACACAGTACAAACGCGATGTGTCTTTACTTGTCTTATGTGGTAATAATAAGAATTCTCGTCATTTGTAAATAATTGTTGAATACGTTTAGTATCTTATAAACGTGCTTTTTAGACGGAAATCTTTTGTATTTTTGTTTTTAAGGATACTTATATTTAAACAAAAAAAAGGTTTTGAAAGAGTAAAGTTCAATATAATAATGTACTTAAAAAAGGGGGACTGTCTAACAAACATTATATATTTCATCCCTTGAGGTTATCCTGTTTAGAGCAGAAACACACACAACAAAAACGCCTACAGTTGTCAAGGATTTTATGCACTTTGCTTCGATAACGGCGATCAAAATAATCATTGGTGGGTTAAAGGCTAATTTCCCGACATTTAAAGAATTTCAAACGGAAACTATTTATCTCGAGTATTGGTACTGGTATAATTTCATTTAGTGAGCGGCAACATAGTGAGTGGTATGGTGTTATTATTGTGGAGTGGGACGTATTTTCATCTCGGTGGTTTTGAGTGAGTAATAAAGCCCCTTCCAGTCAGACCAATCAACTCCCCGACCCCAGTCAGTCGTGGTCCCACGGAGATACTCCCCGTTAAGATTAGAATCGTGGCAGGTATTGTACCACCAGGCGCCGTGGTATAACTGGGCACAGTTCGTGCTGCTGGCTGCATCGTTGTCTCGGTCTTTAGTAGAGAACTGAGAGTTATTGTGGTAGCTCAGCGAGTCACCTGCCACAAAGAAAGATGGTTTAATTTTACAGGACGCACGAAAAACAAAACTTTTTTAAGTTTGTTATTTGATCATTATTAGTATTCGTTATATGAATCCAATTCTAGTATTGAAGTACTATTTTTTGTATAATGTTCAACTGTAAAAAACGTACTCTACATACGCTACATTGTACATAATTGAAAACATGTGGATTTATTGAATTGTCTTCGCAACTTATGACTTCTCTGGGTATGAAACTTTTTTTGTTCGTTGAAGGTAGGGTCATAGGTCGGTAGCTGCTCCAAATATTGAAGATCACAACAACTTTATTGATAAGAAGCACTGCAGCTGTTGGTATAATAAACTATTTTGAGACAGGATTCCCCTTTAAGTATTTTGGTTTGGGAAAATTGTCAACCAAAAACCTTTGAATCTGTAAAACTATGCATGTATGAATCGAATTTGAGATAGATAAATGTTGGTGTCTGTTTGCGAAGGCTGTGGCCAGAGATGCTGTTGGTACCCGCTGTCACCTCGTCAAGCGGAATGAATTCGAAATTTTGGTGAAAATGACTTTATTTTTGTTTTTGCATCGAGTAGACACTTTATTCAGCTGAAACGTTCACATTTGACTTTTGCTGTACCTTTCTTTACAATTTTGCCTAGAAAACTGCACCGCATTGACAATCCATGTCCCCACCTTTCAGCCCAACAAATTAACAGTCAATGTGTATTTTTCTCGAAAACGGTGTGTTTAATCACTGCCCAATGTGTACCATCGAGGACAGCGTCACTGGTTTGAATTCATAACTAAACAACAAAAAAACCATTAACAGGTACGGGGCCCCATAAGGGACAGTGGAAGAAAAACTATGGAGAGCCAATTCGTTCGCACGGTTTAGCAAACCGTTTGAACGAGTTCGGTTTAGCCAAGGCATGAATGGCGCTGACTGCATTCATACGATCCACACACACAACAACATGTTGGTTTGAGATTGTGGATGGCTGCATTTATTACCTGCGGTTCCTAAGTAACTTCCCACCGTAAGCCTGTAGTTGTTTCTCACATCAGCGATGCTAAACGAGTCATAGGTGGCATACCTGGATTCGTTTTCAAAGTCTGACAGATCGACTTTGAGTTCGTAGTCGCCCTGAGCGGTCAGACGGTGCAAGATGTTGTTACCGAGCCAAAACTCTCCCTCTAGATTCCCAAAGCCCCGGCTGTAGCTGGCGAAGTCCAAATAGAAATCGACACTGCCGTCCTGGCGCCGCTGGAAAACCTGTTCAAATATTAAGGGTTTTCAATCGTTATTTCATAAAAGTATTTTTGTTTACAACTACAACAACTGGCAGCACCAAGCTGAATTATGTGGCGTTACAAGATAAGACAACATAGTTGAAAATTGCACAGATTAGATAAATAAAATTGCAACACAGAAATAAGGGGGTTCATGGATACATATATAAACAAATAAAACAATACAAACATTAGTTAGGTAAAACATCAAAATAACATTACTAAAATGCACAGATTATCATAGGAACCCTCCAAACTATTTAAAACACCCTATGAAATAAAAACTCTCCAACGTAAAACTGTACACTCCCTTACACACAATAGTTATAAGAAGTGAATAAAAACACAATTCTTAGACTTTTGGTTCAAGAGTTTAGAATGGAATGGGATTGAGCTGTTACCGTTTCGGTTAGTCTTATATTTAGGGACCGTATATCCACTTGCATGTCTGAGTCCAATACTGTAGGTTCTGTTGTTATAAGGGAACCATCGAGCATATATGTCAGAGGTACTGTCAGCATTTCAAAGCACAATTTGTACATAGTTGATGACGTCTGTGTTCAAGCGTCAGGAGACCCGTGAGGTCAAGAGCATCTGTGTATGAAGTAGAGTTGTCACCAATGATGATGTGACAGGCCCTTTTGTCTTCCTTCATTTTGTTGCGTTTGCTGTTTACTGATGCTACCGTGCCACAGTGGTGACGCATACTCAACTGTTGGACAACCATAACAAACATATACATATACAAAGTGTTCGGCGGGTACACCAAAACGTTTAAGATGGCCAGGTATGTAAAGTCTGCGACTGTTTATGTACACCATGTCATTGACCTGTGATTCCCATCATTAAACAGTAAAACCAAGCCCTTTGCCACCAATCTTCACTTCCGGAGGACAAGGAGGGTTTCTTTTGAAGCATACTTGCATAACGTTGCATTTAGATGGAATGAACTTGAGGTGGTTACTGTTGGCCAAATCGTAAAATCACATATAAAGGTCCAAGTCAACAAGGCTTATATCACCGACATACTTAAAGGTAGGAGAGTTGGCATTTTCAGAAGCACCACTTATCACCACTGGATGCGATAGGTCCCAACTTCGTACTCTGGGGAACTCCACAGAAAATGGTCTCCCATTCTGATAGGGCAGAGTGGTAAAAAAAAAATGCAAAACAATGTCCCTGGATGGTAAGCACACTCAGTTGCAAAAAAAAAAAAAATGTTACCAAAATCATTTTTTTTTTTTTTTTTTTTTTGCACTGCTTTCCAGTGCTTACCAGTCTTCTAAGGAACAAGGTATCTTATTTACTTGGCCAACCCGAAACCACAACCTGCACCTGGTGTCTGCCCGATGTCTGGAACAGTGACAGGATGATTGATTGCCCCCAAGTAACAGCGGCTAGATCTAAGACCTTGGATCGTGTTAATGAAAATGTTTCTTATTTTGTTAGTCAATAATATTTCCCCCTTGATTGTATTTAATACATTGCAATGGTTTCAAGTTACTATCACCAACAAACCTTCTGGACCTCATTTTTGTTCATTTACTAAGTCTATAGAACTTAGAAAGACCTCAATTAAATTAAAATTAAACAAAGATACACATTTGAACGTTCTCATGGATTTTTTTTGTATTTGTTCCTTCTAGATGTCACACTTCTGGTACAATAAACATTGTTTGTTTACAAACATTTTTAAAATTTTACAAAACATCATTTATTTGTCTTTGTTACTATTAATATTGAACATTAAGTGCTACCCTCACTATGGATTATGCTCTGTTCTTAGAAAAACAAAATTCTTTTTTAAATTCCCCAATACAACAATTCAAACACCATTAACTGGTGACCTCTCACTGGTTTACTCATAGTTTGTTTTCCCATTTTTTTCCACTAGTCATCATTGGTTTTGAGCACAAAAGCAAGCCCAGAACCTCTGCCCATTGTACCTTCTTTGCATGTAAAGTTATACACGATTTATAGATTGATGATCATGTATCTAGAGTCTCAAAATACACACAGAGTTTTTAATTTAACAAATTCAAAGAAATAAAGTTTTTACCAAATTGAATGAATATAATATAAATCTATTTTCCAAACTGTCTTGCTGGTACCAAAGTTAATTCAGTTTTCAAAGAAATTGTTGCACATTTATTTGAGGTGTACATTTTGGTAAGCCAAAAGCTTAGTTACACATTGTACTTGTGCAAAATCCTCTTCTTGTATTTCTGCTTAAAATTGTCAAAATGATGAGGACATCATGGCAATTTACATATTATATAGTTTTTGAGTCTTTGCATGGTGAGGTATCAATGTATATTCGGTTTGCGGTAACACCATGCGTATAAATATTTATTTTGCTGTGTAGATTTGTTCTTAGAGAACTTGTCTTGCTATTTGTTCTACCGCGGAGTAGATTTTCGGAATTTGGGAGACTTCTCATTTCTGAAAAGAACTTGCTTATTAACTACTACTTGGGAGGGAGGTAGGAAATCTGCCTGGACTACTACTTTAGCTTTGTGGATGGGGGGACTTCTCGTAAATAACTGCACTGCCGCGGAGTGGGTTCGTTTTGGTCTAAACGTTTCGACTAGCTTGCTCTAAGTTCATTTTTTGCACCAGTTGAAATCTCTGGCGCAGAGCTATCCTGCATTGGCAGTGCTCAACTCAAAATCATTCCTGCACCGCGAGCAACGACAATAAAGTGTGCAGAGGAGAAACAGAGAAAAGCAAAAACTAGTCTGAGAAAGCTAGAGGAGAAAAAACATCAAGGTACAGAAACGATTTCTTCATCACTTGTTTTCCTCACGAAGAATTATTTATATTTTTACGAAAGAAAAAAACAACAACAATCAATTAAAGACACGGTAATTGTCAACGACCAGTATCCTCATTTGATGTATTTCAACATTTGCATTTTAATAACAAACCTGTGTAAATTTTGACAAGACGTTGGAAGAAGATAATGAAATAAAAAAAACACCCTTGTGAGCTGTCAGATGCCTGAGAAAGGCTTCATGCCTGAAGCCTTTTTCAGATTCAAAGTATTGGGTAAAAACTGTCCTCTTCCTCTAAAACTTCCTCTGTATACTACTTCGAATGTGGTCTGTTATAACGACGTTTTATAATACCTAAAGCTCCCCAGTGCTTTTTATAAAGTAAGTTTTATGGTCTTTAAGTAATTGGGTACGAGTTGACTTGGGTATGAGGTGACGCCACTTGGATATGAGATGACCCGAATTCTCTGAAGTTCAAGTTGCCCTAAATAAAATTCAAGAAATAATATTTATCTTTTTGTTATCGAACATTTTTGTTTTTTGAGAGTAGCTGCTACTGTGAAAGCTGGCAGCTTTGGATGTGTATCTGCAATCAAGGAACAATAGAGTAGACCTGATTTATAAATTGCGTTACCAGCTTGTTACACCATGCTATTGCTTTTCTTATTGCAGAACGTGAGAACAACTGAAGGTGAGCTCTGTCTTTGTAGAGTTGATCTTGAGCTTGTTGGTCACAGCCCAATATTGCAGATCACTGGTACAGTTTTGCAAGGAATTGATAGCTTCGTGATGCTCCTTCGGGTTTAGAATGACATATAGTTGAGTGTCGTCAGCATACATAACGTGTTGAATATCGCGATGAGCACTGATGACCTTACTCAGAGGACCGGTATAGAGTATGAATTCAAGAGGTCCCATAACCGACCCCTGAGGTACACCACAAGGAAGGGGGTGGGCCTGGGAGAGAACGCCATTGACAACAATCCGTTGCTCACGATTCTCCAGATATGACACTAGCCAATCTAGTGCAGTGCCGTCAATGCCATAGCAACTCTTGAAGCGCTGTGTAAGGGTGTTGTGGTCAATAGTGTCGAAAGCCGAAGAAAAGTCCATAAACAGATAGCAAATAGTTTAAGAAAACTTGCAGTTTGTACAGACAACCTCGCTTGTGGTTGTGTGAGCTTGCACACAGCGAGCTATATGTACTATACATGTACATGTACATAGTGCCATGTGTGTGCTTGTGCCATCAGCTTTACCCATCATGAGTTCAATAAAAACTGGGAGCGAGTTTCTAGCTATGACCAAAACACGCACTACTCTTTGTTAAAGGTAAACAGGTGTATTGCGCATGGTGCAAACAGGTGCATACACTACACTACGAGTTTCGCTAGAGTAGCACGATAAAATAAAGTTTTTTTTTCCTTTTTTTAAAAACGATTATCACAATATGTCCAGTAATTCTGCTTTGATAAGATTTGGTTGTAAGGACCATAAAAAAATTATGGACGCCAAAGCAGGTAACAATAAACATTCTGCAGTTTGCATTTTCTGCTCAACGACAAACCGAATCACGAATAATCGGGGACAAGTTCAGTATTCACTATGCATTTTAAGTCGGGCCCATAAAGCCAAGTAAATAACACAAATTAACATTATTCAAATTGATTTCATTGCTCATGATTCTCAGTAAACTGCAAATTGAATGTCAATTATAACACTGATTAAGCCATATCTTAGTTTCATTTTTGTAAATGATATTCATGAAAGTGGATAAAAATGTAGGGTTTTTACATTATGATCAAGAACACCCCCATTGACAATGCACGTTTGTCAGCAGAGATGCTGTCCATGGTGATAATTCTGAAGTGCAATGGAGATGTTCTGTAAATGGACAGGTACCTATACCAAAAAAAAAAACTTATTATATTTGATTGTTGATAAATATTGTATTATCCAGTACAGTATTGTTGTAAAACAAGTACACAAACGATTTCACAGTAATTATCTAACAGCAAAATACATACTCAGCTTGTTTTACATCAATAAAAGACTCTCATTTTATTTATTATGTGTCTAATTTTATTACATGTATGTAATTTACACATGTGGTCTCAAGGTCGCGGTCTCGGTCTCGGACCAAAAGGTCTCGGTCTAGGTCTCGGACCTTAGCTTCTCCCCCTCGGTCTCGGTCTCGGTCTCGCCCCTCCAGGTCTCGGTCTCGGTCTCACCCCTCCAGGTCTCGGTCTCGGTCTCGGTCTCGGACTCCCAGGTCTCGACTACAACACTGATTCTTTCTAGAAATCACACTTCTGGGCAATCTAACTCCTGCCAGCGATTGCTACATTCCTAAACTTAGCAAGGTTTTTGTCACTAAGCTGTACAAGCTTGGATTTAGTCAGAAAACAGGGCCATCTTTGCTACTTTCTTCCCCTTTACAGGTCGGACGACGTTTCTAAGACGCCATCTTTCTTAAATCTGTAGAACCGAAGTACTCAGAAACAAGCTCTTTCATTGGTCCACACCAGATTAAACGCGCTGTGATTGGCCGAGCGTACAGTCATCGCTTTAGTTCTTGCACAAGCTCATTATAGTAATTTTTTTTCTACACATTTTGTTTGCCTACATTTTCGCAAATAAACCCAAAATGTGCAAGTTTTGGGCTTGACGACTTTTATGACGTGATAAGTAGAATTTCCTACGAATTTAAAGCCCAAATATATGTAGTTGTGCGGAAAGCACAATTTGGAGCATCATCCCACAGTCTATTTGTTACCCGACCGATCGTCCGGTTATATGTTTACAATTTCACGGTTCTGATAACCGTCAAAAAATTCACTCGAATGCGCCCCGAAACGCAGACCACATTGCAATCACCAGGGGGAGGTGGGGAGGGGGGGTGATGGGGGAACGCCACCAGCCCGCCACCTACGTGAAAATAATCTCATTCGACCCTAGCGACATGGACTGATCGAAGCTCCCCAATCAAAACCATTGTACAAACAGACGTGTGTGTATGCACAGTATTCACTATTTGAATTATGGTTGATCTCCAGTGCGTGCCGATAAGACTGCTTGGACGAGTCCATTTTATCAGAGGGTGTTGTTATCTTCAAATGTTGTAAATTCATAAAATCTTTACACCAGAAAACATTTTTTTTTTCGTTGCCAACTGCTTCAGTAATTTCACAATTTAATAAACAACATATACTTTAACGTAAACGACACGTATAACATATCTGTTTAAGATGTAGTGTTTCCTCAGAATTAAAATTACCTGCGGAAAATGTTCCCGTATGTCAACAGAGATCGTTTGAACGCAAACTAAGCATCGGCAGAAACCATTCTGTCAAAAAAAAACCTTTAACAATTGTCAAGCATCTAGAGGAGGTACTGATGGATTTTGTTTAAACTTTCAGGAATTAAATATCTATTCCTAAGAATTACGTTATTGGAAGAAAATCAGAGGATGAACGATATTTTGGACCCAGTCATACTGGGACCTGGACCCAGTCATACACGTTAGCCACTGCAATAAACCAATGGAAAACTTTTGGTAATAATTTTACACATTTTATTTAAAACTAAGCACCTCAACAATTGAAAATACTCTTACGATATACACTGTTATGTTTTCAGGGCTGTTAAAGAGATAATTTTAACGGAATACATGGATTTTTTTGTTGTTTTTTAATGGTCACCACGTCTTTTTAAAATGGCGTGTACCAAAACTGCGATCGCAAGTGATTGCGCCCCCTCCCTCCGCCAACCCCCACCCCCCCCGGCAATCACGGTGCATACAACGCATAACGCACAGTTCCTTTCAAATGTTAGCTTGTACGAAGAACTACAAAACGTGTACGCATTGTTTTACAAAAATGACACAATTTTGGATACCATAGATGGACAGAGTAATTTAATTATCTGTGTAATTTTTTTTTTCTTGATTTTGTTTTTTAAGCAATGATACGTTTGTGTGTGTGTGTGTGTGTGTGTGGGTGTGTTAAATGCTGACCATGTTTTTTCTATCCACCGATGACGTCAAGGGGCCAATGCATATCATTATCTTAGATGAGCAGTTTTTGACTTATGGCTGAAAAAGCTGCGCAGAGTGGTGCATTTATTATTTTACTTCAATTATGTTCTACTAAATACTTTATTATGTGGTATGATTATTTTCTCCTAATCCAGTGCTACATTATTCCAACAGGTAAATTTTGCACATGAATTACTTCCGACTTCGTCATCAGAACTACACGTATCTCTAAGTATCTAATAATTGAGTGATATGAACCCGCGACATCGGGGTTGAAGTAAACCAGTATTCTCCACCCAAAGCTGCTTAACAGGGGTATTTACATTGAACAAGCTTAAATATCACTAGGGGCTTCCATCGCTGCGGTTTTTTCGGTTGCATCACTTTACAAGCCTCGATCGTAGAAAAGGTACATTTAAATCCAATATTAAAAAAAAGACTTAATGAGCTTTCTGAGATAGGGAAAAAAAAAAAAAAAAAATTCTGGCTGATTTCTTACAACTTTAATATTTTTTTGAAGTTTTGCCAGATGTCCTCCCGATAACAAAATTAGATTTATTGAAATCAGTTGTTAAAAAAAGAAAGAAACATAAGCTACCTTTATGGTGAAATGTTATATTAAGAAGAAAATATCAAGTAATTTAAAGGAGAATGTCGACCTGGTTTAGCTGACATTGGTGTATAGGCAAGTATTCAAAACTTGTGTGAATGACTGTAAATAAACTTACAATGGCAGAGACAGAGACTTGTAGCTCTTCTAACTGTCGTCTTATACCCCGTATCTCAGAGGTAACATGTTCTTGATTACCAGAGACTGCAACCTGCAACTCTTCCACTTGACGTCGTGTATCTCCTAGCTCAGAGGAAACCGTTTCTTGATTAGCAGAGACTGCAACCTGCAACTCTCCCACTTGACGTCTTGTTTCTCCTAGCTCAGAGCAAACCGTTTCTTGATTAGCAGAGACTGCAACCTGCAACTCTTCCACTTGACGTCTTGTATCTCCGAGCTCAGAGGAAACCGTTTCTTGATCACCAGTGACTGCAACCTGCAACTCTTCCACTTGACGTCTTGTTTCTCCTAGCTCAGAGGAAACCGTTTCTTGATTAGTAGAGACTGCAACCTGCAACTCTTCCACTTGACGTCTTGTATCTCCAAGCTCGGAGGAAACCGTTTCTTGATTACCAGGGACTGTAACCTGCAACTCTTCCACTTGACGTTTTGTATCTCCTAGCTCAGAGGAAACCGTTTCTTGATTACCAATATGTAACTTTGAGCTCTTTTACCTGATCGTTTGTGTTTCTGAGTTCAATGTTAACCATGTTTAGGTAGTTTTCTGTAATACTCCTCAACTCATCTATCTTACTACTTGTTTGTAGCTCACACGAAACCGTTTGTCGATTGCCGAATGATTCAACTCGCAGTTCAGCTTGAGACTTCACGATCATAACGATCAAGAGTAAACGGATAAACGGCCCCATTGTGCTCAAAAGTCAACTCTACACGACTTCGTGTCTTTGGTTTTTACCGTAAATATTGTTAAAGGCAAATGAGGAAGAGCCTGTTTGTAGAACCAATTTCTACTTGTAGTTCATGGTGTATACGATTGATGGTCGTATTTTGTTCTTATTCCTATTTTGAGCCATCAGCTGACCTGGATTCCTAAGGGTCAATCCCTAGAAACGGAAACCAAGCTGGATTATGATTTAGGGACAGCGTCGCCATAGGACGAGTACAACTACAGACATGACATAAATAGTTTAGCAGACTACGTTTTGACGTGTAGTAAACATCCGGATGAATTCTACCGCAGATATTGTTAACAATAAAGATCACTTAAAGGGACACACCGGCTCGATGTTTACCTAATTTAGTGATGTAGATTCACAGACAATAATTTTTAGATGGTTGTTGTAAACAAATCATCAAAATATCACGTGAACGAAAATGTGAAGGAAAAAAAAACACGGTCAAAGGTCAGCGTATACGCTTTTCCAGCCGTTGCAATTGTCAAGTTTACGTGACATTGTCGTAAGTAGACCGGTGCTCTGTTTATGTATTAATTATTACAAAAGCGAGGCATGAGGAAACAGTCTTGATATACAATGGCACAAATTCACGACCGTGTAATTAAAAAAAAACACAAAAACACGTTAGTCCACACCAACTTGTATTCTGTTGACATGGTGCGGCTATTCGTCGTCGTCCCGCCGCATGTGTAGCGCAGGCAACACGTAACGTGACAATAATTATGGGATAAAAGCTAGGGTTAAGTGGCCTAAGTTTTATTTTTCAAATATTTTCCCGATACATTTATTTTTAATTAAATCAACATCACTGTTACATCAAGTCCTTTGCACAGACCTTGCTTAGCACCAAAACATTTTCCTTAGCAGAACAAAATCATTAGCTAAAATACGACGCTGTATATACATCGTCAACATTATTTGCTGAAGAGTACCGTAGGATACTGATCATAGAGTCGAGTTATTATCTCCGACTCGTGTTATTGTTACCACACTAATGGTTGCCACAGTGCACTGTTGAGACTGATATGGTGGCTTTACGAGAAGAAGGCAGTACAGTGTCCCTTCCTCATTCACATATGTTTGTACATTAAAACGTCTGCGGTTGATTCACCAAGCGAGTTGCCATAAACTGAATTTCATTTTGAAGTCATGCATTAATAGTGAGTGATTGTGATCTGTTAACATCACGTTGGGATCTGACTACCAGCTGTGAGGAAACGTTGGTGAACTTTGGCCTTCAAGTAGCATCCTATCTGGGTTAGAGGGATGCATCCGCAGAATGGTCGTAATCAGGTTATGGAAAAAAAAAACAGGGCTATGTTGACGTATGCGTCTCTAAAGGACACAAAAGACGAACTGTCCTTCAAATCTCATGACTTTTCGTGTCATCATCATATATTTAATAATTTGTCTCCTAAATCGTAATCCTTAACTCAGACTTATATAGCCACTGCTTTTTTTTCCAAACCGGATACGACCATTTGCACACATTGTTTCAACAATAACTCAACAACACACAGTGACCATTGGGGTCATAGAGAGACAGTGGGAGAGTAAGAGGTTGTGGGATCGATGACGTACCCGAATTATTATTCAACCCCCAAAAAGGGGCAATAAAGGTTTTGTCAGTCAAACTTTTAGGATTCAAAGTTAAATTTGGGGGCACTTTAAAAATGTGCAGAATTTATATGTGTTTGTATACTTTTGATATTACAATCAATGACGCTAGCTCGGTCGTTATACTTTCGGTTTGGGTCTTGAACGAAACTGGGGGAAAAAAATCTCCGTCGAATCGGCTTTGCTCTCAACAGATTGTTAACAGACTGCCGCTTCCAGAAATCCCCGCCTTCTGGAGAGACAAGTTAATGGTTTAAGGGAGAGGCGGATGGGACAATGGTAATTCTTTATAATCTGTGCTACAGAACATTACGTCCGACGTGGACTACGATGTCTGACAACTGATGTGTATATTGATATGTCTAACACGACTCCTTACAGACTGAGACTTCACACTCGTAGATATAAGTGTGAGTAAGACAAACGGCCCCATACCGATCAACAATTGCTAAATTCATTGACTTGATGTTTCATTTAGGAATACAAATATACAAACCTCTATATCTCCAAGTCTTTTTTAAATACTTCATGTTGTATATAAATGTCACGGACAGGGGTAGGGTGGTGTGAACATGGTGTTGTGATAGTCCGTTAACTGTATTTAAAAGTAGGAATCCAACTCACAGAGAGAAATTTAAATAAAACGAATCAAGACAAAGTATATTTCCGGACTACAAATAGTGATTTGGATTTATTTCCAAAATAAGTAATAGGCTGACAGAGTTATACAGTTAATACAAGTTCTGAATGTGGATGAGAAATAGTTTTAATTTTGAATATTCAATATCCAGTCAGTTACGATAAATCCCCAATAATCTCCAATTAATCAAGTCAATCAGATTAACCGAATTATCCCATCAATCTAATTAATCCAACTAATTTAATCGACTTAATACACTTAATAATCCACTTTTAAACTAAAGTAATACAATGTTTGAAACTAATTCATAGGCGGACTATGTTTTCCCAATGAATGTGGATGACCTGCGAATTATAGTAGTACTACGGCTTCACAACATGGAAATGAGCCAAATAATAGTATGGATAGTGACTGAGGGAAAGGTCGTCGGGTCATCACAACACAGGCTTGGGTGTGTGTGTGTGAGTGTGTGTGTGTGGGTAGGTATACACATTCAAACCGGGGACCTATAACAAAAGAGGACAATAGGGTCCCCGTTTGGGGAAAGGTCCCCAGTTTGTACAAAACCAATGAGAGCTGTTGCCAAAAAGTTAGAGTAAAAACAAAAGAGGGACAATAGGAGGTCCCCGATTGCAGGTGTTTGCACACGTGTGTGTGTGTGTGTGTGTGTGGGGGGGGGAGTTTGTAGTGACATTCAAACCGTGGACTTACAACAAAAGGGACAATAGATCCACGTTTGCTTTCACAAAGGAAAACATTGGGGTCCATTGTTTGTCAGGACAAAGAGTTGAACAAAGGAGGGTCCACGATTGGAGGTCATTACACACTTTATTGAAACGATATGAAGACATACATTCTTAGATTATAAGAAAACTTAAAAAATTCAGCATCAATCTAAACATTTTACTAATAGGAGACACTTCACATGGTTAAAACTTTGAATGGAAATGTTTGACCAATGTAATCCATTAATACTCAGTAAAACAACAGGGAAACCATGCAAACACATAATAAGGAAAACCTGGATCTGGCACAAGCCAAAGTCAGTCTTTGTAAAAGTGTTTGTACGCAGCCAAAATAGTTTTACACGCAATTTCACACGGTACAGCCTTGGGCTGTGACACCATGTGATTTAGCATGAACAGTGGAATCATGCAGTGAAGTGTTAAACAAAAACCGGTACGTTGATCCGGAGGTCGTTGGTTCAAATCCCGCTCTAGTCAATTTTTCTTTGTTCAACACCAAACTAAAAAAAAAACACCTTTGAACATTTTTGGTCATCGAAGTTGCAGGACAATTTTGAAAGAAGAAAAAAATAGTCATTGGCCTTATTCAGTCAATTGTTACTTTCTTAATAATTTGGTTTTATTTTGTTTATTTATACGTGATCGTAAATTTAGCTGTGCAAATTATTTCGCCATTGACCAGCTAGCATTTTGGTATTTATGCTCGATTTGATTAGCTGCAGCCCGGCGTATGCAATTTGAGTTCACTGTTTAGGTGTTCCTTTGTTTAGCTTTAAATGATGATTTCGCGGATTGGATCACTAGACCGGAACTCAAATTTGCTGCATAATAAATATCAAGCGGTATAAATGATACTGCTAGAGATCAGAGTGCTGCACTTGTAAAATGACTTGATTGTGAATGGATTATATTACTACCGGAAATCAGGTTGCTAAAGGATTAAGATATCGTGAATTATATTCCACTGCTGGAGATCAGTGCTGTTTTTGTGAGACTTAGATTTCGCGGATTGGAGCACTTCCGGAGAATCATATGTGCTAAGAGTTGCTTTCAGTTTTTGATATCAGTTTGGCTAAATAGTTGCATTCGTGACAAAATGTTCTTCGTCTCGTGGATTATTAACGACCGGAGATCAGTTTTAAGATCATGTAATTGTTTGTTTATTAAATTTGACTACAGGGCTGCTAAGGCCACTCAGTACAAACGAAGTGTCTAATTTTAGTGGCAAAAAATGTGGCAATGATGTTTTATCTTACCGTCCAGCCTCCGCCGTCTGTCTCCATATCACAGTACACTCTGAATGGCTCACCGAAGTCCAGCGGTTTGATCGTGTACACACCACTCTTCGCTACACCCTTTGCGAGAATTACGGAGCAATCTTCAGGTATCCACTGGGAGAGTAAGTATTCTGTTTGTGTAATAAATAAGAGATCACGATTTCAGTATGAAATAAAGACACTTGTACGAGATTATATTCATGAGAATCACCTCCTACATCACTCTCCATTTAAAATAATGAATTGTATGTTTAGATTTCTCACGGTTAATTTTGTATGCATGATTTAATGGCACAGTAAGTTATAATTCTTACGATCGGGGTCAGGGCGGGGTAGGTTTTGAAGGGTGATTGTGAATACATGCTTTTTGGACGCACAGGCGTTATTCAAGCAATGATTGCATACCAAGCGTGAACATTAGTTCAGTATTGGAAGAGCAATTCTAGAAAAGAATTTGTATTTTTGCTTCTTTCTATCAAGCATCGCTTTAAAAACGTCTTTTTAACTTTTCGTTTTTATTTCTTGAAAATATCATCAAAAGTATCACCTTGACTCAAGAGAGGTTTAAAGGAAATCCGTCAGTTCAACATGATCGTTTTTGGCCACATTTATGAATACGGTTTATGAACAATAGTTTAGCTCAAGTTAGTCGGGTGCCTGGCTCATTGAGTAAGCCGACTGTTTATTTGCAACTAGGAACTCGACGACAAGTTTATGTTTACCAGTTGTAGTAACATACTCTATTGCCGTATGCTGTGTTAATTCTGAGGTAACGTACATATCGTGTGTAAGGGGAAGAGTGAAATCATACAGCCGTGTGCAAGCAATGCGTGAGATGAGACTAGTGTGACCACAAAACATATTTGATGGTATTCGATATGTGCATCATATAGACAGCTTAATAGAAGGACACGCAAATAGAATAGTAGGACCGGAACGCACTCAAAGTGTTCAAAAGGCTTTAGGGTTAAATAAATATGAACAATCTCCCCCTGTTGATGGAGCACCATGTATTGAAATTAAAGCTTTAAAAAACGTATGAGGCGTCATGTGTCAAATTCTTATAAAGGAATGGAGGGGGGGGGGGGGTTAGAGGGCAAAGCCACAAGGGGAGCAGGTGTTGGTTGGGGAAGGACGGACAGGATTGAGGGTGTGGAAAAGAAGGAGACTGCCGAATTAGCGCTATGTTTAAGGTGGTGCTGTAAGTTTTGAAACTTTCAGTGGTAGCCAGCAACAAATTAATGGACAGAGAGAGGTTGTGAAAAGAAAACACTTGTTTTCGGTGTGTTTTTTGGTAATAAACCATCCCATGACTTTTTGGATATTGTTTTTGGTGGGATACAACTGTATCCGTTTTCCCAAAAAGTCAAGGCATTGGTTAACAAATACCTATTCTGCACGGAAGAATGAGTGGGGTGGGGGTTGTTAGAGAAAGGGGAGGGGGGTTTGGATGGGGAAATTGGTGTTAAAACTCACTTTAAAAATGTTGTATCCGGTGGGAATATGTTGAGCCACTTTTTTTGTACCTTTAAAGGAAGGGCTCAATTTTTTTTTTCTGGTAGTTAGAGATCTCTGAAGTGATTTTCATAGTTGGGTGCAGTTTGTTTAACATCTAAACAAAATTCAAACGCATTGTTTTTGTTGCCATTGTAAATTATTAAAACATCGTCTATGTATCTCATGTAAGCGAATATCTCTTGGTTGTTAGGAGTATAATTAATTTGTCGTATTTAAATAAGGTGATGTCATATATTACAGGACTGCATACACTACCCATCGCCACGCCAATTGTTTGTTTGTTAAACTTGCTATTGAATTCGGAGACGTTTGCGCCCAAGATAAGTTCTCAAAGACATTGCCTGTGTTTTCCTGTAGGTTTTGGTATGGTGATTTTGCTTGTTCCAAAGCATCATAAACTAGTACGTTGCCTCTTTCTGTGGGCATTTTGTGTACATTGAAACAATGTCCAGTGCGATAAGGAGAATTTCCTGTCCCATCATCAAATTGTTAAGTCTTTTGAGAACCTGTGAGGAGTCTCTTTAATAATGTGTTTTGCTGCTTGACGATAGGGAGCAGGAAAAAATGCATAATTATCTTGAGATTTGTTGAGTTCGAGCCCCACAACCACTGATAATCGGCCTTTCTACAAAACCGTGTTCCACCCGGTGGTTTTTTCTGGATCGCCAGTAGGAGGTATTAAATAGGCTGGGCGTTTTGATCTGGTTAATGTGAGGAGTAAGAAACTCAACGATCTCTTTGTTTATATCGTTGTCCACGTATAGATTGCGTACGGCCCGGTAGACCATAGCTGTGATTTCATCCGTTAACTCCCTGTCAACAACCTCAGAGTGTGGCCCAGATAATTGCCTCAAACATCCCTGTAAGTAGTCTGATCTGTTTATAACACATACACCACGGCATATGTCAAATTGATTTATAACAGTGTTTAGATTGTTCTTGAGGCCTTTAAAAGCAATGCGTTCTGCTTTAGTGATATTGGATGCCAAAATGTTAATTTTTATTTCGGAATGTTCCTCCAGTGTACCTTCAATGTTAGTTTCTAAGTTCGTACTGAAGGTAGCAGGGGTGTCCATTTTGACCCAATTTAGACTTCCCTGCAATCAAAACGCGTAATCTAAATTCTCTGTAAGGCAGTTTTAAATGAAGTAGGAAGCCGTTTTTTTTTATTTTTTTTAATTTTTTTTAATTATTTTATTTTATTATTTTTTTTTTTTTGTATTATTTTTTTTTTTTTATTTTTTTATTTATTTTTATTTTTTTTTTTTTTTTTTTTTTTTTATTTTTTTTTTTGGGGGTGGGGGGAAGGGAATTAAGTTAAAACCCCCTTTATAGACAACCGTTTCCCTCAAAACAGTTTAGAGTCAGATGATTTTTTAAAACTGTTAACTTTTTTTTGCTTTTTGTTTTTGGGCCAGATAATTGCCTCAAACATCCCCGAATATCTGATCTGTTCATAAAACATACACCACGGCATTGTCAAATTTATTTAAAACAATTTTTAGGTTTTTCTTTTTGCTTTAGTGATATTGTATGCCAAAATGGCATACAGTTCCCCCAGGCAGTTCCTCCCGTGTACC
>CM063252.1:3031396-3056340 GCA_032158295.1 Pycnopodia helianthoides | reverse complement strand
TGGTACTGTCTGACGAGACTTGACTTTGGCTTGTGCCAGATCCAGGTTTTCCTTATTACGTGTTGGAATGGTTTCCTTGTTGTTTTACCGAGTAATAATGGATTACAATAGTCAACAATTTTCATTTAAAGTTTTAACCATGTAAAGTGTCTCCTATTAGTAAAATGTTTAGATTACTGCTGATTTTTTAAAGTTTTCTTAAAGGCACCTGGCAGTGGTATTTTGTAAAAATAAAGCTTTTGTCATTAATATATATTCCGATGAGTGGAATGTGAATAAACAGTTAACTAAGGTTTAAAAAAAAAATAGTATGTATTTTATTTACAAATATGGCCCCTTTACACTGACCCATGGTGGCGCTGTTCGTGACGTCAATCGAGGCACGATATTTCGTCACCGTTTTCACGAAGGGCCACTTATGTCCAAATGCTTATTTGAGATTTACAATTTACGCTATGCTTGGCTTAAAACTGCAAAAATTTGCAATACTAAAGCCACGGTTTGCAGTTAAAAACCTATCATATGATTCTGTATAGGTTTAACCTCTACATTGACTAACTCATTTCTGTAGATATAATTATTGGCTTATTGCCGTAGTAATTCGTCAAATATACGTGGCTCTTCGTGAAAACTAAAAAAGTGAGATGACTTACTTGAACACCTCACTTGATAACGTAATAAACATAGGAAATGGGCGCGCGTGTCACGTGATCACGCGCGCGCGAAGATATGTGGCTGTTCGTGAAAACGTGAAAAGCAACTTTTGGTACATTTTACGCTCTTCTGTTACAACGTTCTGCAATGCGTTTTCGGGGCCGATGGCTGTTTGTGAAAATGTAAAATTAATTTATTGAGATAAAGGCCCCTTCCTGTAACAGTCAATGATTTGTCAATAAAAGATAGGTGGCTCTTCGTGAAAACGGTGACGATTTGAAGAAAAAATATGTAGTCTGGCCCCGTACATTACGCCTGGGTACTTGATCGGCATGATGCGTATGCATATGCGGACGTCACCCATCACAGTGTACAAGCTGTGCGGCATGTAGGACCTGCGTGCACACTGGCTTCAGCGCGGTCTCAATCGGAAACCGAGGAATTCATACATGGCACATCACAACAAATTTAGCCACGATCTTTGTTCAATAAATTATATCCACACACGTACGTTGAAACTTGAATGCCTTAGTAGTTTTTACAAAAGCTATTTTTATTATAACTAGGTGACTTCTCAGTGACCAAATGGGCTGTAAAACTGTCAGCCTACAACTACGGTCACGGAGCAGACTGCATGCAGAGAAAGGCTGCTGTGCGGACGGTCCACTTGGATACCGGGCACGGTGAATTGCAGGCAGTGCCAACAAAAACATCGTGACGCTTGGCGCAAGCTAAAAACATGCCCCTCAAAATTCAAGCTTACCCAAATTTGTTCACGTTTGGCAAATGCTCCTCGACTTCCCACTAGCTGGAAAAACTGTTGGGATGGCGTCATGTTTTATAACGACTTTTTTTATTCATGTCAAATGTGTGGTATATTCCAGATTCGAAGCACCACGGCTCGAAGTGTTCGCTGCATTGCGCCGAAAACGACGTCAGACCGGACCACTTTGCCCTCGTTAGTCTGACTTTCACGGCCCACAACTGCCTATACTTGGGATATGCAGGAAGCATATGCAGACTGACCTCATCTTTAGTTGTTTTGCTGCATCCAGCAGCAATACAACTGGTCGGCATTGCCGGGAAAATGCAAGAAAAAACCCTTTTCCGAAACGTACAAGCTCACTACTTGATCCTACTTGCACGTGTGTTTACCACGTAAATGCTGGCAAATTTGAGGTGGGTCGATGTTCGATCGAGGCGAAGTCTGCCACGATTGACGTCACAAAGGGGGATGGGCGGAGTCACACCCAAACAACTTTATCCATTTTTTAAACATATAAATCCTGACAAACAATTACTAATACAATTATTTTATTGTTAATAAACATATAGGCCAACTCTTACGTAAAAAATAAAATTAAATAATAATAACAAAAATATACATATATTTCCAGGTGACTTTAACCTTATAATGTATGTCTTCATATAGTTTCAATAAATTGACGCTCTTGGGCCTCGTGAACTGATAATGATCCGAGTAAAATTTCGTATGATGTCGTCTGATATGTTGTATGTAAAAAAAGTTGAATTGTCAAGAGTGATGATACTTTTTTTTGTTTTAAATCACAAAGATTGATGCTATCCTCAAGAAGTACAATTTTTGGTTTTAACCAAAACAGTCATTACCGAGTTACAATTTCGCTGAAAAAAAAATGTACGGCATGGGGAAAACAATAACATTACTTGGACAGTTTATTTATATACTGCAGGAAGTGTATAAAAAAGACTTGAAGATAGAGGTCTGTATAATTATTTGTATTCCTAATTGAAACATCAAGCCAATAAATTTAGCAATTGTTGATTATTATTTCAGGAACCTCATCGATCCCACAACCTCTTACTCACCAACTATCTTGCTATGACCCCAATAGTCACAGTGTGATTGAGTTAATGTTTAAACAAGGTGTGCAAAGAGTAATGCCTCTAGAAGACACATAAAAGACAAAGTTAGGGAAGAATGCAAAATTAAACGTGCGGTATTTACACCGGCACCGGTGTTTTTTTGCGGTACCACATGGTGGCTGTGATAATCTGCTCATTAACTTACAGGTCAGCGCACACAGGCTGTTTCGTTATAGAAATATTCATGAGCAAAAATTGTCCAAGCATGGTCCAAGTAAGCTAGTGCACAGTATAAAGGAACTATTCAAGACAGAGTTAATCCCCATAATCCCATGTTGCAGTGGATGGGCTTTGTTGAAATGTGTTCATCTCTCTCCTTGTTTACTCTTATATCTTTTGGGGGAATCTTAGATGATGATGAGGCAAGGTCTTTGCCGTTTGGTTTAATAATTTCCTGCTATGCTTTTTGGCTTGATGCGTTTCAATCTTTTAAAGTAAGGGCACCTTCTCGAGGTATTAAATAATCATTCACAAGACTTATGTATATGTATATGTTAGCGCCTAACAGGCTGCAGCACTCTAAAATTGCTCTCGAATTTCATTACTTTTTCGTGCTTTGCTGGTTGCAGTTACTCGTTTTTTCTTCAAGGACAGCTTTATTGTTGGTTGCTGACCTCACTGGATCAATTTGCCAAGGATTCTCTGCCAGTTTCCAAGATATCTGATGTGACTTTTCCTGGCTGGCTGTCTGTGCACTTTTACCTAGCCCTGACATCTTGCCTGCCCTGGTGTTCAAACCCTATAGCTTGTGGATTCACCACTTGACCGCACAGAGAACAATGGTGCTCTTTTGTTGACTATCTTTTACGGGTATCATCCTTTTGTTCCCCAACAATGGGACCTGCTTGCTGGCTTCTGGTGTTGTACTTAACGCATAGATCATACACTGTATGGTTTGATGAGCCGATCTACAAACTACACTTACAGGTACTCACTCCCTTCCAACATGCATTTGGCAGAAAATTTGCTCGTTGTAAATTTATTGGTGCAAGGATACCATACCACAGCAACTCAACATCAACCTGGCAACTTGAAATACTCAAGTCTGGTGACATTGATCCGAATCCTGGCCCATGTCCTAGAGATTCACACCCTCGCACATCTACTGACTGCATGCAATCAACTGAATATGGTAGGACAACTCCAAACTTTCTTTATACCATGGATGAGCTAAAAAGTTTCAATAATTTCACTGGACGGCTCTCCCTGGATACCTGGCACACGATAAAATCACTTAACATTCAATCAAAAAGCCCCACCTACAGAGGGTGCAGGGGGTACTGGCAAACAACGCAACCATGGATGCACTACCGTGCAACCCATTCCAGTTCTCTACCACCCGAGAGTTCCTAAAACATACAGCTATAGACCTGGTTCTAATCCTTACAACCTCCACACTATCAAATGTGTCTCTGACTTCAAAGATGCTAACCTCAATGTGTGTGTGTGGAATGCCCATTCCATCCGAAACAAGACAGCCATTCTTTTAGTAGCGAATCGTCTTAATGAGCCTGGAGTGACCTCTCATGAATAATGGTTATTCAGGTTTACCAGAATCTATTCATACCAACTTTCAACAAGCCTTACATCAGTACCGATGTAAAAAACTGCGGTACCGGTGTAAATACCGCACGTTAAATTTTGCATTCTTCCCTTAATAAGGACACAACATCAAAGTCTGAGTAAAGTAAATGATTTAGGAGACAAACAATTAAATATATGACGAGGACAAGCAAAAGGCATGAGATTTGAAGGACAGTTCGTTTTTGTGTCCTTTAGAGACACATACGTCAACATAGCCCGTGCCCAGATAGGATGCAACTTGAAGGCCAAAGTTCATCAACGTTTCCTCACAGCTGGTAGTCAGATCCCAATGTAATGTTAACATATCACAATCACTCACTATTAATGCATGACTTCAAAATGAAATTCAATTCATGTCAACTCGCTTGATGTATCAACCGCAGACGTTTTAATGTACAAACATATGTGAATGAGGAAGGGACACTGTACTGCCTTCTTCTTGTAAAGTCACCCTATCAGTCTCAACAGTGCACTGTGGCAACCATTAGTGTGGTAACAATAACATGAGTCAGAGATAATAACTCGACTCTATGATCAGAATCCTACGATAGTCTTCATTAAATCATTTTGACGATGTATATACAGCGTCGTATTTTGGCTAGTGATTTATTTCTGCTAAGGAAAATGTTTCGGTGCTAAGCAAGTTCTGTGCAAATGAATTGAAGTAACAGTGATGTTAAGTTAACTAAAAATAAATGTATCGGGAAAATGTTTGAAAAATTAAACTGAGGCCAGTTTCTTTTTTTGTAATTTGGCAAGGTTTAAGTTTAAAATGCAGAGCGTAGCAGGAGACGCGTGTTTAACACTGATGCAAACATTTGTTACCAACAATAATTTGTTTATTAATTGATCCTTATTGTTAAACATTTCTGCCGAAGAATTTATCCGGATGTTTACTACACGTCCAAACGTAGTCTGCTAAACTATTTATGTCATGTCTGTAGTTGTACTCGTCCTATGGCGACGCTTTCCCTAAATCATAATCCAGCTTGGTTTCCGTTTCTAGGGATTGACCCTTAGGAATCCAGGTCAGCTGATAACTCAAAATAGGAAGAAGAAAAAAACACGACCTTCAATCTTATATACCATGACCTGCATGTATAAATTGGTTCTACAAACAGGCTCTTCGTCATTTGCCTTTAACAGTTTTTACGGTAAATACCAACGACACGAAGTCTTGTAGAGTTGACTTTTGAGCACAATGGGGCCGTTTATCCGTTTACTCTTGATCGTTATCATCGTGAAATTTCAAGCTGAACTACGAGTTGCATCCTCCGGCAGTCGAAAAACGGTTACGTGTGAGCTAGAAACAAGTAGTAAGATAGATGAGTTGAGGAGTATTACTGAAAACTACCTAAACATGGTTAACATTGAACTCATAAACACAAACGACCAGGTGAAAGAGCTCAAAGTTACAATGATTAGTAATCAAGAAACGTCTTCCTCTGAGCTAGAAGGTACAATACGTAAGGTGGATGAGTTGCAGATTGCAGTCTCTGAATGTCAAGAAACGGTTTCCTCTGAGCTAGGTGACACAAAACGTCAAGTGGAAGAGTTGCAAGTTGCAGTCTCTGAGAATCAAGAAACGGTTTCCTCTGAGCTAGAAGACACAATACGTAAGGTGGATGAGTTGCAGGTTACTGTCTCTAAAAACCATGAGCTGCAGGTTGCAGTCTCTGGTAATCAAGAAACGGTTTCCTCTGAGCTAGAAGACACAATACGTAAGGTGGATGAGTTGCAGGTTACTGTCTCTAAAAACCATGAGCTGCAGGTTGCAGTCTCTGGTAATCAAGAAACGGTTTCCTCTGAGCTAGAAGACACGGGACGTAAGGTGGATGAGTTGCAGGTTGCAGTTTCGAGCATACAAGAATTTGTTACCTCTCAACTGAGGAACACCTCAGATCAATTGACAGACACGCGACGTGAAATGGGAGTCATTGGGCGTCAGGTGGGGGAGCTGCAAGAGTCAGTTTCTGCGTTAATGAAACTCCTAAATGGTAGGTTTAATGTGTTTGAAATCTAAGTCAAACTTTCCTGAACACGAGCATAATATAAAGTACATTTGAAAATGAAATAGTTTAAGCAAAACTGTGGAAGACTGATAATTTACTATAGAATCTCCTCCACAGCAATGATCAACATATCATCTTACTATAATAAGCTGTTTTCATTCATAAAAAAAACATACAACATAACTTTTTGAAAGAGGGGGACGTAAAGGGGGCTTTTCTTTGAAGTGTCACAATAATCGTCCAAGTGTCTTTGTTTCATAATGAAATCATGATCTCTATCACATGAAAAGGTGGTTTACTGGTCCGGTGCCAACCTAAAGATTGTTCCGACCTTCACGCAATGGGTGTAGCACGCAGTGGTGTGTACACGATCAAACCTCTAAACTCCGGTGAGCCATTCAGAGTGTACTGTGATATGGAGACAGACGGCGGAGGCTGGACGGTAAGATAATACATTACTGCCACATTGCCATTACAAGGCTCTTCGTTTGTACTGAGTGACCTGATTCAGTCCAATTAATAAACAAATATTTACATGATCCTAAAACTAATCTCCGGTTGTTAATAATCCACGAGACGATGAACATTTTTGTTACGAATAAAGCTATTTAGCCAAACTGAAAGCAACTCGCAGCAAATCTGATTCTCCGGAAATACTCGAATCCGCCAAATCATAGTCTCAGAAAAACAGCACTTAACTCCGGCAGTACAATTAGTCCACGAGATCTTATTTCTTTAGCAACTTGATTTCCGGTAATACGATCCGCGAAATCATATTTAATTTACGGCAGTATCGTTTAGACGGCGTGATATTAAAAATTCAGCAAATTTGGGTTCCGGTCTAGTGATCCAATCTGCGAAATCATCTTTTAAAGCAAAGAAAGGAACATTTAAACAGACGGCTCAAATGGCATACGCCTGGCTGCAGCTAATCAAGTCGAGCATAATACCAAAATGTTAGTAGGTCAATGGTAGAATAAACTGCATAGCTAAATTTGCCATCACGTATAAAATAAAGAATAAAAAAAAAATTGCATGACGTGCCAATTTGTCCTGGATAAAATATATTTCGTTCTGGCATTCAAGTGTAAAGACTATACACTAAGCTTGAACTATATTGTTTTGAATGAATAATATGCATGAAACCAGATATTGCAGCGACCTGATCCAAACGCGAGATTTGTGGATTACAATTGTCTTTGAGTAAAATAAGAAGATCGGTATGGATCAGAAGTGTTTAAAAGGTATGTCCTATTTCTCGGTTTCAGGCACACAGAGGCTTGATTTTTCACCCCTCAAAATGCAAAAAGCTCAGAGCTTCCGGGGGTAAGCTTCGCCCCCAGGACCTCCACCGGGGCCACACCCCTGGACCCCACTATCGATGTTACATAAATTTTCCCAGTAAATTTAGAAGATTTATATGGATCTGATTTCCCAAAAAAAGTGTGTCTAATTCTCTGTTTTAGGCATAAGGAGGCTTGATTTTCGCACCCCTAAAAACGAAAAAAAGCTCAGAGCGCTTCCGATGTTACAGAAAATTTTCCAGTAATTTTATAAGATCTATATGGATCTGATTTCCTATAAAAGTGTGTATATTTCTCTATTGTAGGCACATGGAGGCTTAATTTTTCACCGTGAACCCCCACTGGGGATTCACCCCTGGACCCCATCAGGGGCCGTAAGGCCGGCCCCTGGACCCCACCCATTATTTTGTTACCATCTTATACAAAATCTTTGTTGCGCCGCTGTGGCCCCCGGTTTAAAAAATCCTGGATCCGCCCCTGAACATGTATGTAAGAGCTGAGGTGAATGACGCTGGTACTGTCTGACGAGACTTGACTTTGGCTTGTGCCAGATCCGGGTTTTCCTTATTACGTGTTTGAATGGTTTCCCTGTTGTTTTACTGAGTAATAATGGATTACATTAGTCAAACATTTTCATTCAAAAATTAAACCATGTGAAGTGTCTCTTATTAGTAAAATGTTTAGATTGATGCTGATTTTTTTTAAGTTTTCTTAATCTAAGAATGTATGTCTTCATATCGTTTCAATAAACTGGCGCTCTTGGGCTTCGGGAACAGATAATGATCCTAGTAAAATTTCGTATGATGTCATCTGATATTTTGTGTGTAAAAAGTGGAATTGTCAACAGTGATGATACTTTTTTTGTTTTAAATCACAAAGATTGATGCTATCATCAAGAAGTACAAAAATAACTTGGACAGTTTATTTATGTGACGGTATGGTTATCTCATGCATAGCCCCATGTGAACTGTTTTAATACATACTGAATGAGTATACCATCCGTGGTCCTTTCACTATGAGTGTACATACACACACACACACACGTGTGTAAACACCTGCAATCGGGGACCTCCTATTGTCCCTCTTTTGTCCCTCTTTTGTTTGTTACTTTTTGGCAACAGCTCTCATTGGTTTTGTACACGTTTTCCAACTGGGGACCTTTCCCCAAACGGGGACCCTATTGTCCTCTTTTGTTATAGGTCCCCGGTTTGAATGTGTATACCTACGCGCGCACACACACACACACACACACACACACACACACACACACACACACACACACACACACACACACACACACACACACAACACACACACACACACACACACACACACACACACACACACACAAGTGTGTAATGACCTCCAATCGTGGACCCTCCTTTGTTCAACTCTTTGTCCTGACAAACGTGGACCCCATTGTTTTCCTTTGTGATAGCAAACGTGGACCTATTGTCCCTTTTGTTGTAAGTCCACGGTTTGAATGTCACTACAAACTCACACACACACACACACACACACACACACACACACATCCTTACGGATCCGGTTTGTGGGGTACTGCTATTGTTGTTCTATTATTCCCTTTTCTGAAGAATTCCCTTGTGGGGCCCAATTGTTCCTATTGAAATGACCTTGTGGGGTCCATTGTTCCATTGTTGTCAGGACCCCACATATGCCCTTGTGTGTGTCCACACACACACACACACACACACACACATCCTTACGGATCCGGTTTGTGGGGTACTGCTATTGTTGTTCTATTATTCCCTTTTCTGAAGAATTCCCTTGTGGGGCCCAATTGTTCCTATTGAAATGACCTTGTGGGGTCCATTGTTCCATTGTTGTCAGGACCCCACATATGCCCTTGTGTGTGTCCACACACACACACACACACACACACACACACACACACACACACACACACATCCTTACGGATCCGGTTTGTGGGGTACTGCTATTGTTGTTCTATTATTCCCTTTTCTGAAGAATTCCCTTGTGGGGCCCAATTGTTCCTATTGAAATGACCTTGTGGGGTCCATTGTTCCATTGTTGTCAGGACCCCACATATGCCCTTCTGTGTGTACACACACACACACACACACACACACACACACACACACGTGTGTAAACACCTGCAATCGGGGACCTCCTATTGTCCCTGTTTTGTTTGTACTCTAACAATTTGGCAACAGCTCTCATTGGTTTTGTACGCGTTTTCAAACTGGGGGCCTTTACCCAAACGGGGACCCTATTGTCCTCTTTTGTTATAGGTCCCCGGTTTGAATGTGTATACCTACTCACACACACACACACACACACACACCACACGCACACACACACACACACATCCTTACGGATCCGGTTTGTGGGGTACTGCTATTGTTGTTCTATTATTCCCTTTTCTGAAGAATTCCCTTGTGGGGCCCAATTGTTCCTATTGAAATGACCTTGTGGGGTCCATTGTTCCATTGTTGTCAGGACCCCACATATGCCCTTCTGTGTGTACACACACACACACACACACACACACACACACACACACACACACACACATCCTTACGGATCCGGTTTGTGGGGTACTGCTATTGTTGTTCTATTATTCCCTTTTCTGAAGAATTCCCTTGTGGGGCCCAATTCTTCCTATTGAAATGACCTTGTGGGGTCCATTGTTCCATTGTTGTCAGGACCCCACATATGCCCTTGTGTGTGTCCACACACACACACACACACACACACACACACACACACACACACACACACACACACACACACACACACACACGTGTGTAAACACCTGCAATCGGGGACCTCCTATTGTCCCTGTTTTGTTTGTACTCTAACAATTTGGCAACAGCTCTCATTGGTTTTGTACGCGTTTTCAAACTGGGGGCCTTTACCCAAACGGGGACCCTATTGTCCTCTTTTGTTATAGGTCCCCGGTTTGAATGTGTATACCTACTCACACACACACACACACACATCCTTACGGATCCGGTTTGTGGGGTACTGCTATTGTTGTTCTATTGTTCCCTTTTCTGAAGAATTCCCTTGTGGGGCCCAATTGTTCCTATTGAAATGACCTTGTGGGGTCCATTGTTCCATTGTTGTCAGGACCCCACATATGCCCTTCTGTGTGTCCACACACACACACACGCACCCAAGCCTGTGCTGTGATGACCCGACGACCTTTCCCTCAGTCACTATCCATAATATTATTTGGCTCATTTCCATGTTGTGAAGCCGTAGTACTACGATAATTCGCAGGTCATCCACATTCATTGGGAAAACATAGTCCGCCTATGAATTAGTTTCAAACATTGTATTACTTTAGTTTAAAATCAAAGTTATTGTTTATGGTATTTTCTTGAATGTTATCTAGATTATTGGTATTGTAGCTGCCATGGGAAACTAACCAACACTCTAATTACAAGTAAATTATGGGCCGTGGCGTAGTAATTCTTAGTGTGTGCACTGGCCGGAGCCGAGACCCACTCCCGCTCAATTCTTTCCCTGGGTTTGTGAGCATCAGCCTCGCTGATTTTATATCGTGTGGTTGGCTCTTGGTTATTCTGGTAGTGCTCAGGGATTAATTAAAGGGATTAATTAAGGGGATTAAGTGTATTAAGTTGATTAAATTAGTTGGATTGATTAGATTGATGGGATAATTCGGTTAATCTGATTGACTTGATTAATTGGAGATTATTGGGGATTTAATGTAACTGACTGGATATTGAATATTCAAAATTGATGCAGGAACACAGCTATGGTCACCTGATTGAGCTGATGATGCAGACACACAGTACCCAGAAACACAGTCTTTGTGGGCTTCCTTCCACTCTTTCTGAAATTCAGTGACAAATATTAATATTTTGTTATTGAAATTGATCTTTAACAAAGCATTGATTAAAAATGGAACTGTTTAAAAATGAAGACATGATTTGCAGTCAAATGTAAGGTAAAAAAGTCTTATAACAGAAAGTAGCTACTCTCTTTTAGTCAAGGAAGTTAAAAGCTTTCATTTCAGATGTTGACCAAAATCTGTCAACAATTTGCATTATTTCTTGTAAAGCAGCCATGTAGAAAATGTTTGCATGTTACAAGGCTTTCATGCATTGAGCAAGGCACACACAATATTTGTTTTTGAAACAGTATTTTGTTTCAAAATTCTTTGGAAATAAACCAAACAAAAATTGCCAATCGGACAATATAATCAACAACAAAAAATATTTGTTTGCTCTTACAATAGATCATTGACCAGATTTTGAAAAAAAGCTTGTTCTTAAGAACATAATATTAAGTTGGTGTTCAAATGTCAATTGTTCTTTAACTTTCCCCAATTAATTGAAAGTGATTACAAATCGTTAATTGATAACATTAATGCATAAAGTACAATTAAAAGGACCCCACAGTACAGAAAGGCAAACTACAGAACAGTACTTCAAATCAACCAACCCCTCATCCTCACCTCTCAACAACTAGTTTTAAAAAAGCCTTAATGGATAAGCAAAATGTTCACAACTTCAAAAAAAAATATAAAGTTGTAACAATAATGACTTAAATGTTTTCATACCTGCCTCCAGGGCAAGTTGTTTATTCCGTAGTCATACCGTAGCTCTGTGATTGAGGAGATATCTTCAAGTGCAAACAAACAAAGGTGTGGTCTTTGGTCTCCATCAAACATCATCTTTTTCATTGTGCAATTACATGCTGGATATTTCCCATCATTTATCCATCTTGCCAAACCAGAAGCTGGGCTTGTTGCATCAATCCTGAAAAGTTATAAACAAAAAACAAAGTTTGTTTCAATATGCAGTTTTAATTGGTTTTGTTGGCTTTATTATTTGCTTAAAGAGGGGCTCCAAGGTCAAATTCAGTTTTGTGATGCACTCAATTTCCAATAGATACTAGATAAGGTCCTCATGAAAGTGAGGAAAAATTACAAGTCTCTGACCTCACGTTATGTGGTGCTATGGTGTAAAATGTCAATTTGTTTGATACTCTGGACATCAACAAATGGGTCTGTACATTACAAAGAAGAATTTTTGCTCCACTCATAACGACAAATGCAATGCGTTTTAGATTGAATATTAATAATAATAAGCAATGAACTAAAAACTCATTGTACACAAATACAGACCATACATTTGAAATGTAATGTCATCAAAGTTTTCTTGATTCAGTCACATTTTAAACCATTTCATCGTAATGTAAGACTTGTTATTTGTTTTCACATTTTGTTGGAAAATTTAAACTGAATTTGACCTTGGAGGTCCTCTTTAAGGTGGCATTTGTCCAAATGATGCAGTGCTTCTGCATTTATGCCACATCATAAAAAAGATCCTCCTCATCCCTCTTTACAATGCAGTTATTCTGCATTTTGTATATTTCTTGGGAATATAATATTCCCAGGACCATCAAATCACTATTACATGTAATTGTGCTAACTAAAGGGTTAACTCAGTTTTATCCTACATGTATGCCTGCACTGATTGATGTAGGCATTTTCCAAAAAGTTATTTCCAGAGAGTTTGGCCATGTTGAGCACATCAGGTGTCAAAATGCTAAACAATTATCAGAGGAAAATCTGTCATTGTGAAAAGGGCTTTACAAGTAGCTGATTAGGTATTTCAACAAAAAAAGTAAAGCCTGGATCAGGCTCTAAATCACTGTATCCTAATATTTACATTTACATAAGTGGGTCTAAAAATTGATTTTACAATCACATTTCAATGTTCAAGACTTACTAATTCCACTTACATGTTCACAATAAAAGAGATGATTAGAGTCAATTGCCAGAACTTGGTTTTCATTGTCTAATACACAGAAAATAGGATACAACAAAACTTGCTCATTCGATCATTATAACATACTGACCTGTAATCTACACAATTGTGGCCGAAATGGAAAACGTAGTCATCATCCACACATACATCATCCCTGTCAGAGTCTGCAGAAAGAGATATGACTCCTCTGTACTCCAAGAGAAAACTACCCTTTGAAAAGGGTTTGGTTGTAAACAACCCATATCCTACAAAAAAGGAAAAAACAAAAGGCAAACAGTAAGAGCTAGCTAATTATTGTTCTAAAGGACTCTCTGACACTAGAGATTTGATATACAATGCAATATGAAATTATATTCTTACCAATGCATTTGTTGATAAATTTCCTTTTAAATCCTTCTTGGTCACAGCCAAGCTTGGACCAATTTTCTGCCTCCTTAAGAGGAGAAATTCTTTGGCGGCGAAAAGTCATTATTTTCTGTAAATGAGAAGAAAAATATACTGTTAGGTACATGTACTTAAGTGTCGAGTTTTGTCAATTTTGTGTCTGGGGAAAGGGCTAGAATAATGACCGGTAAACACAGCAGCGTACGCAAACTTTTTTCCAATATTATTGACTAAGAACTTAATTGTTGTTTATGTAAATGTACATCACAAAACAGAATTCATTTAGACCTGACAATGATTTTTAAACCTAGGGCCAGGGTTCAGGTAATTGGCAATGATATTGCAAACATCCTGGACCCTCTCAGGTTATAAGCCCCATGTCAGCCAGGATGGTAAAAAAAAATTTGATACAATCTTCTTAGTTTATTAGAAGTTATGGTATGTGCTGGAACTGTATCATTGATTTGATGATGCAAACAAAAACATTTGCACACAGAGTATATCATGAAAAAGATATTTGGCTGAAGGGCCATCACAGATTTGTCCTTTGAATAAAAATATAGGTAGTGTAACAAGCATTGTGAGCAATTTGGACATTTTTTTAAAATTGCTTATTATTCTGCGTATATTTTTTCAAAATTCAAATCTGCTGCAATGGCCTCTCTTGCCGAACATCTTTCTCATGGCATTTAATGCTTGTATTGTATGATATCAAAGGCATAATTCCCACAAATATTTCCCCATCTGCCCAACTATAATATTGCCCAAAGGTTAAGGAACAATTAAAGGACTTTTTTGAGATGCTACATGTACACTAGTACAACCACAGATGTCTAAAAAAAATTAAAGGAGTACAGCGCCCAAGTTATTGGGTCTAGGGAAAACAACTCTTGTAAACCTGGTAAATTTGTTTGCATTGTTGTATTCAGTATTGTACTGACTACTGTGGACATGGTGGACAAGCAAGAGAAACTTTATCTCCATCTAAATTTCCAGAATGTCAGTGGTAGCGCAATGGAGACTGACATCCTATCACCACCATGGTTACCACACAGTAAAGTAGTTATTTGCTTTGACATAAAATTGTACATTTTACTTACCCACATGGACCGTTGACGTTGGCACTAAAACTTTGTAAGGTGTTGCTGTATAAATTAATGTTAGGCCTGCCAATATAACTGTCAAAAGTGACACCCAGATAAGCACAACAAACAAAGCAATAATTATCTTTCGTGTGTAATTTTGAAGAACTAAAATGCGCTCCCCATTTGCCGAATAAGCAGGACCGGCCATCCTCACTGTTCCTAACTAATGAATTGACACATTGACAGTACGTTACGGCACGATGCTGTTGACATCATATGATCTAACATGACAAAAATAGGGTGTCTCCTCCGTCGAGAAACAACTTTTGTGAGTTTATTACAAAGCCATTGAGAGTAAAGTATGTTTTAACTTACCTTGTTTTTACGATAAACATGTTTTTGTCATTTATGATGAAGTCAGCCACCGTACAGTCGTGGGTATTATCCCGTTGAACCGTGGACGAAAATGGCGCATCCGTTTTATGTATGCAGCATGTCTCCAAATCGCTCGTGTTTACAACACAGCCTCGTTCCCATGGGTCGATAAACTCAGAACGTTGTCGTACAGCAAGCGCTATGAATGGTAACGAGGTTGTAGCGGTAAATAGCGTTTGCCCTCTTGGTGGCGCTTTCTGTTAGTTAGCCAATCGTTGTAAATCTTTTGTCACCCCGAACGAATACGGCGTGTAAAGTTACACACAAAGTTTTGGCGTTTACCATCAAAACGTGGACCACCATTCGAATTAAATATAAACCAAGATTGCGCCCTCAATTGATCAAATTACTTCAAAAACACTATTTTTCAACCGTGGACGTCCGCGATTGCTGTGCGTCCGCGATTAGAAGGTGTGTATTCACTTCAAAGTCCACGGTTGCAGGTATTTACACACGCACACACACACACACACACACACACACACGTGTGTAAACACCTGCAATCGGGGACCTCCTATTGTCCCTGTTTTGTTTGTACTCTAACAATTTGGCAACAGCTCTCATTGGTTTTGTACGCGTTTTCAAACTGGGGGCCTTTACCCAAACGGGGACCCTATTGTCCTCTTTTGTTATAGGTCCCCGGTTTGAATGTGTATACCTACTCACACACACACACACACACACACACACGCACACACATCCTTACGGATCCGGAATGTGGGGTACTGCTATTGTTGTTCTATTGTTCCCTTTTCTGAAGAATTCCCTTGTGGGGCCCAATTGTTCCTATTGAAATGACCTTGTGGGGTCCATTGTTCCATTGTTGTCAGGACCCCACATATGCCCTTGTGTGTGTCCACACACACACACACACACACACACACACACACACACACACACATCCTTACGGATCCGGTATGTGGGGTACTGCTATTGTTGTTCTACTATTCCCTTTTCTGAAGAATTCCCTTGTGGGGCCCAATTGTTCCTATTGAAATGACCTTGTGGGGTCCATTGTTCCATTGTTGTCAGGACCCCACATATGCCCTTCCGTGTGTCCACACACACACACACACACACACACACACACACACACGTGTGTAAACACCTGCAATCGGGGACCTCCTATTGTCCCTGTTTTGTTTGTACTCTAACAATTTGGCAACAGCTCTCATTGGTTTTGTACGCGTTTTCAAACTGGGGGCCTTTACCCAAACGGGGACCCTATTGTCCTCTTTTGTTATAGGTCCCCGGTTTGAATGTGTATACCTACTCACACACACACACACACACATCCTTACGGATCCGGTTTGTGGGGTACTGCTATTGTTGTTCTATTGTTCCCTTTTCTGAAGAATTCCCTTGTGGGGCCCAATTGTTCCTATTGAAATGACCTTGTGGGGTCCATTGTTCCATTGTTGTCAGGACCCCACATATGCCCTTCTGTGTGTCCACACACACACACACGCACCCAAGCCTGTGCTGTGATGACCCGACGACCTTTCCCTCAGTCACTATCCATAATATTATTTGGCTCATTTCCATGTTGTGAAGCCGTAGTACTACGATAATTCGCAGGTCATCCACATTCATTGGGAAAACATAGTCCGCCTATGAATTAGTTTCAAACATTGTATTACTTTAGTTTAAAATCAAAGTTATTGTTTATGGTATTTTCTTGAATGTTATCTAGATTATTGGTATTGTAGCTGCCATGGGAAACTAACCAACACTCTAATTACAAGTAAATTATGGGCCGTGGCGTAGTAATTCTTAGTGTGTGCACTGGCCGGAGCCGAGACCCACTCCCGCTCAATTCTTTCCCTGGGTTTGTGAGCATCAGCCTCGCTGATTTTATATCGTGTGGTTGGCTCTTGGTTATTCTGGTAGTGCTCAGGGATTAATTAAAGGGATTAATTAAGGGGATTAAGTGTATTAAGTTGATTAAATTAGTTGGATTGATTAGATTGATGGGATAATTCGGTTAATCTGATTGACTTGATTAATTGGAGATTATTGGGGATTTAATGTAACTGACTGGATATTGAATATTCAAAATTCAAACTATTTCTCATCCACATTCAGAACGTTTATTAACTATATAACTCTGTCAGCCTATTACTTATTTTTGGAAATAAATCCAAATCACTGTTTGTAGTCCAGAAATATATTTTGTCTTGATTCGCTTTATTTAAATTTCTCTATGTGAGTTGGAGTCCTGCTTTTAAATACAGTTAACGGACTATCACAACACCAGGGTCACACCACCCTACCCCTGTCCGTGACAATTATATACAACAGGAAGTATTTAAAAAAGACTTGAAGATATAGAGGTCTGTATATTTGTATTCCCAAATGAAACATCAAGCCAATACATTTAGCAACTGTTGATCAGCATGGAGCCGTTTGTCTTACTAACGCTTATAGTTACGAGTGTGAAGTCTCAGTCTGTAGGGAGTCATGTTATACATATCAATATTCAAATCGGTTGTCAGACATCGTAGTCCACGTCGGACGTACTGGTCTGTAGCACAGATTATAAAGAATTACCATTTTCCCTTCCACCCCCTCCCTTAAACCATTAACTTGTCTCTCCACAAGGCGGGAATTTTCTGGAAGCGGCAGTCTGTTAACAATCTGTTGAGAGCAAAGCCAATTCGCCGACGGATATTTCTTTTCCCCCATTTCTTTCCGGAGCCAAACCGAACGTACAGCGACCTCAGCGTCATAGATTGTTATATAAAAAGTATACAAACTTAAATTAAATCTACACCTTTTAAAAGTGCCCTCAAAATTAACTATGAATCCTCAAAGTTTGACTGCCAAAACCTTTCTTGCCCTTAGTTTTGGGTGATTTATTTATAATAAGGAAAATATTTCGGTGCTAGTAAGCTCTGTGTAAATTTCGACGACCCTCCAAGTGACCGTAATGTTAATTTAACTAAAAATCACGTGACGTAATTATGAGAACCTTAATGATAAACGAAACATTGCAAATAAAACAGACTATAATGAGCACAGGCTTTTCAGATTTCTCCAAAAAATGTGCCTGGTTAAAGTCAACAACCTTAGGGGCACACTATTGAACCAGTTTTCAACAATCCACCATAATCTCCGGACCTTCAAAATATTTGATTTACAGAAAAAGTTGTGGGTTTGCATGTTATTATTGAGACATGGCACATTATTATTAAATGAAGTGCATCCAAGTTGTTGCAACTTCCTCAATATACGGCTTTGTGCAGGGGCTGCCGTGTGAACGACCTTCAACTAGACTCTGGTAATATCTGACGGGGAGTGGTTTGGGACTTCGTGCCAGATCCGGGTTGATAAGTTCTTAAATACAAACATAGACAAACACACAAAACAAGGAAGTGCTGAAATCATATACGCAATACTAGCTCAATTGGGACGCGGGTCCAATAACGACAGACACATTACCGCTCGCCAAGGAAATATGCTGACAGGTTGAAGGCTCTGCAGTGTACCAACAATGACAATGCACCAAGTCGACCTTGATTGGTACTGCATTCTTTTCGTACACATTATTTTGATTATTAAGACAACTCCATAATCAGGGTGCAATAACTATGGGGAACCCACTCCACTATTTGTTTTTGTACTCTGCAGCTGAATCCTATTCAGGGCAATCCAATTGACATAAATGTGTCAGATTACTTCCTTGTTCCGTGAATGAATTGAACTACCCAACACCCCTGACCCCATCCCAATAAAACGTCACTGGTTAGAGGTATGCTGTTTGGATTTAGTTGTCCAGCAAGAATGACATGACATTATGCATACCAAATGTAGTGTAATGTAGTTTCATACATGAGTTTTCGAGATAACCCGTTTTACACAACCACTCTGTGTAATTGGCAAGAAAACGTAATTCAGAACGCGACCGTGGTCAGGCGCACGTTACGCAAGAACTTATCGTTAGTCCAGACTCTAGCTGACCATGTTCCAATAACTTGAAACGGCACAAACGATGCCGATGACAAAGGGTTCGATTTCGCAAAACGAGTGAAGATTGATCTTCGAAAATAAATAATATGTAATCATAAATTATAAGTTTCGTTTAGAAACTAAATGAACGCTAAGTTAATTCCAGACCCATGATTCCCAGAGAGACATGTGTTTGGGTGGGTAAAATACTGGCAAATTTAACAAATGCTTAAAATCTTTGAGTACAATATTTTTTTTTATTTCCACTGTTTCCAAGCAAGCTTGATAAACATTTTACTGGTTGGTTGTTATTTTTTTAATTTTTAAAGTTTGGAACACTAATGATACTACTGCTCCATTATTAGTATGAGTTAACCAATATATTAGTTTTAACTACTGAATAAATTATGATCTCTAAGTGCAAATCACTCTGACGATATTTAAAACTCATGTTAAAAAAAATTGTGTAATGTTTTGTAACATCAACCCAGTTGTTTAGTTCCCCCCACACATATAAAAAATATTTAAATAATAATAATAATAGTAATAATAAAAACAAAAAATAAATTGTTTCACCCCTGGTACAGTCAACAATGATTCCAAGTAAAACTTGATGCCAAGTAATAGATGCAAGTATGCCAAGTTGATTGTAGCTAATGTGGTTATATATATATAAACGGATATGTTTTCGTTTGTGCTTGTTTATGCCTCTGACGAAGGTCCGGTTTGGATCGAAAGCTAAGGCCATCTACCCTACTAATTAAATATATGTATATATAGGGTAAACTGGGGTAAAAACGCCCGTTTTTAAAGTTTTAGTTAAATATCTCAGAACTTCTTGGAGACACAGATAAATTAATGTGTGGTTTTATCCATTACATATCTCCTCTATTGTGTGCAAATATAAAATTATAGTCACTATGTTGAAAAAGTGAAATTTTTCACCCTTTTTGGATGGAAGTTTGGCGGGCGTTTTTACCCGGGTCTCGGGGTAAAAACGCCCGCCCGCCCAGAGGTCGCTATATGACAGGTTTCTTTTGTAATGGAATCATATTTATTAAATTAATTCAATATTGAGGGATACTACATTAACTGCAAACAACTTTTCAAACACAGTTGGTTCATTATAACTACAAACTCAATCATTTTAAACCGATAACTTTATGTGGTATGTTGAAACATTAGCATTCATAATTCACGCACAATAAACTTGAACACTTATTTTATGTACCAACTTAGAAAGGTCTAAGGTTAACTCCAGCAAGGCTTCATTGGTCTGAGGAAATCATCCCAGAAGCTCCTTGTGCTGATTTCACAAAGCACTAAGATTCATCTTAAGATGAGTTGTCAGTAATACCACAGTGATTTTTAGTGTGACATCACACCTAGCTTAGCAAGTAAGATGTGCATTTAAGCTCGCGAATGTACATTGACGGTAAGAGAGAGATTTTGTCACATGACCGCAGTGGGGTGACTATTGACTACACAACGCATATAAATAGGAATAGGCCTACTGGTGTAACAGAAACAGTCAATTGGAAAGAGATGAGAGCACACAGGACACCAAGAGATGAACAACGAAGAGGGTGACAAGGGGGGGGGGTAGAGGGAAGGAGCTGGTATGACCACAAGAGGTTGGAAACACAAAACACAATACCAAAGGTGAAAAGGGGGTTAGTTAGTTAATGAGGCAGACTAAAAATGTGTATATCTGTGGGGATAACAAAGACAAAAGGTTATTAGCCGTTTCTTTTTGGATGTTCAGACCAGTGGGGTTGAATGATCTGGATGCACTTTATCCACAGTTTCTCCCTACTCAGGCGAACAGTTTCTCTGTTGTTACCTAGTGCCTTAATGCCCTGTGAAATCATGGCAGAAATAGTCCTATTCATGAAGTCATAATATTTAGGCCCAATCATTCAACATAATCTTTTAATGCCGTTTGCAGTGGTACTTAGCATGAAGGAAAGTTATTTGTGAACAAATCCAAATACGTCACAATAAACTTTGCAAATTTTAATTGAACCTTAACCTAATTGATCAAACCTGAATACAAAAATATAAGAAATACACAGTTTTATATATAATAGGCTTCTAATAGTGAATATAAATTTAAAATATGGCTGTTAGTTACTAATATTGAGGTTTTTTTGAAGATTAATGAGGCTTTAATGGAGTTCGATGTTAAGGATGCTACTGGGCGTTTTTACCCCGAGGTACTTGATTTATCCTGGGGTAAAAACGCCCACTTTCAAAACAATGTTAAGCAAATATTAAAATTGATTTTAATATTTTGATCATTTATTATTGTGTAGTTAACCCATCTTAACAAATATCAACTAAAGAATAATAAAAAAAATAAAACAATGTGCTGTTTTTATTTTATTTTCAGTGAAATACGTTAAACCTTCGACAGTCATTTTTCAAAACTTTTTTTTCCGAATTTTTTTTAACAGCACCTATGCACCCTTAAAATATGTTAATAAGTTTAATTATTCTTTTCATGTTTTTTTGCCATGCATAGTACCTATTAGAAATATATTTCATTTAGTAATTCTATGTGTCTTTTTTTACTAGCAATGGAAACAAGTCAAGTGGGCGTTTTTACCCCATGGGCGTTTTTACCCCAGTTTACCCTATATATATATATTTATGAATATTATCGTCTAGTTTCCTTATTTTTCCACATTTAGTGTACGTCCTGCGAACAAACTTGGACAGTTACCAACTCTTCGGGAGATATAAAGGTCTGCTAATTCCCATTGCGTATCCAGTACTTCATGACACATCCAAACAACTAGAAGTATTTTCATTTTGACCGCAATGGGGCCGTTTGTCTTGTTCATGTTTGTTATGATCGTGAAGTCCGAAGCTGAGCATGGCGTCAGCTCACCTACTTTCACTGAGAGCAGTGATTCTGCAATGTGTGTGTGCCGTCCACACGTAACCATCCACCCACCCGTATGTGCACGGTCTCTTCCGACGACCATAGAGAATGGCTGCAACTCTTCAACCCTTCAACACATCGTTTCATTAGAGCTTGAAGACACCAAACGTAAGGTAGATGAGTTGCAGGTTGCAGTATCGACCAACCAAGAAATTGTTACCTCTGAACTAAAGAACACAACACACCAGTTGAAATACACAATACGTCAGGTGGATGAGTTGCAGGTTGCAGTATCGACCAACCAACAAACGGTTTCCTCTGAGCTAGTAGATACGAGACGTCAGGTGGATGAGTTGCAGGTTGCAGTATCGACCAACCAAGAAATTGTTACCTCTGAACTAAAGAACACAACTCATCAGTTGAAAGACACGAGACGTCAGGTGGATGAGTTGCAGGTTGCAGTATCGACCAACCAACAAACGGTTTCCTCTGAGCTAGTAGATACGAGACGTCAGGTGGATGAGTTGCAGGTTGCAGTATCGACCAACCAAAAAATGATTACCTCTGAACTCAAGAATACAACTTTGGAGTTGAAAGACACGATACGTCAGGTGGAAGAGATCCAGGGGTCAGTATCTGCGTTAATGAAACTCCTAAATGGTAGGTTTGTTATTATTATTATTATTATTATATATATATATATATATATATATATTTTTTTTTTTTGAAATCGTGGTCAGACCTGCTGGAACACGGGCACTAGAAGGCCTAAGGGTACTCCTTTATAATTATAGTTTTTCCCGGCCAATTTCCACAACAATTCATAGAATTTCATTAACACGCATTCAAATTCACGCATTTCCCCCTAGTCCACTCAAATTATAGGGTTTTTGTTTAGCAATCAATGCATTTAGTGCCGCTTTCGTGCATACATGATTTCGTTTTTCCCAATCGGAATCGTCTCAGTAATTAAATTTCATCTATAGACATTCAAGACTACACTTTGACCATTCTTAAGTTCAGTTCCTACTACCTGTTTACAATTGAGACAAATTAAGACTCATCGAAGCGCACATGAATTTGTTTTTAACTTGAGTTTTCTGTTGCGCTGATGGGCAATGGATTTCAACTTGTGTGCGTTCAAATTCACTCAAGCTTTGGCTCACTGAGTAAGCTGACTAGAGCTCATTTACTGTACCCGATACGTTTGAAATGCAAACTAAACATTTTGCTTAAAAGCCTCGAGATTGTTTGCCCGGGTATTATTTCTTCTAATGTTCGGACCATGTCAAGTTTGAAGTTAACAACTGTCTTAAACAAAAAGCAAACAAAAGTGAACAGTTTGTAAAAAATCACTCTGACTCTAAACTGTCTTTGATGGAAACGATTGCTCTATGAAGGGGTTTTAACTTAATTCCCTTACCCCCCCCCAAAAAAAATTAAAAAAAGTAAAATAAAAATAAAAAAAATAAATAAATAAATAAAATAATAAAATAAAATAAAAAATACAAAAAAAACCGGCTATCCTACGTCATTTAAAACTGCTTTTCAGAGAATTTAGATTACGCGTTTTGATTGCAGGGAAGTCTAAATTGGGTCAAAATGGACACCCCTGCTACCTTCAGTACGAACTTAAAAACTTACATTGAATGTACACTGGAGGAATCTTCCTAAATATTGCCAAATTAACATTTTGGCATCCAATATCACTAAAGCAGAACGCATTGCTTTTAAAGGCCTCAAGAACAATCTAAACACTGTCATAAATCAATTTGACATATGCCGTGGTGTATGTGTTATGAACAGATCAGACTACTTACAGGGATGTTTGAGGCAATTATCTGGGCCACACTATGAGGTTGTTGACAGGGGAGTTAACGGGTGGAATCACAGCTATGGTCTACTGGGCCGTACGCAATCTATACGTGGACAACGATATAAACAAAGAGATTTTTGAGTTTCTTACTCCTCACATTCACCAGATCAAAACGCCCAGCCTATTTAATACCTTCTACTGGCGATCCAGAAAAACCCACCGGGTGGAACACGGTTTTTTAGAAAGGCCGATTATCAGTGGTTGTGGGACTCGAACTCAACAAATCTCAATATAATTATGCATTTTTTCCTGCTCCCTATCGTCAAGCAGCAAAACACATTATTAAAGAGACTCCTCACAGGTTCTCAAAAGACTTAACAATTTGATGATGGGACAGGAAAATCTCCTTATCGCACCGGACATTGTTTCAATGTACACAAAATGCCCACAGAAAGAGGCAATGTACTAGTTTATGATGCTTTAGAACAAGCAAAATCACCATACCAAAACATACAGGAAAACACACGCAATGTCTTTGAGAACTTATCTTGGGCGCAAACGTCTCCGAATTCAATAGCAAGTTTAACAAACAAACAATTGGCGTGGCGATGGATAGTGTATGCAGTCCTGTAATATATGACATCACCTTATTTAAATACGACAAATTAATTATACTCCTAACAACCAAGAGATATTCGCTTACATGAGATACATAAACGATGTTTTAATCATTTACAATGGCAACAAAAACAATGCGTTTGAATTTTGTTTAGATGTTAAACAAACTGCACCCAACTTTGAAAATCACTTCAGAGATCTCCAACTACCAAATCACCTTTCTTGACCGCGTAAATTACAAAGGCGAACGTTTTCAGAAAGAAATGAAGCTTGATACTCGAAAATCTTGCACGAGATTCTGCACACCCTGAAACAAATTGAGAATAAGGTCAATTTATTTAATGGTAACTGATAGAGCGTGGTTACAACACAGAATAATTGACCCGCTTCACAAAATATGATGGTGACCAGCGAAATTCAATGTTGGGTGCACCAACGAACATCAAGAAAGAAACGGATCCGCCGTTGGTGTTTACTTTGCCCTTTCCCCCCACAAACGCACCACTCTAATCTCAAAGGTGCACTG
>CM063252.1:2685279-3031296 GCA_032158295.1 Pycnopodia helianthoides | reverse complement strand
AAAGGGCAAGAAAGGTTTGGGCAGTCAAACTTTGAGGATTCAAAGTTAATTTGGGGGCACTTTACTTTTAAACATGTGCAGAATTTAGTAATATTTGTATACTTTTGATGTACCAATCTATGACGCTGACTCGGTCGTTCTACTTTCGTTTTGGGTCTTGAACGAAACTGGGGGAAAATCTCCGTCGGCGAATCGGCTTGGCTCTCAACAGATTGTTAACATACTTCCACTTCCAGAAATCCCCGCCTTCTGGAGAGACAAGTTAATGGTTTAAGGGTAGGGGTGGATGGGACAATGGTAATTCTTTATAATATGTGTTACAGACCATTACGTCCGACGTGGACTACGATGTCTGACAACCGATTTGTATATTGATATGTATAACACGACTCCTTACAGACTGAGACTTCACACCCGTAACTATAAGTGTGAGTAAGACAAACGGCCCCATACCGATCAACAATTGCTAAATGTATTGGCTTGATGTTTCATTTAGGAATACAAATATACAGACCTCTATATCTTCAAGTCTTTTTTAAAGACTTCCTGTTGTATATAAACGTCACGGACAGGGGTAGGGTGGTGTGACCCTGGTGTTGTGATAGTCCGTTAATTGTATTTAAAAGCAGGACTCCAACTCACAGAGAGAAATTTAAATAAAGCGAATCAAGACAAAATATATTTCTGGACTACAAATAGTGATTTGGATTTATTTCCAAAATAAGTAATAGGCTGACAGAGTTATATAGTTTAAAAACGTTCTGAATGTGGATGAGAAATAGTTTGAATTTTGAATATTCAATATCCGGTCGGTTACATTAAATCCCCAATAATCTCCAATTAATCAAGTCAATCAGATTAACCGAATTATCCCATAAATTTAATCAATCCAACTAATTTAATCAACTTAATACACTTAATCCCCTTAATAAATCCCTTTAATTAATCCCTGAGCACTACCGGAATAACCAAGAGCCAACCACACGATAAAAAATCAGCGAGGCTGATGCTCACCAACCCAGGGAAAGAATTGAGCGGGAGTGGGTCTCGGCTCCGGCCAGTGCACACACTAAGAATTACTACGCCACGGCCCATAATTAAACTTGTAATTAGAGTGTTGGTTTGTTTCCAATGGCAGCTACAGTACCAATAATCTAGATAACATTCAAGAAAATACCCAAAACAATAACTTTGATTTTAATCAATACAATGTTTGAAACTAATTCATAGGCGGACTATGTTTTCCCAATGAATGTGGATGGCCTGCGAATTATCGTAGTACTACGGCTTCACAACATGGAAATGAGCCAAATAATATTATGGATAGTGACTGAGGGAAAGGTCGTCGGGTCATCACAACACAGGCTTGGGTGTGTGTGTGTGTGTGTGTGTGAGTAGGTATACACATTCAAACTGGGAACCTATAACAAAAGAGGACAATAGGGTCCCCGTTTGGGTAAAGGTCCCCAATTGGAAAACGTGTACAAAACCAATGAGAGCTGTTGCCAAAAAGTTAGAATACAAACAAAAGAGGGACAATAGGAGGTTCCCGATTGCAGGTGTTTACACACGTGTGTGTGTGTGTGTGTGCATGTACACTCATAGTGAAAGGACCACGGATGGTATACTCATTCAGTATGTATTAAAACAGTTCACATGGGGCTATGCATAAAATGACCATACCGTCACATAAATAAACTGTCCAAGTAATTTTTGTACTTCTTGAGGATAGCATCAATCTTTGTGATTTAAAACAAAAAAGGTATCATCACTGTTGACAATTCCGCTTTTTACACACAAAATATCAAATGACATCATACGAAATTTGACTATGATCATTGTCTGTTCACGAAGCCCAAGAGCGCCAGTTTGTTGAAACGATATGAAGACATACATTCTTAGATTAAGAAAACTTTTAAAAATCAGCATCAATCTAAACATTTTACTAATAGGAGACACTTCACATGGTTAAAACTTTAAATGAAAATTGTTGACTAATGTAATCCATTATTACTCAGTAAAACAACAGGGAAACCATTCAAACACGTAATAAGGAAAACCCGGATCTGGCAGAAGCCAAAGTCAAGTCTCGTCAGACAGTACCAGCGTCATTCACCTCAGCTCTTACATACATGTTCAGGGCGGATCCAGGATTTTGTAAACCGGGGGCCACAGCGGCGCAACAAAGATTTTGTATAAGATGGTAACAAAATAATGGGTGGGGTCCAGGGGCCGGCCTTACGGCCCCTGATGGGGTTCAGGGGTGAATCCCCAGTGGGGGTTCACGGTGAAAAATTAAGCCTCCATGTGCCTACAATAGAGAAATATACACACTTTTATAGGAAATCAGATCCATATAAATCTTATAAAATTACTGGAAAAATTTCTGTAACATCGGAAGCTCTGAGCTTTTTTTCGTTTTTAGGGGTGAAAAATCAAGCCTCCTTATGCCTAAAACAGAGAATTAGACACACTTTTTTGGGAAATCAGATCCATATAAATCTTCTAAATTTATTGGGAAAATTTATGTAACATCGATAGTGGGGTCCAGGGGTGTGGCCCCGGTGGATGTCCTGGGGGCGAAGCTTACCCCCGGAAGCTCTGAGCTTTTTGCATTTTGAGGGGTGAAAAATCAAGCCTCTGTGTGCCTGAAACCGAGAAATAGGACATACCTTTTAAACACTTCTGATCCATACCGATCTTCTTATTTTACTCAAAGACAATTGTAATCCACAAATCTCGCGTTTGGATCAGGTCGCTGCAATATCTGGTTTCATGCATATTATTCATTCAAAACAATATAGTTCAAGCTTAGTGTATAGTCTTTACACTTGAATGCCAGAACGAAATATATTTTATCCAGGACAAATTGGCACGTCATGTTTCAAACGCTTAACGTTATCGTGCAAATACAAGCACTTACAAGTAACACATCATGAAAGATTCATTTTGGCAGAAAGAAATAAATTTGATAGGCATAGGATGACAAAGAAATCCATCCTGTGGCAAATTTTAAAGCAGGCAGATAGTAAAACAAAATAATAATAATAAAATAATTCTCGAAATTTACCCGGGGGGCACTTGCCTCTTGCCCCCTGGATCTGCGCCTGATGTTCTTGTGCATAAATATACATCACATAACAAAGAATAAGCATAAGTAAAAACAAGTAATCGTGCACAACAAAAACAAAGTACAATGCAGAGAAGGAGGGTCACCAAAGGACACTGCAACATAATGGAACACATGGTAAAAACAGGACTGCTGCTAACTGCTTACCAACTTAAATGACCTTAGTAAACATGCAATGCACGTAAATGGCCTGACGTTTCTATCTCACCAGAGTCTCTCTCAAAGTGTTTATACAACACACATTTACAACTGTGATTAGAGGATACATTTGTACTTTGTCTGTTATCGCAAAAAAAGTTGATATTTAAATTATTACAAAAGCAGAATAAGTATTCCTTGGTGAAAGAAAGTGTAAATACTTTTACTTGGTCTACATGGAACAAAATAAGTATACACACAATCAGAACTCTCGTCATGTGTAAATAATTGTTGAATACGTTTAGATGTTACATTTGTTTACAGAGTGGTGACCTCGTACATTATAATGCATTTCCTGACGGGCACGATGCTACACAGGCTCAATGGGAAAATTTATATGTTGTGTCATAATTTCCACATCAATTCAAAATTTACAAAAGCAACAGCTGTACAGCTTTTGAGATGTCCCCCCCCTTTCTTCATATCAAACGTTGATGACAATCAGACAGTGCGATCTCCATAAAACATAAGATTTGTTGTATTCTTCCATTGAGCTGTGTACAAAATGTGGCCGCCGGAAGTGCAGGCTCTGTGGCTCTTTTGTAACCATGTGATGTCACAGGTCACATCGTCTATATCATTATCTTACAAACGTGCTTTTTAGACGGAAGTCTTTTGTATTTTTTTATGGCTACTTATATTGAAAAAAAAAAAAGATTTTGAGAGAGTAAAGTTCAATACAATAATGTACTTAAAAATAAGGGGGGACTGTCCAACCAAAATTGTAACATTTCATCCCTTGAGAGGGGACTGTTCTCCTGTTTAGAGCAGAAACACACATAACAAAAAGCCTACAGTTGTCAAGGATTTGATGCACTTTGCTTCGATAACGGCGATCAAAATAATCAATGGTGGGTTAAAGGCTAATTTCCCGACTTTTAAAGAATTTCAAACGGAAACTATTTATCTCGAGTATTGGTACTGGTATAAATTTCATTTAGTGAGCGGCAATATAGTGAGTGGTATGGTGTTATTATTGTGGAGTGGGTCGTATTTTCATCTCGGTGGTTTTGAGAGAGTATAAATACCCCTTCCAGTGAAACCAAACAACTCCCCGGCCAGGTTCAGTCGTGGTTCCACGGAGATACTCCCCGTTAAGATTAGAATGGTGGCATGCATCGTACCACCAGGCGCCGTGGTATGCCTGGGCACAGTTCCCGCTGTCTGCATCGTTGTCTCGGTCTTTAGTAGAGAACTGAGAGTTATCGTGGTAGCTCAGCGAGTCACCTGCCACAAAGAAAGATGGTTTAATTTTACAGGACGCACGAAAAACAAAACTTGTTTAACTTTGTTATTTGATCATGATCAGTATTCGTTATATGAATCCAATTCTAGTATTGAAGTACTATTTTTTGTATAATGTTCAACTGTAAAAAACATACTCTACATACGCTACATTGTACATAATTGAAAACATGTGGATTTAGTGAATTGTCTTCGCAACTTATGACTTCTCTGGGTATGAAACTTGTTTTGTTCGTTGAAGGTAGGGTCATAGGTCGGTAGCTGCTCCAAATATTAAAGATCACAACAACTTAATTGATAAGAAGCACTGCAGCTGTTGGTATAATAAACTATTTTGAGACAGGATTCCCCTTTAAGTATTTTGGTTTGGAAAAATTGTCAACCAAAAACCTTTGAATCTGTAAAACTATTCATGTATGAATCGAATTTGAGATTGATAAATGTTGGTGTCTGTTTGCGAAGGCTGTGGCCAGAGATGCTGTTGGTACCCGCTGTCACCTCGTCAAGCGGAATGAATTCGATATTTTTGGGTGAAAATGACTTTATTTTTGTTTTTGCATCGAGTAGACACTTTATTCAGCTGAAACGTTCACATTTGACTTTTACTGTATCTTTCTTTACAATTTTGCCTAGAAAACTGCACCGCATTGACAATCCATGTCCCCACCTTTCAGCCCAACAAATTAACAGTCAATGTGTATTTTTCTCGAAAACTGTGTGTTTAATCACTGCCCAATGTGTACCATCGAGGACAGCGTCACTGGTTTGAATTCATTACTAAAAACAAAAAAAACATTAAAAGGTACGGGGCCCCAGAAGGGACAGTGGAAGGAAAACTATGGAGAGCCAATTCGTTAGCACGGTTTAGCAAACCGTTTGAACGAGTTCGGTTTAGCCAAGGCATGAATGGCGCTGACTGCATTCATACGATCCACACACAACAACATTTTGGTTTGAGATTGCGGATGGCTGCATTTATTACCTGCGTTTCCTGAGTAACTTCCCAGAGTCAGCCTGTAGTTGTCACTCACATCAGCGATGCTAAACGACTCATAGGTGGCATACCTGGATTCGTTTTCAAAGTCTGAAAGATCGACTCTGAGTTGGTAGTCGCCCTGAGCAGTCAGACGGTGCAAGTTGTCGTTGCCGAGCCAAAACTCTCCCTCTAGATTTCCAAAGCCCCGGCTGTAGCTGGCGAAGTCCAAATAGAAATCGACACTGCCGTCCTGGCGCCGCTGGAAAACCTATCCAAATATTAAGGTTTTTCAATCATTATTTCATAATTTAACAACAACTGGCAGCACCAAGCTGAATTATGTAGCATTACAAGATAAGACAAATTAGTTTAAAATTGCACAGATTAGATATATAAAATAGCAACCAGAAATAATGAGGTTTATGGACACATATATAAACAAATAAAACAATACAAATATTAGTTAGGTAAAACATCAAAATAACATTACTAAAATGCACAGATTATCGTAGGAACCCTCCTACCTATTTAAAAATCCTGCAAAAAAAAGAGAGAGAGAGAGAGAGAGAGAGAGAGAGAGGAGAGAGAGAGAGAGGAGAGAGAGAGAGAGAGAGAGGAGAGAGAGAGAAGAGAGAGAGGAGAGAGAGAGAGAGAGAAGAGAGAGAGAGAGAGAAGAAGAAAGAGAGAGAGGAAGAGGAGAGAGAGAGAGAGAGAGAGAGAGAGAGAGAGAGAGAGAGAGAGAGAAGAGAGAGAGAGAGAGAGAAGAGAGAAGAGAGAGAGAGAGAGAGAGGAGAGAGAGAGAGAGAGAGAGAGAGAGAGAGAGAGAGAGAGAGAGAGAGAGAGAGAGAGAAGAGAGAGAGAGAGAGAGAGAGAGAGAGAGAGAGAGAGAGAGAGAGAAGAGAGAGGAGAGAGAGAGAGAGAGAGAGAGAGAGAGAGAGAGAGAGAGAGAAGAGAGAGGGGGAGAAACGGGGGAAGGGGGGGGGGAGCGGCGACAAAAAACAAATTACATAACTGGGTATTTTTTATCAAAAAAGCTATTAATAACCCGCTCTATCTTGTACACTTTGTTTCATTGTGGACCACTTTTATATTAACACACAGAGATTGTCTCATGAGGATTAACGTGAATATGTGCGTGTGGACAGCGTGCTTTTCAAAATAACATTAGCGCGAAACACCTGGGCCAAATTTCAGCTCTTTTTACCGCCGTGAATTCGTCCTTTGCGATCACCATTCCCCTTCCAGAGGATCACCCTTGCGTGCGAATAAAATCACACGTGATCCTTCTTGAAAATGCACGCCGTGGCATTGTTTTCCGGCGTAACATTGTAAAGTAAAATAACGCCGTAAAAACTTTTTTTTTTTCCAGTAGGCCCCTAATTCATATTTATGACCCCGTTTACCAAATTAAGGTCTGAAAATGCAAATATTTTTATACCGCAATTACTATGCAAAACATTGATCGCCACCGACACCATGAAATTTGATTTTTAAACCGATTTAGAAGAAACAACTTTCTCTTTGAAAAGCACTACGACATTGGCAATTTCGCAGTGCAGAAAAATAAAATGCTGTCTGGGGATGCCGCGGTCTTTCATTCTGAAAAAAAAAAAAAAAAAATCACGCCCCCCCCCCCCCGTTTGGAAAATCCTGGATCCGCCCCTGATACAAGCACAATTCTGAGACTTGTCAGAGGTGCAGCATTTCAAAGCACAATTTGTACATAATGTATGACGTCTGCGTTCAAGCGTCTGGAGACCTGTGAGGTCAAGAGCATATGTGTATGAAGTACAGTTGTCACCAAGGATGATGTGACAGGCCCTTTTTGTCTTCCTTCATTTTGTTGCGTTTGCTGTTTACTGATGCATGCCACATTGGTGACGCATACTCAACTGTTGGACAACCATAACAAACATATACAGATACAAAGTGTTCGACTGGTATACCAAAACGTTTAAGATGGCCAGGCATGTAAAGTCTGCGACTGTTTATGTACACCATGTCATTGACCTGTGATTCACATCATTAAACAGTAAGACCAAGCCCTTTGCCAGCAATCTTCATTTCCGGAGGACAAGAGGGGTTTCTTTTGAAGCATACTTGCATAATCTTACATTTAATTGGATTGAACTTCAGGTGGTTGCTGTTGACCAAATTGTCAAGGTCACATATAAAGGTCCAAGTCAACAAGGCTTATATCACCGACATACTTAAAGGTAGGAGAGTTGGCATTTTCAGAAGCACCACTTATAACACCAATGGATGCGATAGGTCCAGACTTCGTACCCTGGGGAACTCCACAAAAAAATGGTCTCTCATTCTGATAGGGCAGAGTGGTATCGAAATCTCTGAACAGCCAAAGTATGTTCGACACAGTCCAAAACCCTGGACAAGTCCATCACCACCAGCGAGCAAACGGTATCTGCTTTGTCAGTATCCGTATTATTGACATCAATGGGTTCGATTAAACATTGAGTAGTTGATGACACCTGAATATTTATACTGGTTACGGTTGAATAGATGTGTGTATATCTTCGAGGACCCATTTTGAAACAAACCTTTCGCAAACTTAAGCTAGGACTAGGAGAGCGTTCAGTGAAGTAGGTCTCAGGCTTGTTATCGTGGCTGGCATTTCTTTTGATTTGGCACAAAAATTGCATCTTCCAAATGTGGTACACAACCCTGAACGAGATAAGAGTTTATTGTATCAGTAGGCCTAACTTGAACACTAAGCTTAGATTAGCCTGCTGATTTATTGGTATTGAAACTTTTCAGAGCATCGACATATTCCTGTCTTGAAATTAAGGTTACGGTTTGGCAGGCTGGTAAGAAAGCATACCATTTCTGACGATTAATTTGGTGCCTGCTTTGGGAGACAGCAGCAAAATTAAAGAGCGGCTTTAAGGTGCTCTGAAATATTAAGTTTTCATACTTTTCCATCAGATGGAGTCCAGAAGAAATAGAAAACAATTATTTTGAGTCCATTACCTCACAAAAAAATAAGGAAAAAATAGTTTTCTCTGAAACACTCCCGGCCGAAAATCTGAACAACGCGAGTTCAAATAAACCACGTGACAAAGGACTCGTGACATCATCGGTGGCTAGTTGATTTTGACTTGTCCATATGTATGTACGGTGCTAACGCAAATAAACACACAAACTGCATCATTTACAACCAACACGGCCGTGAATGATCCATCAGGCACCTAATTAATATGCCAATTGTGAACGGATTTGTGATTAGGGGATTTTATTTCTTTTAGAGGCAGGAGAATTCCGCAGCTAGGCTTGTTTTGTGAACATCGGTCTACACATCAATTACGTTGTACAACTCTAACATACAAGTACATTATATGCACACTACAATGCACTACACGGTGCTAAGCCTGTTCCGGTTACATGGTTACCCGACCTATCGTCCGGTATGTAACCGTCAACCAATTCACTCGAATGCGCCGCGAAACGCAGACAACATTGCAATCACGGTGTACACAACGCACAATCCATGCGACACACAAACGGTCGAAAAGCAATAGCGCAAGAGTAAACGCAAAACCAGTTACAAACGCGTTGACCTAAGACTTAACGTGTCTGCACATGCTCGGGAAAAAACGGTTGATTCCCCCCAAGTAACAATAATCGCCATCGCTGGTGCGCGCACTAAAACCATACACAAAACTGTCATCGCTGGTCCGGACGAACACGGTCTGCGGAGTACAGTTCCTTTAAAATATTAGCTTGTACGAAGAGCTACACAACGTGTACGCTTTGTTTTACAAAAAAATTACAGAATTTAGGATACCCTAGATGGATAGAATAGTTTGTTTATCCTTGATTTGTTTTCCAAGCAATGATACGTTTATGTGTGTGTGTTAAATGATGACCGTGTTTTTCTATCCACCGATGACGTTAAGGTGTCAATGCATAATCATTATCTTAGATAAGCAGTTTTGATTTTCGTCTGAAAAAGCCGCGCAGAGAGGTGCATTTTTTTTTTACTTCAATTATTTTCTACTAAATACAGATTTTAAGTGTAAAATACATATTAACCGCGGTATCTACGATGTCTATACAGGGCCATACAAAGGTAAACAATAAAATATTAAGAGCATCTTAGAGCCGCTCTTTAAGGTTATATGCTTCTTCAATTGCTTTATCGTCATTCTGAGGTATGCCTTGGACGGAAATAATAGTAGGCTGCTGGATCTTATTGGTTATCATTTGAATTCCTTTGTGCCAGCCTGATAGGTCACGGAATTTGGGGCCAGGGGCGATTTGGGTAGAATGACATTTTTGGCTCGACTGATGGCGTGGCAGATTTTGTTACGGAGAAGACGTGGTCCATGGTTTGTCATTAGTGTGAAGTTTGACTAATTTGATTGGGAATTTGACATCCAATGCAGCATTGATAGTAGAATTAAAAGCATCTGATTTGTCACTAGTATTAGTAGCATTCAGAACCTCGTCCCAATGGTGAGCAGTGATCCATCTACCAAATTCACGCATACTCGGTTAAAGGAGCGGTCTTACAGATTTCAAACGAACACCAGTTGCAGTATTGAATAGTGGTTATGAATGCTTTTGAGGTGGCTAAAACTATAACGGTTATCTAGCCATGCGACAATCACTGCAGTACCAGACTAGTTAACGTTCTGATTCTTTAATATAAAGTTAAGTCTACTAAGTTGTCTGGTGCCTAATGATAAAGTAGAATTGGCTGGAAACGATTGATGTTCAATACAGAATGGAGATAAAATATCATTTTCCAGTTGCAACCCACAAACACAAAAATGTACAGTATGTCACAGGTATTTACAATAAGTCACAGGTCGCACTCGGAGAAGAACAAATGGTAAAAACTAAGAACAGCTATAAAAATAACATAAATTTACCGAGCTAAAACAAATTACAGTAGGCAGAGTGTCCCCTTTGTTAAAACCCTAGTGTTTTTAAACTTGATCAAACTACTTCTATTTACAAATTCATTCTTAGCGATAAGTGCTCTCATTCGTTTACTATAGCGTGTTATCTTACCGTCCATCCACCACCGTCTGTCTCCATGTCACAATATACCCTGAAAGCCCTACCGGAGTCTAGAGGTTGAACCGTGTACACGCCACTCATCCAATCACCCCTGCAAGAATATCTGAACAATCCTTTGGATGGCCAACTGTAAATCAAGTTAGTAGAAATAAAAAATCAAAACATTAGTCCCGTATATCTGCAATTACTTTATTATGTGGTATGATTATTTTCTCCTAATCCTGTGCAACATTATTCCAACAGGTAAATATTGCACATGAACTTCTCCCGAGTTCATCATCAGAACTACACGTGTAATTGTATCTAAATATCTAATCACTGTGAGATATGAACCTGTGACATCGGGATTGACGTTAACCAGCATTCTCCACCCCAAGCTATCTAACAGAGGTATTTACATTGATAAAGCCTTAATATCATTAGAGGCTTCCATCGTTGCGGTTTTCCCAGTTGCATCACTTGTACAAGCATCGTTCGAAGAAAATGTACATTTAAATCCAATAAAAAAAGAAGACTTAATGACAATTCTGATTTAGAAAATAAATAAAAATTCTGGCTGATTTCTTTAAACTTTGAAAATTTGCAAGATATCCTTCCGAGAAGGAGAGTAAATTTTTGGAAAATTGTTGTTTTATAAAGAAAAAAAAAATCCTTTATGGTGTAATGTTATCTTGAAAAGAAAATGTTAATTAATTTAGAGGAGAGTGTCGACCTCTTTTTAGCTGACATTGGTGTACAGGCAAGTAATCAAAAGCTGTGTCAATGACTGCTATTTTTTTTTACACTTACCATGAAGGAGTTCCACTAAGGCAGAGACAGAGACTTGCAGCTCTTCCAACTGTCGTCTTATACCCAGTATCTCAGAGGTAACATTTTCTTGATTACCGGAGACTGCAACCTGCAACTCTTCCACTTGACGTCTTGTATCTCCTAGCTCAGAGGAAACCGTTTCTTGATTAGCAGAGACTGCAACCTGCAACTCTGCCACTTGACGTCTTGTGTCTTTCAACTGATGCGTTGTGTTTTCTAGTTTTGATGTTACAATTTCTTGATTCGTCGATAACTCATCCATCTTACGTCTTGTATCTCCTAGCTCAGAGGAAACCATTTCTTGGTTGATTGATACTGTACGAAGTATTTCATTGATGGTCGTAGAGTTGCAGTCGGTACCGGAGTTCACGGGAACGGAGCGTCCACAAACGGGCGGGTTGATAGTGATGTGTGGCTGGCACACACATCGTTCAGTCTCGCTTGTTGTATATGAGCCAATGCTATGCTCAGTTTGGGATTTTGCTCTCACAGCAAACACGGCTATGAAGACCAACATGGTCATTTTTCTAAATGCTGGTTCCATTTTAAGGCACAATGACAACTAATAATGTTATTTTGTAGGCAGTCTCGTACTTTCAGACAAGACTGTTTATGGTTGAACTTCAGAGGTACAATAACAGAAATGTTTGGTTCACAGTGAAAACAGTGATTTTTTCTTTTCTTTTCAACTTTCCACGCCCTCTTGCGCATAAACACATGTTTTCTCTTTGTCAAGCACTGAACCCAAAACCCACCTCAACAAAGGTTGTTTTCCTGTCTAACCCATTGCCTTATATGGGTACGTTATCCCTGCAAGTTTGAGGAAGTACACTGTATACCAAAATCTACATAAGGGTGGATTGAACTTTGAATACATCGTTAAAGTAGCGTCAATTACTTATACTCGGGGTTTTTGTTGGCTGAAATTTATACTACGCTCTTATATATTTATCAAACTAAGCTAGGAAAGTTCTAAACAATAATGCCACTTTTAAATTAGATAAACTTGTAGGATTAAACTCAACCTGTCATTAAATTTAATTGATGTTTTGTTTTGTCCTTCGAATGGGGGGAGGGGGGATATTATAAGAATTGTGTATACTTGTTTCCCAAAAAGACTTATAACTTCTGATCTGTACCTGAACACATCCACATGTACGTATCCAGAGCGTGGTTGAACGGCCTGCTACTAAGACTGTCTGGACAACTCCATTTTATATACGGGTGGTTAATATTATATTCAAAATGTCGTAAATAAACTAATCATTTACACTATAGCAACACAGTATTTTTCGCATTGCTAACTGCTTCAGTAAATTAAAAAAAAAAAAAAAAACGCGATTGGAAAATAAATGCACATATCGGCTACCGGGGTACACTTAGCCTTTAGTCAAGGCGCACCGCGGCACCCCAGCCCGGATATCACGCACGAAAAAAGACCAGTGCGAGCGGTGAAGCTGCGAAGTGCCTTTACCAACTCGTTTTGCTAATCAGTTATTTATGACCATGAAATATTCATTTATGCTAGGTCTTGTTTACCAATCACCGTCATCTAGATTAGACTCTTCTATAGACCATAATTACATTTGTTTACAGAGTGAACGGCCACTAAGCACTAATTATAATGCATTTCATGACGGGCAAGATGTGTCATACTTTTCACATAAATTCAAAATTTACAAAATATTTATTACAGATTTGTTGTATTCATCCATTGAGCTGTGTACAAATGTGCCCGCCTGAAGTCCAGACTCTGTGGCTCTTTTGTACACATGTGATGTCACAGGTCACATCGTCTATATCGGGATGGTTATACTGTTTCGCAAATACTATTTGTTTTAATTTGACAATCGATAAACATAACCATAGCACGATTTGACAATTTTCCTTAAGTTTCCAAGCAATTTTGTTCGTTATTTCCAACTAGAAATGCGACTTTCGTTCCGTCATAGTACGAGACAGCTTGTCGCCAAATCAAAATAAGTACCCCGGGGAAAGCGCACTAGACCACCCAAGTCCAATGTGCATACAGCGCGCAGTGTTTGAATACCCGCCTGTACATTGACTCTGAAGGCTCGAAGAGTTTCCACTGGCAATTTTCCCATGCATGTTTCTTATGATTTTAGCAATATGTTTCACCCAATACAATGTTTAACTGATAGATTATTCATTTAGCCTTCATAATTACTCGGGCTTGGAATAATACAACCAAATAAAACCCCAAAATATTGAAGGAAATCAGACACCGTTTATTTGAGGTAAACATTCACGGCTCAGCACACACAGCAGCCATTATCCAAGACAGTTCTATTCGTTGCTTGGTTTTCTCATGCGTGCGGTGGACGTGTGTACAAATCCGCGCAGTCTACATGCACACACAGTTAAGCCAGACTAGCTGTTCTACGTCACTCGTATGTTTCACCGTAACAATTCTGTCTGCAATGTTCATGCATCTGCAGTGCAGGTAATCTTGCATTTTCATTGGCCAACGTCAATGCGAGCTAATGCAATATGCATACATTTCTCCTATCAAAATCGGTAGCAAAAAGTAAATAAACTATCTGGGATGGGGGTGCCGCGGCTTCGCCTTGACTAAAGGCTAGGGTACACTATGTGTTATGGCTCTTGCTTTTCAGAAGAAAATAGTGATTGCGCTGTTTTCATTAATTTCATCTATTGATTAAGATTACATGAAAGCTTGATACAGAACAAAAATATATATAAATACAAAAATAAACAACAAGTCAGTTATAAACATTTTGGCGAATCTAGGAAATAACTTTTGTTTTTTAAAGCCGATCTTAATTTCCCCATTACCTCCGAAACCTTATGGCAAACACAAAAACATGTTTATCATTCTGCTTTTTTTTTTTGCTTTTTTTTAATGGCCTCCCGACACATTTTCAAAACAAACGGCCGGAATATTTTTTTCAAAATGGTTGCCAGTTTTTTTTTTCCGGTGTGCTCAAGTAAAAAAAATACGATGTTATGTAATTTAAAATTTATTTTTTTGTGTCAGTGATCATAAAAATTGATCCTTAAAAAAAAGAGAGCGAACAAAAGGAGGCGGCCTTTAAAAGGGAAGCGGGCGGGGACACTAAACATTATTGTGTTTGTTTGGCCTACAGCTCGCACAATAAAACTAAACTCGAGCAAGCTGCTTCATTTAGAAGTTTCATTAGTCTAGTAGGCCTATGGTACCCAATCCGCTTGAAATCATGACCTCGTTGCCCTGTCGACTCACTTATGCAAAATCCATGCGACAAGGTCTGTTTTCACATTGACATGTGTATAGGACACATATAGACCTTTCTATTGCAACATCACAGCCCAAGTTTTTGCCAACAAAGGTTGGACAACTATGAGAAGCCGTAAATGCAAAGCAAAAACAGATAGCCAAAGTTTGTACCAGTGATACACAAATATTCAAAAATACTGTTGAAGTTGTTGAAAACAAAGCAATCATATGATGTGTTTCTTTAAAATTAACGTTTTCAGAAGCGTTGAATTTGCTCATAAATAATCTGTTCAAACGAATGATTCTGTTAAACAACAAAGGAAATGTCTATTGATACGGGGTATGCGTGGTTATGGGTTAAATGGTTGCCTAGCAGCCATTTACTTGCTGAGTCCAACCACGAATGGAACATTTTACGGTGATAGTTATGGATTTGGCTCATAAGGAAAATTACCGACAGTGAAATTTAATAGTAATTTAAATGAATATATTGTATATTATACACATAATTTGTTATTTTTGTTTTAAAGTGGACAACTCATAATAATACCTCAAAATGTATACTTTACTGATGACATAGGTCCTCCTATAACCAGTGACTTTCCTTTAAGTTTTGGATGTATACGACTGGTATAAATATAATAACAACATGTAAAAAATGAACTTCTTCCATTCGAGAACTGTTTACGTCGTGCCCGTTCCTGTTTAAATGAGCCTTCCACACTGGTTAGTCACAGCTTTAATTTATTACAAACGGCAGTAATTAAACTCTACACAAAAATTGCTCAACATTGGGTACATTTTTTACCCTTTCGGTATTAAAAAGGGAACATGGTCGTTCCGTTGTGTAAAATTATTGTACAACATCCAAAGTGTCAAAAACTACCCATTATTGTGTAATTTTTAATACGAACCTGTGTAGAATATCTAGCAAAGCACAGTTGGGTAAGAAGTTTACCCATGTGACGATCATGTTCCCTTTTTACTCCAAAATTGGGTAACCTTTACCCAACCTATATTTTACTTAGGTGTTGTGTTATTTTTCTTACCCAGTCATTGGGTTATGATATTTTACCCAGCAGTTGTGTCACCTGTAAATCAGTTTTTGTGCATAAATTAAGTTGTAGTTGTGTTCATTTTGGAAGGGCTGTTGTTGAATTTTTTAATCATTAAAAACAAACAGTTACAATTAAGTTTAAACTATTATTCAACAATGAAAAGGATGAGGGTGGGGATCCGAGGTCATCAGAAGAAACAGTAACGTTATCCATTTATATCAGTGTATTTTTGTTGAACTGAAACAGTACACTATTGTGTAAACAGAATTGAACTGGCCTTGTACAATTTCTGATTAATCCATGGTTCATGGTCACAACCAAATAATCACCGTGTATAACACAACGGGGGCAGCCACCACACTTGGGACAAAGGTAACCAAAAACAGGGGGTTTGTTGGTGAAAACAAACACTAACACAATCGTTGCGAGCAGGCTTTGTAATTATCTCTTCTTGGATGCAGTGTTTGGCTCTGAAAAGAGCCGGAATTGGTTTTGACAGACCTTTTATTGAGGGTTCAAAATGTCAGTGACGAAACCTCCGTGTTGCAAAGTCAATGAAGCTCCACAACACACAGTTTCCTGGTTCATGAAGCGTACACTCTTGAACAGACCATAATAACTACCGTAAAAACATTTTTTTTTCTTGCAACTTTGGAATCGTGAATATCAAACATCAACGCCCTGCAGCATCAGAATCACATCCACCCACATTCATCTTTGATTGCGATTTGAGTCTGCGACTTACTATGTACGAGTGTATGGTACAAATTTGCATTATGGGAAAATGTTACACATTTGCATTATGGAAAAATGTTTCCATGTGGGACAATTTACTTCATTTTCAGTTACTTCTTACCACTTGTTGTGCAAACATTACGCCTTGATGTGAATAAAATGTCGTTTTACCCACTTCTTGAGTGATTTGAACCTCGGTTGTTATGCTATTTGATTTCCTATACCCAATTTGTGGTACTGTATTACCTTTTGCTCGTGTATTATATTTTACACAATTGAGGGGTACAACAACAAGTTTTGTTTTACCCAATATTTACCAATAGTTACGCAACATTTGTAACCAGCAGTTTTACACAGCAACATTTTACACTCCTTTTTGAGAGTGTACACTTCATTCATTCTGCAGCTGTGGGTCTTCTTGACTTTTTAGCCGAGTTCCAATTTGTGGAGTTACGCTTTAAGAGCCACGCCGCTTCCTCAAAGACGTTATTTGGCTTTACCTTTCAGTTTTATATCCGAATGCCCATGATAACACCCGTTGCATTCAATTCAATTAATTTAAAACTCTGCATTCATCCCAGATTAGGCAATTACGAAAGATTGGACGGCTAATTCATATGAAATTACATGACACATTTTTACATAAAACAAACATTATCAAAATAGAATTACATAAGGAAAAGGAAATTGAATGCATCGAACAACATTATTCTGCCTACCATTGCACTAAAAAGAATGATGGAAATGAACAGCAGAACATCAGCCATTCGGAAGTTCATTCGAAAGTGTGGCTGCCATGAATAAAAGAGAGCTTCCGTCTAAGCGTTTTACAAGTTGGGCATCTAGAGCGGCGTCCAGACGGAAGTAATTCAAACAATTGTTTCAGATTAATGATGGCAATCACCGGCTGATAAGATGGGTTGTGCATTCCTCAGTATTTATTCCTCACAGAGCTGGTAAGATGTTTCTGTTGCTCTCCCCAAAAATGGAACTAGGCTGACAAACTCTTTCAAACAGTTTTTGTTTTTCTCATTTAAATTAAACAGCCAGGACATGAATGAAAAACACATTACACTTTCAATGAACGAGCGATGAAAAAAGACTAAGAATTGTTTTTCGACATTTAGTGATGTTATTCAACTTTCGGAAAAAGTATGAGAGCTGCATACATTTTTTTGGATAACTGTTTCTGTGTTTTCATTCCATCTGAGCTTGTCATCAAAATAAAGAGCCTAAGTATTTGTATTTCGAAACAATTAATATACTTCTTGATTGTGAATAATGGTTGAACAGACATGTTCACTATTTTTCTTATTATCCTCAATGATTTATTTGGTCTTTTGAATGTTCAACTTTAAGTAAGAATCAGCACACCAATCATTAAATTCAATGAGAGGATGCATCATGATTAATTTCTAACCCAATACACTATACGACACTGTCATCTGCACATTTAACTTTAGAATAGTATCATCGTGGCCACATCTACAGTTGTCTGTGTACAACAAATATGCCTACAGTAGTGGTGACAAGCTCGTCGGCCAACCTGCCAACAATTTAAGGAATTTGATAGATTCAGATTCAAACTCCAATTTTGTCAGATTTGTTACTGAGAGACTTCTAGGTAAAGGATTTTTTTTCATTCGGGTTTTCACACTTTAAGGATGTTTATTTAAAGTCTGATGGCGTTCTGCATGTACCCACATGGCCCCTAGAGTGCACCGCATTATACTATAGTCTATAGGGAGTAACTCATGCGCGGAGCCTCATTACTAACACGTAAACCCGCAACTATTTATGTAATTCAAAGATTTGACGGTCGTGGCTCTTCTATGGAGTGTTGAAAAATGGTCCAATTATTGGGTTATTTACTTTTAACCTACATCATTTTGAGGTACACTATAGCCCTCTAAAAATTGCCATGTTTTGCGGATGGTTCGGGAAAATTAGTCTTCAAAGCTTGTGGATGGGACGAACGCCTTGACCCTGACAAGGTAGTGAACGACTGAGGGCGCCTTTCTTGTTTATTAGTACTTTTTTGACCACGATCAGTTAGGACACACTAGAGTACTAGTAGTATTTCTCAGTGCTTGCTTACGGGATGCTACTAGACGTTGCAAGAGAAACCTTGAGTCGAGATGCCACCTTTTGCTTTTATTACTGTTTTGCATTACAACATCTTGACTTCTGATTGTTTGTAATACGGAAAGCATTTTCATGGTTTAAGTGATGCATTATTTATTTATACAAACAACTTATTGAACGCAAGTGTGATTTAAAGCGCGTGATGCTAATGTAATTAAATTAATATGCAAACCACCAATACAGCATTGTTGGGCGATATGATGCATTCAACCATCCATATACAATGTATTTTGAAAAGGAGCCCGTGGTTCGATACATATAGGAAGGAATTTAACAATAATTTGTATCAGATGACAATCTATACAACTAGAGATAAACATCGTTGCTTTAGGTAAAATAAAACGTTATTGACTTGAACGGAAACAAACATTTTCTAACGAGGAAGAGAATCGTAACCGCTTCAAGGAAAAGAGTAGTTGGGTACCCCCTAAGAACCGAGATGTAGCTCTAGACGCTTACATCAATTCAGTCAACTCTGAGGTTCTTAAGGTACCCAACACCTCGACACCCAATAACCTCCCCCAAGATGAACGCCACGCCCTAACACAGCTCCGCCAATCATCAGACATAGTGATTAAACGAGCTGACAAGGGGTCCGCAGTTGTAGTCATGAACACACATGACTATATAGCTGAAGGCCTCGTTTTGCAACGGCTATCGTGTGTGAATGGATATTCAATGTCGCTTACGCTATATTGTTTATTAAACTATTAATTACTGAAGCAGTTAGCAACGCGAAAAACACGTATGTTAACGAATTTTCTGTAGTCTAAATGATTAGTTTATTTATAATCCCCCCCCCGAATAAAAATACAAAAAATCTATTAAATTTAATGACAGGTTGAAATGTTTTCCTTCAAGTTTGAATAATTAAAAATTGACAGGTTTTAGAACTTTCCCAGCTGAGTATGAACAAAATTTAACAGCGGAATATACATTTCAGTCTAAAAAAATCCCGTGTATAAATATTTGGCGCTACTTTGCCGGTGTATTCAAAGTTCAATGCACCATTATGTAGATTGTTGTATTTGTAGTGTATATACTTGCAGGGATAACGTACCCATATAAGGCAATGGTTAGATAGAAAAACAACCTTTATTGATGTAGGTTTTTGTTTCAGTGCTTGACAAAGAGATGACCCGCTCCGTGAAAATGAGTCAGAAGTAGCAAACATTATTAACATTTTAGATATCTACTCAGCTGGATGGACCTTATCGACAGCTTTTTTTGGAGTTTGTTAGATATGCATAGCATGTTGCACTCCGGAGATATGGCAGTTTCGAAAATCCCTGTTTTGCATATTAACCAAAACTGTTAACAGAGAAAGCAACCATTACACATTTGTGTTTGTACATTAAAACGTCTGCGGTTGATACATCAAGCGAGTTGCCATGAATTGAATTTCATTTTGAAGTCACGCATTAAAATAGTGAGTGATTGTGATCTGTTAGCATCACATTGGGATCTGACTACCAGCTGTGAGGAAACGTTGATGAACACAACGTGCACGCGCATGCAGTGCATCGTGATCTATTTCGTTTTGCGCGGACGTGTTAAATAATGTGTGTACATCTAGGCCTACCTGAAACAATACTCAGTGCGACCATGGACTGTGAGTTTCAACGTCTCATTGTAGATGACTGTCGTCCTTCTTTGAATACGGATTACTTGGTTTATGATCCAAAACTGAAGCCAACAAATTGAATATTAATAAGGCTGATTTCCCTACAGAAATCACTATTCCCCCAATAATCATAACATCATGTCAACAGGTGGCACAAACTCCGTCATTTCAAGGCTCACTCTCATTACTCAGCAAACACACCACACACATAGTCTTAGTGTGGCGGTTGTAGTTTCTATGCTTATACAAAATGTCCTAATCTTAGAATGCTCAATAATGACTACAGCTATGTTCACTCTGTCAATTCACTCTGTTCATTGAAGCTGCTCCCTTGGTTTATTCTAGCTTGTAACTTCACAGATTCACTGGTTCAAGTGATCAATAATATTACACTATAGTTCACTATTAGTAGTAATTCTCTTATTCACTATTCACTGGTTGTTTCACTGTGTGTCACTGTTTTATCTTTCACTATTCACGTAAAAACTGCAATAAAAGAAACAATAAATAAAAATAACTAATCTGATTGGAACATGACTTAACCACCGAAAGACACTTTCATTTACATGTAATGCAAAGCAGAATACTAATAATAAGCCTCAAAAAGAGACGAAGTCAAAGGTCAACTCAACGGTGAACGATAATGAGGAGGGTACATGCGACCGTGCAACAAACCACATGTGCTATAACAAGAAGAAAAACTGGTCATATAAAAGGCCTTAAAATCCAACTTGGAAGTCAAAAGAACAATTGTATAATATTTGCTAATAATCAAACTTTTCTTTACCTCTGTCCTCGGGTCATGGAATTGAAAGGACGCTCATATAAACTGGCAAAGAACTTCTGTAATTTACGACGGAGACATCGTGAGACCAACAAAAAATGTCTAACTAACGAAAGATGAAGGGCGCCACCAATCGTCCAAGCTTAGACCCATTCATCAGCAGTTACACTTAGGCTATGACCTGAAGGTCCCCCATTACTGACCATAACTCCCATGTTGACCATTACCTCATCCGACTTTCTAGGAAATGATATGTCACTGATCTTAAATTTTCTCTGTGACCTCATTTCTAAATCTAGACATACCACCCCCTCTCAAGAATCCCTAGAACATCTCCTAAATTATCCTTCAATATTATTCTTATCCTGACTCTCCTCATTTTTTATTGTTCCAAGGGACTTGTGTAAACTTTGTTATTTTCTCATTTACATCGTGTGTTTTGTTTCTTTTTTGTATCTAAATAATTATTTGCCATTATAATGAAAACAAAGACCATATTTAGTTATATAATACTACTAATAATAAAGCGACAGCCAGTTTATCCCTTCAAGTCGTGTTGGACAAGGCAGCAATTAGTCAAAAGGGGCATGGCTATTTTGTATCATATTAAATCGGTTTGATTTAATTTTTCGAAAATTACAGCAACAGAGACACTCTACACCCGTGGCAAACCAACCGACAAATAAATATTTTTTTGACTGAAATCAGACGCGTACATTCTGCTGCTAGTCTGTGTACAGCAAACTGGCCTTGCGAAAAGTGATGTGTGATGAGCGATTCTGTGAAGCTGCTGTTTTATATAATGTAATGAAGCTTATGGTTACGGACACCAGCCAATGGGAGCGAGGTATGCACATTTTTGCTTTTACCGCGCTGGAAAAAAATGCGACCTGGACCACGATTTGAATATTGATATGTATAAGTACAAGTTAGTCTCCCTGCAGACCGAAACTTCACACTCGTAACAATAAGCGTGAGCTAAACAAACGGCCGCATGTCGATCAACAATTGCTAAATTTATTGGCTTGATGTTTCATTTAGGAATACAAATATACAGACCTCTATATTTTCAAGTTTTTTTTTAAATACTTCCTGTTGTAAATAAATAAACTGTCCAAGTAATTTAATGTTTTTCCCAGGCCGTACAATTTGTTTATTTTCTTTTATTTAGCGAAACTGTAACTCGGCAACGACTGTTCTGGTTAAAACCAGATATTGCACTTCTTGAGGATAGCATCAATCTTTGTGATTTAAAACAAAAACGTATCACACAAAATATCAGACGACATCAAACGAAATTTTACTCGGATCATTATCTGTTCACAAAGCCCAAGAGCGCCAGTTTATTGAAACGATATGAAGACACACATTCTTAGATTAAAAAACTTTTCAAAATCAGCATCAATCTAAACATTTTACTTATAGGAGACACTTTACGGGGTTAAAACTTTAAATGAAAATGTTTGACTAATGTAATCCATTTTTACTCAGTCAAACAACAGGGAAACCATTCAAACACGTAATAAGGAAAACCTGGATCTGGCACAAGCCAAAGTCAAGTCTCGTCAGACAGTACCAGCGTCATTCACCCCAGCTCTTACATACATGTTCAGGGGCGGATCCAGGATTTTTTTAAACCGGGGGGGGGGGGGACAGCGGCGCAACAAAGATTTTGTATAATAGGGTAACACAAAATTGATAGGGTTCAGGGGCCGTAATGTGAAGTCCAGGGGTGAAGCCCCGGTGGGGGTCCGGGGGGGGGGGGCAAGCCCTCTCACGCTCTGAGCTTTTGACGTTTTGAGGGATGAAAAATCAAGCTTCCGTATGGAATTAGACACATTCTTATTGGAAATCAGATCCATAAATCTTCTAAATTTAATGGGAACATTTCTGTAACATCAATGGTGGGGTCCAGGGGGCGAAGCTTGCCCCGGAAGCTCTGCGCTTTTTGCATTTTGAGGGGTGAAAAATCAAGCCTTTGATACTTTGTGGTGATATAAACAATTTTTTTAAACAACTTTTCATTTTGGTAGGGTTGAGTTATAAATATGAGCTAAAAAACAACTTTTCAGACGCCAAAATTGGCCTTAAATGCCCAAAACACAAAATGAGCTGTTACAGGCTATATATGGATTTTAAATATCGATTTTGTTTACTTGAATCTTCCATCCACAAAGTATTAAAACAAAATTGACCGTGAGCACATTTGTTAAGTATCTACGTGAAATGACACTTCTGATCCAAGAAAATTTTAATCAGGTCGCTGCAATATCTGGTTTCATGCATATTATTCATTCAAAAAAATATAGTTCAAGCTCAGTCTTTACACTTGAATGCCAGAACGAAATATATTTTATCCAGGACAAATTGGCACGTCATGTTTCAAACGCTTAATGTTATCGTGCAAATCTAAGCACTTACAAGTGACATATCATGAAAGAATCATTTTGGTAGAGAGAAACAAAATTGATAGGCATAGGATGAAAAAGAAATCCATCCTGTGGCAAATTTTTAAACAGGCAGATAATAATAATTTTGTATTTATTTATTCGGGGGGGGGGGGGCACGTGCCCCTGCCCCCTGGATCTGCGCCTTATGTTCTTGTATACATCAACTAACAAAGAATAAGTCAAAACAAGTAATCGTCAACAACAAAAACAAAATACAACGCAGCGAAGGAGGTTAACCAAGAGACACTGCAACAGAGATGGAACGCATGGTAAAAACAGGGCTGCTGCTAACTGCGTACTAAATTGACCTTAATAAACATGCAATGCACGTAAATGGCCTGAGGTTTCTATCCCACCAGAGTCTGTCTCAAAGTGTTTATACAACACACATTTACAACTGTAATTAGAGGACACATATCTTGTATATTTTGTCTGTTATCGCAAAAAAAGTTTATATGCAAGTTGTTAAAAAAAAGAAGGTATGCCTTGGTGAAAGAAAGTGTAAATACTTCTATTTGGTCCACATGGAACAAAACAAATAATATACACATAATAAGAATTATCGTCATTTGTAAATAATTGGTCAATACGTTTAGTTCTTCATTATCTTACAAACGTGCTTTTTAGACGGAAGTCTTTTGTATTTTTGTAAGGCTACTTATAGAAAAAAAAAGGTTTTGAGAGAGTAAAGTTCAATATGATAATGTACTTAAAAAAAGGGGGGGGGGGACTGTCCAACCAACATTATAATATTTCATCCCTTGAGGTTAACCTGTTTAGAGCAGAAATACAAAAAACAACAAACGCCTACAGTTGTCAAGGATTTTATGCACTTTGCTTCGATAACGGCGATCAAAATAATCAATGGTCGGTTAAAGGCTAATTTCCCGACATTTAAAGAATTTCAAACGGAAACTATTTATCTCGAGTATTGGTACTGGTATAATTTCATTTAGTGAGCGGCAACATAGTGAGTGGTATGGTGTTATTATTGTGGATTGGGTCGTATTTTCATCTCGGTGGTTTTGAGTGAGTTGGAATACCCCTTCCAGTGAGACCAAACAACTCCCCGACTATGTCCAAGCGTGATCCAACGGTACTCCCCGTTAAGATTAGACTGGTGGCATCTGTCGTACCACCAGGCGCCGTGGTATGTCTGGGCACAGTTGCTGCTGCTGGATGCATCGTTGTCTCGGTCTTTAGTAGAGAACTGATAGTTATTGTGGCGGCTCAGCGAGTCACCTGCAACAGAGAAAGACGGTTTAATTTTACAGGACGCGCGAAAAAAACTAAACTTTTTAAAAGTTGTTATTTCATTGTTATTAGTATTATTCGTTTAATGAATCCGATTCTAGTATTGAATCACTAACCTTTGTCTAATGTTCAACTGTAAAACATACTTACGCTACATTGTACATATTGGAAACATGTGGATTTATTGAATTGTCTTCGCAACTTATGAATTATCTGGGTATGAAACTTGTTTTGTTTCGTTAAAGGTATGGTAAGATCGGTAGCTGCTCCAAATATTAAAGAACACAACAACTTAATTGATAAGAAGCACTGCAGCTGTTGGTATAATAAACTATTTTGAGACAGGATTCCCCTTTAAATATTTTGGTTTGGAAAAATTGTCAACCGAAAACCTTTGATTTTTTTAAACTATGCATGTATGAATCGAATTTTAGATTTATAAAGGTTGGTGTCTGTTTGCGAAGGCTGTGGGCAGAGATGATGTTGGTATCCGCTGTTACCTCGTCAAGCGGAACGGATTCGAAAATTTTTGTGTAAATTACTTTTTTCTGTTTTCAATCGAGTAGATACTGTATTCAGCTTAAACGTTCACATTTGACTTTTATTGTATCTTTCTTTACAATTTTGCCTATAAAACTGCACTCCATTGACAATCCATGTCCACACCTTTCACCCCCAAAAATAACAGTCAGTGTGTATTTTTCTCGAAAACTGTGTATTATTTCAATCACTGCCCAATGCGAACCATCGAGGACAGCTTCACTGGTTTGAATTCATTATTACTATACCTCATACATATTCATGACCAAGAGTCGAATTCTCACTGGTCCTTTCAACATCACGTGCCAGATGCTAAATTTGCTGTTTACCAAGCGAGCACGCGAGTATTCACGCACATGGTAAATGCGCATGACAAGTAGACTGTCGCCCGACAGTCTACTTGTCATGCGCTTTACCATCGTGGAACTGTTCACCGGGTGTTGTCCACATGCGCGAATATCGCCCTAATGACATCCAACACATGACAAACTTATCCTGGATGCAATTTATTTCACGGTCGTCATTTCCCCCTTGGTCCTAATATTGTACCGGTAACTGAATATGTATGAGGTATACTAAAACAAATATAACATGGTTTATTTCGGTTGAACGGTCGATATTAGCTCCCCTTGGTATTGGAAGTTGACAAACTAGTTCACTCGGCTTCGCCTCGGGAAAAAAGTTTATCAACTTCCTATACCTCGGGGAGCTAATATCGACTGTTCACCCTCAAACCATGTTATATTTGTATACTAACAACAACAAAGACCCATTAGAAAGATACGGAGCCCGGGAAGGGGTAGTGGAAGAAAAACTATGGAGAGCCAATTCGTTCGCACGGTTTAGTAATCCGTTCCAAGGAGTTCGGTTTAGCCAATGCATGAAATGGCGCTGCGTGCATTCATACGATCCACTCACAACAACATTTTGGTTTGAGATTGCGAATGGCTGCATTTATTACCTGCGGTTCCTGAGTAACTTCCCAAAGTCAGCGTGTAGTTCTCACTCCCATCGGCGATGCTAAACGAGTCATAGGTGGCATAACTGGATTCGTTTGCAAAGTCTGAAAGATCGACTCTGAGTTCGTAGTTGCCCTGAGCGGTCAGACGGTTCAAGTTGTCGTTACCGAGCCAAAACTCTCCCTCTAGATTCCCAAAGCCCCGGCTGTAGTTGGCAAAGTCCAAATAGAAATCGACACTGCCGTCCTTGCGTCGCTGGAATACCTGTCAAGGAACACGTGAACTTGAATGGCTTTGTCTTTATATTAACTCTTCATCCATAAAAAATGCGAGCGCTCATTTCAACTCTACTATGATCAAGTAATCGATGTGAGGCAAATATTTTCAGCTTCAAATCATTTATTGCCACTAGACAGTCTGGCGGGGTTGGTCGGAGCATGGGGCCACACATTTCTACATGGTTGCTCGATAATTGCTTGACTGTTCTGTACAATCCCTCTTGGACAGATCAGGTGTTCCACATGGCATGCAGCAAAAAAACAAACACTACGCTTCTGTTTGAGCAGTCTTCATGTAACTTGTTCTCATGCTAACTGTTAGAAAAATTAGTTTAATAAAATTACTCTCTCCATTGTTTGCTGTCGTTCTAAAGTTCGTCTTAGATTCGGTTAATTTGCTGCTTTTCCGTTGTCGTATTTATCTTTGTGCGTGTTCACACATCTTTGCTTACATATTGTCTCGCTCAATGCGCTCCCATTAGCCGCCTCTAAGGCCTGCGCTAAACGTCGCACGTTTGTCGTGTCGAACTCAAACAGTTGTAAAATTAGGAATTAAAATCGACAAAAGAGCGACGTTTAGCGCAAACCTTTTATTTAAGTTCGGCACTGCCGTGTAGCACGGCAAGCCCTGCCGTGCTACACAGTAGCGGCACGACACGGTGACAAACGTCGCGCTCTTGCCGTGTCGAATCGAACTGAAAACATTTGAATTCGGCTCGGCAAAAGTGCGACGTTTAGCGCAGGCCTAAGTCGACTGCGTTGGTTCGTAGGCTAGGCCTAAGCGTTAGAAGAGTTAACAATCCGTGCGATCTGGCTCCGGCCACCACGGCGACTGCGTTGTGGCTGCTTTGGTAGCAGCAGTCTCGTTCACTATTCCGGCTGTCAATGTGGATTCAACCGTTCAAGTATACGGTTTGCCGCCCATCGACGGGGGCCTTGCATCGAGTCAGCAAGGGCATGCTGCGCTTCAAAACGCTGCGCTAGTCACCTCTTGAACAATTTGTGAGTTTTAATTTTCCTTTGATTTTTTTTTTTTTCAGCCCGGCTAACACTGCATCAATAAAGCGCAACAATTGGTGAGCTTGCTCAGTCGTCTCTGCTTAGCCCTCTGATGGCCTACAGGTCTGCAACCTGTAGACCGAAAACATATTTTACGCCTTACAAACAAAAATAAAATCCACATTTTCAAGGAGGTATACATTGTTTTCCCAACGAAACTGCAATCTGCTGTCATGTTGGGCAACAACGGACTATGTGTCGGATGAGCTTGGGGCTGAAGTACCTCTTTCAATGCACGAGTTTGGAAAGGCGAGTTCTATGAATTTGGCTTTTTGTTTCGACCGGTTCACAACAATGCCGTCAATGATTGTATGTTCATGGTCGGTCTGCAAGAGTCACCAGCATGGCAACTCAGGCCGCATAAGCAGCAGCGGCGTGTAACTTCCATTGACCAGATGACGTCAGCTTTTCTAACCTTTGCCTGCATTTTTCTGCAGGCTCATTCAGGGCAAGCGCGCCATTTGCTGAAAAAATATGCTGATAATGTTCGTTCAGCTGCCTACCAGTGTACTGCAGGCTTCCACGATTCCAGATTGAGGCAAGCCCGTCTGCCATCCCGCTAGCGATTTTTTTTTTCCCCAGCGCGGTAAAGGCCAAAATTTGCATACCTTGAATTGTGTGTTTAGCGCAGTGCAGCCAGGTCGTGCTTTTCTAAAGCGCTTGTTTGGTATGACACGCGGTCTGTCTAAGCCACACCAATTCATCCGTTTTACAGCAGGGGCTCAGACACATCCACTTGCTTGGCAAACATTTCTGTCATACTTCAATGTTTAATGTTAATATTTGAAAAATGGTGTGTATTTCTTGTTCATCACCTCTGTCTTTGTTCAACATGTCTGTCCGTCAATCTTGTTCCTGTTTACGTTTTGTTTGTCTATCCGTAAGGCATCTCACCACAAGCCCTGGCTTGTAGACTATGCCTCCATACTTTTTCAGTTTTCTTCTTTGAAAACAAATACTAAAATAAAGGAAGGGTATACTTTTGGTAATTTTCAAAGAGCAGTATACTCACTTCGTGTATTCCAATTCCCAACATATTATGCCCTGCACTGTGGGATCGCACAGTTTGCGACTGTGCCGTTGTAAACAAATTGTGTTTACTCATTAACGGTACAGTCAAAAATCGCGATTTGTTAAAGTTCCTCAATGGAACATAGCCTGAATACACTAGTACCAGCATAAATAGCTTGGGGTAAGTCTTCGACCTACAGTCACCTTTAACTTCGAAGCCCCATAGAATTCCCTGTAGACTTTCGCAGCCCCATTGACATTGGATACAATACAAAGTCTTAGATCTTAGCCGCGGTTACTTGAGGCAACCAATCATCATGTCACTGCTGCAGATATCAGGCAGACACAAGACGAACAGCTGCAGCTTGTGGTTTCAGGTGAGGCCAAGTAAATAAGATACCTTGTTTCTCAGAAGACTGGTAAGCACTGGAAAGCAGTGCCAAACAAATGAAGGAAAAAAAATGGATTTGTGTAACATGTTTTATTTATTTTTTTAACTCAATGTGCTTACCCCCTGAGAACATTTGTTTGCATTTTGTGTTCTTAGGATTCAGTTAACGTTTCTGAGTCCAATGATACCTAGTTAAAAGAGTTTGTAAGCAACCGAAATAGTTTAACATGCAATTTCACACGGTACAGCCTTAGGCTGTCTCACCATGTGATGAAGCATGAACAGTGGAATCATGCAGTGAAGTGCTAAAAAAAAAACAAAAAAAAAAAAAAAACGGTACGTTAATCCGGAGGTCGTTTGTTCAAATCCCGCTCTAGTCATATTTTCTTTGTTCAACACCAAACTAAAAATGAAAAAAAAAAAAACCTTTAAACATTTGGGTCATCGCAGTTGCAAGACAATTTTGAAAGAAGAAAACAAATAGTCATTGGCCTTATTCATTCAATTGTTACTTTCTTAATAATTTGGTTTTATTTGGTTTATTTATACGTGATGGGAAATTAAGCTATGCATATTATTTTGCCATTGACCAGCTAGCATTATGGTATTTATGCTCGATTTGATTAGCTGCAGCCCGGCGTATGCAATTTGAGTTTACTGTTTAGGTGTTCCTTTGTTTAGCTTTAAATGATGATTTCGCGGATTGGATCACTAGACCGGAACTCAAATTTGCTGCATATTAAATATCAAGCGGTATAAATGATACTGCTAGAGATCAGAGTGCTGTACTTGTAAAACGATTTGATTTTGAATGGATTATATTACTACCGGAAATCAAGTTGCTAAAGGATTAAGATATCGTGAATTATATTCCACTGCTGGAGATCAGTGCTGTTTTTGTGAGAATTAGATTTCGCGGATTGGAGCACTTCCGGAGAATCATATGTGCTAAGAGTTGCTTTCAGTTTTGGATATCAGTTTGGCTATAAATAGTTGCATTCGTAACAAAAATGTGAGTCGTCTCGTGGATTATTAACGACCGGAGATGAGTTATAATATAATGTAATTGTCCGTTTCTTAAATTTGTCTTAAAGGCTGCTAAGGCCACTCAGTACAAACGAAGTGTCCAATTTTAGTAGCAATGTGGCAATAATGTATTATCTTACCGTCCAGCCTCCGCCGTCTGTCTCCATATCACAGTACACTCTGAATGGCTCACCGGAGTCCAGTGGTTTGATCGTGTACACACCACTCTCCGTCTTACCCCTTGCAAGAATGTCGGAACAATCTTTAGGTGGCCACTGGACCAGTAAATATTCTGTAAGTGTAATAAATAAGAGATCGCGATTTCAGTACGAGATTATATTCATGCAGTGAGAATCACCTCCTATATCCCTTCAAGTAATGAATTGTATGTTTATATTGTATACGAATAATGTAATATGCATGAATCGGGTCAGTTTGGGGTAAGTTTTGAGAGCAATTCACCTTTAATGGGGGGGGGGGGGGTGAGCAAGTACCGAGCACGGCGATAGTCTGTGTGCCTCTTCAATTAAACAAATAAATGGTTGTTAACAATTGTAGTAAAAGAACTATCCCTTTAAAAGTAAAATAATGTGTAAGGATTTTTGGTTTTCACAGGCGTATAGTCAAGCAATGGCTGCATACCACGCGTGTACATTAGTTCAGTATCGGAAGAGCAATTCTAGAAAAGAATGTGTATTTGCCTTGATCTATCATGCATCGCTTTAAAAACGTCTTTTTAACTTTTCGTTTTTGTTTCTTGAAATTATCATCAAAAGTATCACCTTGACTCAAGAGAGGTTTAAAGGAAATCCGTCAGTTCAACATGATCGTGTTTGGCCATATTTATGAATACGGTTTATGAACAATAGTTAAGCTCAAAGTTAGTCGGGTGCCTGGCTCATTGAGTAAGCCGAAAGTTTATTTGCAACTAGGAACTCGACGACAAGTTTATGTTTACCAGTTGTAGTAACATACTCTATTGCCGTATGCTGTGTTAATTCTGAGGTAACGTACATATCGTGTGTAAGGGGAAGAGTGGAATCATACAGCCGTGTTGGTTGTGGGAAGACGGACAGGATTGAGGGTGTGGAAAAGAAGGAGACTGCCCAATTAGCGCTATGTTTATGGTGGTGCTGTAAATTTGAAACTTTCAGTGGTAGCCAGCAACAAATTAACGGACAGAGAGAGGTTGTGAAAAGAAAACACTTGTTTTCGGTGTGGTTTTTGGTAATAAACCATCCCATGACTTTTGGATATTGTTTTCTGTATCCGTTTTCCCCAAAAGTCAAGGCATTGGTTAACAAATACCTATTCTGCACGGAAGAATGAGTGGGGTGGGGGTTGTTAGAGAAAGGGGAGGGGGTTTGGATGGGAAAATTGATGTTAAAACTCACTTTAAAAATGTTGTATCCGGTGGGAATATGTTGAGCTACTTTTGTTTGTACCTTTAATGGAAGGGCTCAATATATTTTTTTTCTGTGCGTTTTATAAGCTGCATTTCGTCAGTCACCATTTTGGCTTTTGTAATATTTTTATGGAAGTTTTGCAACAAGGAGTGATCACAATCTTAGTTTTGTAGGCAAAATGATCCAGAGAGATTAGTATTCTTCGTTTGTTTATAGCTTACGTAATCTCGTCTTGATACAAGCCCTGTTCTTTTCGTTAAATTTGTGTACCCGACTGTTGTACCTCAAGTAGGATATGCAAGCTCCTCAAGTTTTCTTCTGTTGAAGCTTGCAATCTAGCCCGAATTGGTGGGTATTTAATGTTCTTTTTGGCGTCTGTAGGCCAAAATAGGTGTTAAAGAGAAGAGGTTGTTAAGGAAAACATTGTCATTTATTAAGTTCCACTGTTTTAACAGTGCACCTTTGAGATTAGAGTGGTGTGTTTATGGGGAGAAAAGGCAAAGTAAAAACAAGAGGCGGGTTCGTTTCTTTCCTGATGTTCGTTGGTGCACTCAACATTGAATTTCTCTGGTCATCATAAGATTTTGTGAAGCGGGTCAATTATTCTGTGTTGTAACCACGCTCTATCAGTTTTCATGAAAAACAATGACCTTACTCTCAATTTCTTTTGTGTGTTCATAGTTATGCGTTTTTAGCTCGTCGTTTCAGGGTGTGCAGAATCTCGTGCAAGATTTTCGAGTATCAAACTTCCCTTCTTTCTGAAAGCGTTCGCCTTTGTAATTTACGCGGTCAAGAAATGTGATTTGGTAGTTAGAGATCTCTGAAGTGATTTTCAAAGTTGGGTGCAGTTTGTTTGACATCTAAACAAAATTCAAAGGCATTGTTTTTGTTGCCATTGTAAATGATTAAAACATCGTTTATGTATCTCATGTAAGCCAATATCTCTTGGTTGTTAGGAGTATAATTAATTTGTCGTATTTAAATAAGATGATGTCACATATTACAGGACTGCATACACTATCCATCGCCACGCCAATTGTTTGTCTGTTAAACTTGCTATTGAATTCGGAGACGTTTGCGCCCAAGATAAGTTCTCAAAGACATTGCGTGTGTTTTCCTGTAGGTTTTGGTATGGTGATTTTGCTTGTTCCAAAGCATCATAAACTAGTATATTGCCTCTTTTTGTGGGCAGTTTGTGTACATTGAAACAATGTTCAGTGCGATAAGGAGAATTTCCTGTCCCATCATCAAATTGTTAAGTCTTTTGAGAACCTGTGAGGAGTCTCTTTAATAATGTGTTTTGCTGCTTGACGATAGGGAGCAGGAAAAAATGCTTAATTATCTTGAGATTTGTTGAGTTCGAGCCCCACAACCACTGATAATCGGCCTTTCTACAAAACCGTGTTCCACCCGGTGGTTTTTTCTGGATCGCCAGTAGGAGGTATTAAATAGGCTGGGCGTTTTGATCTGGTTAATGTGAGGAGTAAGAAACTCAACAATCTCTTTGTTTATATCGTTGTCCACGTATAGATTGCGTACGGCCCAGTAGACCATAGCTGTGATTCCACCCGTTAACTCCCCTGTCAACAACCTCATAGTGTGGCCCAGATAATTGCCTCAAACATCCCTGTAAGTAGTCTGGTCTGTTCATAACACATACACCACGGCATATGTCAAATTGATTTATGACAGTGTTTAGATTGTTCTTGAGGCCTTTAAAAGCAATGCGTTCTGCTTTAGTGATATTGGATGCCAAAATGTTAATTTTTATTTCGGAATGTTCCTCCAGTGTACCTTCAATGTTAGTTTCTAAGTTCGTACTGAAGGTAGCAGGGGTGTCCATTTTGACCCAATTTAGACTTCCCTGCAATCAAAACGCGTAATCTAAATTCTCTGTAAGGCAGTTTTAAATGACGTAGGATAGCCGTTTTTTTTGTATTTTTTGTATTTTTTTTAAATTATTTTATTATTATTATTATTATTTTTTTTTGTATTATTTGTTTTATTTATTTATTTATTTATTTATTTTTATTTATTTATTTATTTTTTATTTGGGGGTGGGGGGGTGGGGGTAAGGGAATTAAGTTAAAACCCCTTCATAGAGCAACCGTTTCCATCAAAGACAGTTTAGAGTCAGAGTGATTTTTTACAAACTGTTAACTTTTGTTTGCTTTTTGTTTGTGTGGCCCAGATAATTGCCTCAAACATCCCTGTAAGTAGTCTGATCTGTTCATAACACATACACCACGGCATATGTCAAATTGATTTATGAAAATGTTTAGGTTTTTCTTTTTGCTTTAGTGATATTGTATGCCAACATGGCATACAGTTCCTCCAGGACAGTTCCTCCAGTGTACCTTCAATTTAAGTTTCTAAGTTTGTACTGAAGGTAGCATGGGGGTGTCCATCAAAGACAGTTTAGAGTCAGAGTGATTTTTGACAAACTGTTAACTTTTGTTGGCTTTTTGTTTAAGACAGTTCTTAACTTCAAACTTGACATGGTCCGAACATTAGAATAAATAATACCCGGGCAAACAATCTCGGGGCTTTTAAGCAAAATATTTAGTTTGCATTTCCAACGCATCGGGTACAGGCTTTAAGTGTAATGGTAACGGAGGATCAAAAGAGGAACCATATTTTTTAAAACGAAACACAGGATACTAGTAAAATGTAATAACACGGAAACGCCTCGTATTACTGAAGTGCCAGTAAATGAGCTCTTGTCAGCTTACTCAGGGAGCCAAAGCTTGAGTGAATTTGAACGCACTCAAGTTGAAATCCATTGCCCATCAGCGCAACAGAAAACTCAAGTTAAAAACAAATTCATGTGCGCTTCGATGAGTCTTAATTTGTCTCAATTGTAAACAGGTAGTAGGAACTGAACTTAAGAATGGTCAAAGTGTAGTCTTGAATGTTTATAGATGAAATTGAATTACTGAGACGATTCCGATTGGGAAAAACGAAATCATGTGTGCACGAAAGCGGTACTAAATACATTGATTGCTAAACAGAAACCCTATAATTTGAGTGGATTAGGGGAAAATGCGTGAATTTGAATGCGTGTTAATGAAATTCAATGAATTGTTGTGGAAATTGGCCGGGAAAAACTATAATTATAAAGGAGTACCCTTAGGCCTTCTAGTGCCCGTGTTTCAGCAGGTCTGACCACGATTGCAAAAAATGTATATATATATAATCATAATAACAAACCTACCATTTAGGAGTTTCATTAACGCAGATACTGACCCCTGGATCTCTTCCACCTGACGTCTCGTGTCTTTCAACTCCAAAGTTGTATTCTTGAGTTCAGAGGTAACAATTTCTTGGTTGGTCGATACTGCAACCTGCAACTCATCCACCTGACGTCTCGTGTCTTTCAACTGATGAGTTGTGTTCTTTAGTTCAAAGGTAACCATTTCTTGGTTGGTCGATACTGCAACCTGCAACTCATCCATCTGACGTCTCGTGTCTTTCAACTGATGAGTTGTGTTCTGTAGTTCAGAGGTAACAATTTCTTGGTTGGTCGATACTGCAACCTGCAACTCATCCACCTGACGTCTCGTGTCTTTCAACTGATGAGTTGTGTTCTTTAGTTCAAAGGTAACCATTTCTTGGTTGGTCGATACTGCAACCTGCAACTCATCCATCTGACGTCTCGTGTCTTTCAACTGATGAGTTGTGTTCTGTAGTTCAGAGGTAACAATTTCTTGGTTGGTCGATACTGCAACCTGCAACTCATCCATCTGACGTCTCGTGTCTTTCAACTGATGAGTTGTGTTCTTTAGTTCAAAGGTAACCATTTCTTGGTTGGTCGATACTGCAACCTGCAACTCATCCATCTGACGTCTCGTGTCTTTCAACTGATGAGTTGTGTTCTGTAGTTCAGAGGTAACAATTTCTTGGTTGGTCGATACTGCAACCTGCAACTCATCCATCTGACGTCTCGTGTCTTTCAACTGATGAGTTGTGTTCTTTAGTTCAAAGGTAACCGTTTCTTGGTTGGTCGATACTGCAACCTGCAACTCATCCATCTGACGTCTCGTGTCTTTCAACTGATGAGTTGTGTTCTTTAGTTCAAAGGTAACCATTTCTTGGTTGGTCGATACTGCAACCTGCAACTCATCCATCTGACGTCTCGTGTCTTTCAACTGATGAGTTGTGTTCTTTAGTTCAAAGGTAACCATTTTTTGGTTGGTCGATACTGCAACCTGCAACTCATCCATCTGACGTCTCGTGTCTTTCAACTGATGAGTTGTGTTCTTTAGTTCAGAGGTAACAATTTCTTGGTTGGTCGATACTGCAACCTGCAACTCATCTACCTTACGTTTGGTGTCTTCAAGCTCTAATGAAACGATGTATTGAAGGGTTGAAGAGTTGCAGCCATTCTCTATGGTCGTCTGAAGAGACCGTGCACATACGGGTGGGTGGATGGTGACGTGTGGACGGCACACACACATTGCAGAATCACTGCTCTCACTAAAAGTAGGTGAGCTGACGCCATGCTCAGCTTCGGACTTCACGATCATAACAAACATGAACAAGACAAACGGCCCCATTGCGGTCAAAATAAAAAATACTTCTAGTTGTTTGGATGTGTCGTGTAGTAATGGATACACAATGGGAATTAGCAGACCTTTATATCTCCCGAAGAGTTGGTAACTGTCCAAGTTTGTTCGCAGGACGTACACTAAATGTGGAAAAAAAAAAATAAGGAAACTACACGATAATATTCATAAATATATATATACATATATTTAATTGTAGGGTAGATGGCCTTAGCTTTCGATCCAAACCGGACCTTCGTCAGAGGCATAAACAAGCACAAACGAAAACATATCCATTTATATATATATATAGCCACATTAGCTACAATCAACTTGGCATACTTGCATCTATTACTTGGCATCAAGTTTTACTTGGAATCATTGTTGCGTGTACCAGGGGTGAAACAATTGTTTTTTTTTTTATTTTTATTATTACTATTATTATTATTATTTAAATATTTTTTATATGTCTGGGGGGAACTAAACAACTGGGTTGATGTTACAAAACATTACACAATTATTTTTAACATGAGTTTTAAATATCGTCAGAGTGATTTGCACTTAGAAATCATAATGTATTCAGTAGTTAAAACTAATATATTGGTTAACTCATACTAATAATGAAGCAATAGCATCATTAGTGTTATTTTTTTATTTTTTTTTTTTTTTTTGGGGGGTAGGAAGAAAAAAGTTCAACCATTTCAAACTTTAAAAAATAAAAAATAACAACCAACCAGTAAAATGTTTATCAAGCTTGCTTGGAAACAGTGGAAATAAAATATATTGTACTCAAAGACTTTAAGCTTTTGTTAAATTTGCCAGTATTTTACCCACCCAAACACATGTCTCTCTGGGAATCATGGGTCTGGAATTAACTTAGCGTTCATTTAGTTTCTAAACGAAACTTATAATTTATAATTATTATTTTTTTTTCGAAGATCAATCTTCACTCGTTTTGCGATATCGAACCCTTTGCCATCAGCAATGTTTGTGCAGTTTCAAGTTATTGGAACATGGCCACCTAGAGTCTGGACTAACGTCAAGTTCTTGCATAACTGCAGCGCCTGACCACGGTCGCGATCTGAATTACGTTTTCTTGCCAATTACACAGAGTGGTTGTGTAAAACGGGTTATCTCGACAACTCATGTATGAAACTACATTACACTACATCTGGTATGCATAATGTCATGTCATACTTGCTGGACTACTAAATCTAAACAGCATACCTCTAACCAGTGACGTCTTATTGGGATGGGGTCAGGGGTGTTGGGTAGTTCAATTCATTCACGGAACAAGGAAGTAATCTGACATATTTATGTCAATTGGATTGCCCTGAATAGTATTCAGCTGCAGAGTACAAAAACAAATAGTGGAGTGGGTTCCCCATAGTTATTGCACCCTGATTATGGAGTTGTCTTAATAATCAAAATAATGTGTACGAAAAGAATGCAGTACCAATCAAGGTCGACTTGGTGCATTGTCATTGTTGGTACACTGCAGAGCCTTCAACCTGTCAGCATATTTCCTTGGCGAGCGGTAATGTGTCTGTCGTTATTGGACCCGCGTCCCAATTGAGCTAGTATTGCGTATATGATTTCAGCACTTCCTTGTTTTGTGTGTTTGTCTATGTTTGTATTTAAGAACTTATCAACCCGGATCTGGCACGAAGTCCCAAACCACTCCCCGTCAGATATTACCAGAGTCTAGCTGAAGGTCGTTCACACGGCAGCCCCTGCACAAAGCCGTATATTGAGGAAGTTGCAACAACTTGGATGCACTTCATTTAATAATAATGTGCCATGTCTCAATAATAACATGCAAACCCACAACTTTTTCTGTAAATCAACGATTTTGAAGGTCCGGAGATTATGGAGGATTGCTGAAAACTGGTTCAATATTGTGCCCCTAAGGTTGTTGACTTTAACTAGGCACATTTTTTGGGAGAAATCTGAAAAGCCTGTGCTCATTACAGTCAGTTTTATTTGCAATGCCTTTGTTTATCATCAAGGTTCTCATATTTACGTCACATGGATGGATTTCTTCTATTTTCAAAGCTTCTCCGGACGCTGTGTGCGACAAACCATTGCTCTTATTATATAATATAATTTTTAACATATAAATATTTGTTAATGTTTTTTTTTTCTCGACTACTGCCTTTCAAGTGTGTGTTTATGAAATCGAAATTGGTTTGCCGTACATTGTTACATATCGAATATGCAAATGTAGGAGTATATCCGCTGCTGTCAACCGCGTTCTGTAAATTGCTGCGGCTGCCTTTGTGTTTATAACTTGGTCAAAATAGAAGCATGCATTGTGCTGAATATATACTAACACTTCCTCATACTGGCTGGCATTCGTATACACGACATTGGTTAGCCATTGTCATATACTTCCTTAATAAAAACCAGTATTATTCTCAGCTTTAAAACCCTCCGTGGTGTCATAAGGAACTTTTCAAGTGTCTGTTTTTAATTAAACAATCAGCACTCCGCCATTTTTGTTTAATCTAAACACATCAAAGTTTTCCAGCTTCACCTAGCCAAACCTAGCCAAAATAGCATGCCAATTGTCTTGTTACTATCGGGGTTGATTTCTACACACAAACAAATCAATTAATGACCTTGTTTTCCCATAGGAATTGGTATTCCCATATGAATTGTACAGCAATCACTAAGCATTGGACCTCATATTATACTGTAGATGGGGTATATCAAGGTGCCAAGTGAGTGAGACTGTGCCTACTGGACTAGTGGGAAAGACCATACAAATTAGATTATGGGATTATGGTTGTCTTTGGTAAACAAACATAGGTGCTAATTCCATGAGTTGCAGAGTCAAAGTGAGAGTAAAGTTGTATAAACTATAAATAGAGACACATGTGGGCTAATTTCAAAGGAAAAGTGGCTATAATTTATTTATATTAATAACAAGGGTCTATATCTAATAGTTTGGGCGATTTAAACGTGATTGTGTTCTCCAAAAACATGTATTACACGCAATATCAAATGTCCACTTGAAAAGTACCTGATGGTGACAGTGTGTGAGTTTTTTGTGATGGTGTCACGCAAGGAAAAACATCCAAAAGACATTGATAGCAAGATAATTGTTGTCATAATTGATTACCGAGGCATCGAATGACACATGTCGACCCTTCATTCCTGAGCATGGCTTTGGTTATCACGAGCGTTTTAAACTTGCTTACAAATGGTGACAGTAACGCGGCATCGTTTACACATGGTGACAGTGACACCCCATCGCATTCATGTAAACACTGACATGGCATCGCTTACAAATGGCGACAGTGACACCTCATCGCGTTCATGTAAACACTGACATGGCATCGTTTACACATGGTGACAGTGACACCTCATCGCATTCTTGAGTTAAGAATTTTTGAATTATTAAACTTTGATTTTGACACTTTATTTTGACATCTGATGACGTCATCATGGTTTTATCAAGGTCATAATATGGTGTAAATTTGAAGTTGATCTTATATACAGAGCTTAGATGTTTGCCGTGAAATGTTTTTGTAAGAAACTCACAAAGGCAAACTTTGGCCTTTCGACACAACCGCAAGTAAAGGACATATTATTTTGACGTTAGCTTTTCAAATGTTGCCCGTGTCTTGATCTATCATATGACCAAATGTAAATACCATAGCTTTAATATTCAGAGACTTACAGGCATTTTTTAAAACTGAAATGGCATGTGATTTGATACCCTGACTCCACAACTTCTGTATCATCTGCTAGTTATAATCTACCTACACGTAAAGTTTCAAGTTGAAATAGGCCTCTCAACTATGCGTTTTTTTTGTGGACAAACGACTCTGAGAAGAAGAAAAAAAAAAAAAAAAAAATGAAATTAGTGTTTGTAGAAACAAACACTGGGTGTTCGGGTATCAATGGGGTCAGTGTTGTGTCAACGCGTGAGCTGTTTCATCTAGTTGAATTTGGTGCTAGTTCTGTTTTCTGGCGCGCCTAAAAAGATACATACTTCAGCAAATGTCTAAAAAAGCACACGATTAAAAGCCTGACACTTGATTGTTAGCGAGGTTTGCATGGACTGCTGTTTTAGAGACTGACAAAGCTATTGCCAAAATCAAGCTGTGCGAACCTTGAACAGAGATTAGAGTTTGCACTTTGAACTTCCTGTTTGGACCGAAAGGGTAGGTCAAAGTGGGGTCATGCTTTGAATGAAATGTCAAATTGTGTATTAAGCAAGCAAGCAGCACAAAGATTAAAACTTCGTGACATGTGGTTTAGGAAATATGATTTTTATTTTTTGAACTTCCTGTTTGGATCAGAAGAGAGGTCAAAGTGGGGTCATCCGTTTGAACAAAAAGTCACGAGTGCTGTAAGCTAAAAGAACAAAAAAAGAATATTACAACTTTATGACATGTGGTTCGGAAGATATTAATTTTATAATAATAAACCTTGAATTACTGTAACATGGCACCCGATGACGCCATGATGAAAAAAAGAAAAGGTTTCATTCTAACACATTTTATAAGGTACAAGATGGTATGTAACTTACCCAATTCAAATTCCTTAAAAAACACATTTACTCGCCTAGGAATTTCATATGTTGGTCCTGCAAAAATCCAATTAGGGTATGTACTAACTAAGTGGTTCACCTTCGGTTAGGAATAAACTGCGTTGCAATCTTAGACATGTTGTCGTGATTTGCATGGACGGCTGTTTTAGAAACTAACAAAGCTATTGTTGTATACGTTTAATATATTATGATCTCACATAGTGTCTGGTTAACACCAACTTTCTAGACGAAATATTGTAAATATTTCAAATTTATTTAAGGCTTCTTATATTTCAAAACTATTTTTTTGTGAGAGTAAGTTTAATACAACCATTTTCTTAACAGTTTGTCTGTTCATTCAACATGAGAACATTTCATCACTTGACCCAGGTAGCATACCCATATGGGGCCCATTTGGGTGACCCACATGGGCCCCCATTGAATCCTGCACCCAAGATTCATATGGCCCCTTATGAGTTGGCTACGATAACCCATATGGGAAACATCTAGGCCCCATCTGGGGAAAAATAAATCTGGGTTATCCCACACGGGCATTACCTGGGATTTGTATTGGCAATCTAGGCCATTATGGGGGGTCCATGTGGGTGGCGTACATATGGGGCCCATATGGGCAAGCCCAGGTAGCCTTATAAATCAAGTAATTATCTAATTTTAATAAGTAGTCTAATTATATGAACATATACATGTGTACTAATCTATAATACCACATTAGCTAAATACAAACTTTACTTGTCAGTTATAATATGGCGTATATACCTCTCCCTACATGGCATGTATACAGTCCAGGAACTAAAACTTACAGTCATGTCATAACAAAATACCATGTTTTTAATGAAAGCGTCTAAGTTTATGTATGTATTTTTCTTATGGACGAATATCTTACACAAAAGTAAAAAAAAAAAAACATATTTACGGAGCTAAACTTCACCGTTTGGTCTTTAGCATATATATTAGGCCAATTTATGAATGCCCACATTTTCAAATCATGATACATATATGGGCCTTTGCAATATTCTGCCAATATGGGATTGCCCTTATTTTATCCATACGATACCCATATGGGCCCTTGCATATTATGCCCATTTGGGATTGCCCATATTTTACCCAATTGATACCCATATGGGCCCTTGCATATTCTGTCCATATGGGACACTGCCTATTTTGCCCATTAGGGCTAGCCCCATCCCCCCCCCCCCATATGGGCCCCATATGGGAATATTCCCCATAACCCATACCCATAAGAGCCCATTTGGCCCCGGCCCTTATGGCCCAGATATCTCCCAAAATGGGCCTTATATGGGCTTGCTACCTGGGGAGTATTATCCTGTTTCAGTGCAGGAATAGAAAAACCGTCTACAGCAGCTGTCAATGATAATATACACTTTATTACGATAACGGTGATCAAAATAAACTATGGTGGGTCAGAGGCTATTTTCCCGACTTATAACACATTTCAAACGGAAACTATTTATCTCAAGGATTGGCACTGGTATGACTTTACTTAACCCTCGAGCAGCGGGCCCTTCTGTAAAACGCGGTGGATCCAGTTGGAGAATTTTTTCACCACCCAGTTTTTTAGGTAAATGACCCCCTCCTGCAAGCCCAAAGCAATTTTAAACTCCACAGGGCTTTTGTCTGGGCCAGCAGTGTGTGTTATTTACGACCTGTTTTAGCTCTGGGCGGCACAGGGTTGACACAAAGAGATAATGGCACAAGGAGTTGGCTCACTAAGATATCAAGTTACAATTCCCAAGGGCATAGCTGTCCATTGGGACTGCTGTCATTAAATAATTCTTACTCGGCAGTGGTTATAGCCTGGCCAATGGGAGTCTACAGGCTTGTGGTGTATACAAGGGGTGTCGAATACAAAAAATCGTGGCTTTTTTGGCCCATTGAAAAAAAAATTATGACCATATTTGGAAAATGTGGAGAATTTTTTCACCACGTTGCTTCTCCGAGGGTTAACAAGGTTGAATCTTATTCTGAATCTGAATTTTACCATTGGTCAAGCGTGTTATGGAAAAATCACACCAACGTTTAATGAAAACAACGTCGGTTTTTAAATTTTGAACGTGGGAGGAAAACCCTTTAGGGAAAACTCACACAGTTTTGTAGGAACTGAGAAGCCAATCATGCAAGAATCAGGTCCGGAAATCGAGCCGGGGTCCATAGAGGTGAAAGGCAGGGAATAAACCAACGAGCGAACTTGACCGACTTGTTCAAATCGACCTTCACATATTCGTTTTCCTAGACGTTGTTAGTATTAAGGAACTTGTTTTCGTTTTTATTTTATTATTATTTGTTTTTACAAATAATTAGCGATTCAAACAAACTGCTTAATAACCAGAAAAAAGACTGACATGCTGTTGTGAAAACGCAAAAAGGCCGAAGCTTAATTTTGTTGGAACTACGACAAATAAAATGACATGTTTCTTGTTTATTTTATGTATCCTTTTCAAACAAAACAAATACGAAAACAACAAAATAATAGAAAACAAAAATTATGGTTTTCTGACATTAGCGTGAGTTGTTGTAGATCAATGCTGTGATTAGTTTCTTTATTTGTTTTATTCCTTGTATTGTGTCTTTCGGGGTCTACTGCATTTAGAACTGGCCCTTCTTTTCTAGGAGTAAGCATATATGTTTTGTATAGTAACTTAAGATTTATTAGATACAGTTTTTGTTCTTTTACTACTCGGTCATGGTTAAATAACAACCAAGCGTAAAATTGTCATCACCATAGTGATAAAAATACCTGCACAGTTAACAAGAAGACGAAGCTGCAAAGAAATCAATCGGTGCGTTCAGTTAGAAGATTTAAAAAACCTTGGAATGGATCTTGACAGAATCGTTAAAAAATAATTAAAATACTGTACACGAGGATAACTGTTTTAAAATATTCTTGCTAACATTTATGGTGACCTCTAAAATGATTGGGTAAGGAGTTTTGTGTTATTTAAAGGAACCTTAAAATGAACGCATCAATATTTTACTGATGCTAAACAAATTATATATACATATGTAATTATGGATGCAATAAAAAAGGTAAATCTTAAACACATTATTGGATAATTCTGTTTTCTTTGCGTGGGTCATAGTTGTTGTTTTTATTATTCAGGTGCCAAATTGTGCTGTTAATTTAAGCAATTGAAACGGCAAACAAATTGTTTGTATGACTGTTTTTATAAAAATAAAAAAAAATAAACAATAAATAACAAAAAGCATGCTCCCTAAAAGGAATCTTTTTGGCAGTCTTATGTTCAACACACGTTTCAGTTTATGGCCCTGTGGGCATTTTATTTGCCAGCCTCAATGTCAACGTCATGATGGTCTCTGTGAGCAAGTCTAATTGGCAACCTTAATTTTAACACATGTAGCAGTCCATATAGACGATGTGACCTGTGACATCACATGTTTACAAAAGAGCCACGGAGCCTGGACTTACTGCAGGCACGATTTGTACACAGCTCAATGGAAGAAAGCATAACATCTTATATTTTATGGAAATTGCACTGTCTAATTCTTATCAACTTTTGATATGATGAAAGGGGGCACATCTAAAAACTTGTCCAGCTTTTACTTTCATAACTCTTGGTTTTATGTGGAAGTTATGACACAAGATGTCAACTTTCCCTTTATGACCAGTGTAGTATCTTGCCTGCCAGAATACTCAAAGAATGTACAAGGTCACACTTATTGTAAACAACGTTCACATGGTCTATAGAGGCTGACAATTAAAATGAGGGCTTTCTTATGCACTGTGGGCCAGTCATTTTCAAAACACGTTTCAGCCTATGCTATGTTGACCAGTCTCTTTGGCAGCCTCGTTTTAAAAACTGGTGGCGCGTTAGTTGTAATTCCAACCTCATCTGCACCATTGGTGAGACACGAAGTGACAAACATTTGAAGTCCTAAGAACAACATATGACTTTGGAATAAATATTATGTTACTTTTGTTAGAACCCGATCATTATAAGTAGTCTATAAAGTGCTTTTTCAACTTGACTCAAAGTAAGCCGTCTGTATGTTATAAACGCAATATGCCCCATTATTCGTCCTTGTGCATTTAAATTGCCCACATCCAATGCAACGTAAAGCACACAACCCACTGAAAAAAAAAACTATAGTTAATGTTTCATACACTAGCTCCGTGCCACATTATCATTTTCACTTATTATTCTGCTATATAAAAAAATTATAATAATAAAAACAAATAAAGAAACCAATAAATTAATAAACAACAACACCATCACTACCACCACCACCACAAATAATAATAACAACAACAAAAACAACAACAACAACAACAACAACAACAACAACAACAACAACAACAACATCAACAACAACAACAACAACAACAACAACAACAACAACAACATCAACAACAACACATACACAATTGAGACATGTACTTATGACCAAATATTAAATATAAATATATACCGAAAAAAGAAAAAAAAAACATCTAGCCCGTGTACCCGTTGATAATAAATTATGAAAGCGATTTCAATAGGGTCATTGATTTCTGTGCATGAAATACACTAGTTGTTTACCATGGCAATGAACTATGCTGTGGTGGTAACACAATTTGTTGTGGTGTAATTTAGTTGAAACTGTCCATTACCGAGTGGGAGTAGATGACGTTTGTGTTCGGCAACTCAACGTGTTAAGCCACAGTGAACAAATGGCCGTATTGAGCAGTTTAATTTTTATGTTGATGTTTCTAAGTGTTTCAGCAGATTATAGTGTTAGTGGTCTTTACCGAGGGGTCTGGTACCAGCCGGTAGAGCACTACGCCCTACTAGGCCAGTCCTTCATGAATATCTCGGGCATTTCTGCCGTCAGATGTTCAGTTCAGTGTCTCAGCCATCATGGATGTTTCTCTTTCAACTACGATCACATCAATCAAGTCTGTCAGATGAACAACGCAACTGCTGAGCACGTCTGTGACCAGTTACAAGGAATGAAACACTTTTCCTATTATGACGCAACTGCAAAACCAGTGACTTGCCAGGTAGGTTACCAAAAAACCTGTATCCAAAATTGTTTCATTAACTTGTTTAAATGCCGTGTTCAGCCGTTTTTGACATAATCAAAAATATTACACACCCTCTCTTTGTCAAAAAGAGGAGTTGCTGCAGTAATGTATAAAAGCGAAAATAATTAAATATTGTTTTATCTTTTTTTTTTTTTTTTTTTTTTTTTTTTGGGGGGGGGGAAACTAGATGTTGCGTTACATTTGCATTTGTTTACATTACCTTTTAGAACAACAGTGTTTCAAGCAACAAGAAATGCACTACTCTGAAGATCTGCAATAATTCTGGTAAGTCAAGTTTGTGAATAAAATTTGTCTCGGTAAATGTGCCACCAGTGTGTCCAACCTGATTCTCCTATCAGGGTGTTTGAGCGTGAAACCAAGCTCTTTGCCTGTTTTTTCCACGTTCTCCATCTCTTTGGAACTTCATCTTTAAATCTAGAATGTTTCAAAACGAAAACCAGTGTCTACCATAAGCTCCCCTGAGTTATTTTTATCTTTTTTATTCTTCTTTTGGTAGCCCCTTACCAAGAGCTGTTTTTAGCCTTATTTGGAGCAAATTAGCATAAATACTGTCTGGAAACAAGAAATCCAAGATGGCTTCCGGATATGGCAGCCCTTTTAGTTCCCACAGTGTAATTTTATTCGTAACCCGACACATCACTACCACTTTGGGAAAAGGAAGCAAGTAGATATTTGGTTGAACAAAACAAACCCGAAATCACCCCCAAAAAAGTTAGAGACATTTGAACCAAGGTCAAACAAACGGTTGCCGTGGTATCAGCTGATCTCTGAAAACAACATTTTTAAAACAAACATTTAGTGGGGACATTTGACAAAGGCAGGATAAGTGCTCTCCTGCATGGTCTACTAAAGAAACAACTACTGAGGCTTCGAAGAGTTAAAAACTAAGAAGTCTGATCACGTGACACTAAACCTGAAAAGCCCGCACTTGCTTCCCGTACAATCAAGAGTTTATTTAAAAATATTGCTGCTCTTACGCCTTGTCCATCAAAACACCTGCTCGACGTTTGCGTTGCTGCGACAAACTCCTGTCCTTCGCATTTCAAGGAGCAATCACAGTTTTGGGGTCGTGCCTTTTCTATCGCTGTTAACCTAAGATTCAGAATAATCTTTCTGGGAAAACCAAACAAGCTCCTTCAGTAGCCACCTTCAAAACTTGAATTGAAATCTACCCATTGTCGAGAGCTTAGTGTACGGCGTTCTGAGCAACTAGCGTTAGATAACGTAGTGTAATTGTTACGATTGATCAATGATTGAGGTCCCACACTGTATCCTATCCCGGTCTTTGTAGTAATTCAACATGACGTAAAACTAAATAAACCAAGCTGTACGCACGTATCTGATTAAAACTCAACTTCAGTTGGAATATGTACTCATTATGTAAATGTAATCGTTGGAACATATCGGTTACATTTTGAGAATTCGTTCTAGTCGAATAATTATATAAACAAACTTTAGTAGTCTAAAATCTACATTACAATTTAGAGATGTTTTTGCAACAAGAAAACAAAATATGCACAATGCAAAAACAAACAAAATCGTATAGCGTCCTAAGTTTAACAATCAAAATGTTGTCAGTATGGTCATAGCTGCATTAAAGTTTATCCCGCAAATTTCAGATAAGGGGTACAACATCTAAGAACAAAACTTAGGTGTTCACATGTACACGTATTAATAACGTGGTTTAAACTTATGACATATATCTGCAATAATCTGGAAAATGTAGAAACTTATTCCTAATTTCCAGAAAAACTCGGTCTTGAAGATGGATCGATCCCCGATGAGAACCTCTCTGCTTCGAATAGCTACAACGGATATCGAATGTCGACACCGGCTGGTGGCCGTCTTAACAAGCTACCGCCTGATGATAACACCATAGGAGCATGGCAACCTAGGGTACAAGACACCAACCAGTGGATACAGGTGGATTTGGACAACCCGACCTACATCACTGGGGTACTCACACAAGGGCGTAATGGTGGAAATCTCCAGTGGGTGACTAAGTACAGAGTGCAGTTCGAACCGCCCTCACCGTCTCGTCTTGTTGCCGTGAAAGATCAATTTGGTCAAACTCAGGTATGATGATGTGGCCTTTATTTATTTTCTTATCACTGTATCCCAGACGATAAAATCTCTCTTAACGCAATTAACAATATGCTTTTTATCATCCCTCCAAGATATTCAATGGCAACACCGACGCAGACAGCATCGTGGAGAGGCGTTTCTTCGAGCCCGTCTTGGCGGTCAAGATTCGCATCGTGCCCGTTGAGTATAATGGGGCCATCGCGCTGCGTTTCGAACTGCTCGGCTGTAAATAAGTTATGTGCAGTAAAAGACAAACCTTAAACTTTGCAGCAGAATGGGAATCATAACATTATCTCGCGTAAAATCAGATTGAATCGCGTGACGTATTGCCGCAAACCCTTTATATTGGCTATGTCTAATCATATCGTAAACTCTGTCTTGACGATGTAGACTATCTTTAGTTTAGTTTGTATTGGTATTGTAGCTGTCTCCCTCCAACACAGTAGAGGATGGTTTATTCAATTTTCTAATCAAAATTAAATTTTATTTATTTTTTGTATTTATTTATTTTTATTTTTTTTAATTTTTTTTTGGGGGGGACAAAATATTGGGTTCACTCAGTATAGGGCCTACGTTTAATCCAATACAACGAAAAGCAGAATCTTCTATGGGGACAATCTACCCATTTCTACCTGGCTCATTTGATTGTGTTATTTGAAAAAAAAGGCGGTCCTAATATACAAATGTCTTGTTTTTAGTATAGCGTTTCTGCTGAAAATATTCTGTGTGGGAGAGGAATTAGTATAAACCTCATAATCAGATGTCATTTCAAATATAATCTTTGACTTTTTTTTTTTTCCCTGAATAATTGCACTACTCTTTCACGTGTTCTTTCAAAAAGAGGACGATCACTCAGTTAGTTGAGTTGATATAGATCTGTTTGTATTTTATGAAACTTGTATTCGATGTGGAAGGAGATTCTGATCCCATGGAATTATTTTCCCACCCATACGACAAAAAAGTGTAAAAACATTCGTCAAAAATTGTTATCTTGCCACAGACTACAGTTGGAGGCTTTCGAGGAAGCCCAATTGGTTCAAAATTTATAGAAAAACGATCGATATGACACCACGTCACTGTAAAAATGAAGTGAAAATGTGTACTTTAAAACAAGAATGTAAATTATTTCAAAATTATGGAGCCATCGCATTTCATCAGATACGACCACTCGGTGTAATTGGCGAGCTGGCACCATTTATCAAACGCTGCTGTTATCCCCAACCTAACGGTCGTCCAGGCTATATGGCTGGCCATGCCCAAACTATAATTGGCAACGGCAAAGCTAAGGCTGATTTAAAAAAATGCTGAAGATTCACCCCTCCCCCCCCAAAAAAAAATATATATATATATATATATATATATATATATATATATATATATATATATGTATATATATATATATATATATATATATATATATATATATATATATATATATATATATAGTCTTAGTCTTAGTGGGAGAGACTAAGACCAAACTCAGTCTTCGCTTTGCGAACCATGTCTCGTCCATAAAGACCAAGAAACAGTACCCCGTCTCCATCCACTTCAACAGCCCCAATCACAACGTCAAAGATGTTGAACTTATGGTGATTGAGGCTTGCAATGGTGATGACACACACCGCAAACTCAGAGAATCGCATTGGATTCACCAACTTAAGACAGTCCAACCCTTTGGACTTAACATCAACACCGGTGTCAAATAAATTCCCACTTCATTTACTGCTTACTTATTTATTTTATGTAATATAAATACAATTACTGGTAATAACCTGTTCTTTCAATGATTGATTTGTTTTCCATTCTTAAGTTGTTTTAAAAATCATATTTTCTCCACTGGCTAACTGTTACCGTTCTTTTTCTCGACAAGTTTTTTGGAGATCGACCTGTTCTTTTCCTAATAACCCCTTCTCTCCACAGACTTGTTGTTCTATAATTACCTCCCTTTCACATTGCTGTATATACTTTGGTCCTGTTCCCTATTGTTAATTGCATTTTACCCAATGCCTCGTGCCCCCTAATCTTGTCCTTTCATGTCTCCCGCCTGGTCCAGTAATCCTCCCTTTCACTGACCATCCTTTTGTCCCCACCACATAACTCTCATTGGCTCTTGACCGCCCCATTGTTTGTAAACTAACAACACTGATTGGCTATAATTTTCCCTCCTTTTTCTGGATACCATCCCATTGTTCTTTGCCTCTCTTTTTTGCTATAAATGGATATGTTTTTCGTTTGTGCTTGTTTTTGCCTCTGACGAAGGTCCGGTTTGGATCGAAAGCTAAGGCCATCTACCCTACAAATTTTATATATATATATATATATATATATATATATATATATATATATATATATATATATATATATATATATATATATATATATATATATATATATATATATATATATATATATATATATATATATATATGTTCAACCCCATATATGTTCAACCCCATACTATTTGAAATTTACCCAGTCAGTTTCCCTTGTGGTTTATTACTTGACATATATATATATATATATATATATATATATATATATATATATATTATATATATATATATATATATATATGTATGTATATATATATATATATATATATATATATATATATATATATATATATATATATATATATATATATATATATATATATATATATATATATATATATATATATATATATTATGTAATAGTTACATTTGAAAGTGTGGTGACTGCATGTAATTGAAAATGTTGACGCTATGTCAATCTGGACGTCTCGTTTAGGTCGACAAAAGCAAGAATAACACGTTGTTCAGTTTATAGAAAATATGCATCCTTAACTGTACATGGCCATTGTAATTTGAGGAAAGATCACGTTTATGTGACGGTCATAATACTGTCTTGCGCATGCCAACAACCTATTTTTGTGCATTATATACTGTTACGCAATATTACCAGAGTAGCCCCCCCCCCGCACCCCTTAATAGCCTTTTTATTATTTTGTTCCGCCTGAGGTCGTTCATATCATCTTTTTACGAAGCTCGAAGTGCATAATTGTTATATGCTCGTCAACAAGAAATTATGTTTTCTCGTACTTATAGTTAGTGGTTACTTTTTCGTTTAGGTTGTACATTTTATTAGTTTATATTAATTCATCGAGTTGTTGACCCGTCTGCAATGGTTCTCGGAAACAAACGGGGAACTAGCTTTAAATCATGTACATGTCTCTAAGACAGGTTATGTAATTGTTATTGTAATTTCCTTTGGGTCATGGCAGTCTCTAGATTGGTTTTCATTTATCCAAGTAAAATTATAAAATAAGTTCTGTTTTGGATCCAAGTTAATAAATCGTAGATGGTTCTCTCAGATGGCAGACGCATCCCAGAAATATGGCGCAAACCGCAGAAAGAGTAGACTTGGTTCCAAGTCTGCGATCGTTAATTTTAGTCTACCCGATAGCCAATACATTGTTGCCTGAAATAGCGCCCTCTTGTGGATTAACCTCCGTCATCAGCCCGCGATCACATAAGACTTGGGAATCGTGTTCGTCGGTTTGTACACACCCTAAGGCGAATTAGTCCAAAAGTGGACGGAACATTCTGATTGGTCAGAATCCCACTGGATAAAGTACAGAAATACAACGTTGATGCACAATGTAACTAATCTGCCTCTGCTCAGTAATTCAAACTGAGTTTAGAATAAAAAACACACCAACTATTCTAGTTTTTGACTATAAAACAAATAAAACAATTGGAGAAAACCACTCGACTATTCCAATAAAACCATAGGTTAACAGTTTTTGGTCTAGCAAGAATCAGGTATTATATCATGCTTATTTTCAACAGCTTAATATCTTATACTTTTTTTTGCTATAAATTATAAATACCATATGTACCATATTAATTGAAAACGCTATACAAAATTAAAACCAATTTGAGACCAATGAGATTTTAGAGAAAATGCTGATGTGATTGTAACCAACTTGTAATAGACGCGGCCAACATAGGTTTTGTGGCCTCCTGATTGGTCATTCCTCTGGTATCAGTGTTGTTACGTAAATTTCAGTTGTGAATAAATGAATATCCCGTACACACAAGAGGGTCAAGTCTGAGATTGCGAGTTAGGGTGTTTGATAGCTAATCTATGGGGGCGTTTTGCGTGGCTGATGCAGAGAATTGATCTTGACCTCAGACTTGAAATCAAGTCTACATAATTAGATGTTTGTTTACTAAATGTTCATGTAACATTCATAACTACTGTTGTAACGTTGATGATATCCTATGGCGAAGCTTGATGTGCATCACTTTTATACTAATCTGTCAAGAAATATTGACGTATCTACATGTAAATAAACTACTAGGTGCTCTGGATGCAAATGAGAGCAGCCGTGTCAAGTGTGGAAGTTTAAAGTCAGAGGGGTCACACTGGTGGCAGATCCCGGTTTGAAGAACACACTAGAAACTATCTCCAGCTCTTCAACCAACAATTCAACCTCTCTGAGCTATTACAAACAAAAACCTTGACCAGGACCGGAACCCAGGACCGGAACCTGGCATTGGAACCACAGCGCCTGGCTCATCACAGAGCCCATTGAGCTCGTCCAATACTTCATTGTTATGGCTCTTGTGTACTGCAGTTACTGTGCTCAAAGCACTATCCGCATCAAAAGTGAACGGAGTTACACCTTAATTAACTGAATTGATTCACACAGCTACTGTGCATTTAGCGGATTATATTATTCTAACATTTTCATTTAATGTTTTAACAATGTAAAGCGTCTCCTTTTAGTACAATGTTTAGATTGTTGCTGATTTGTTATTATTGTCTTAGTTTAAGTATTTACGTGAAATGACACTTCTGATCCAAGAAGATTTTAATCCCACAAATCTCGCGTTTGGATCAGGCCGCTGCAATATCTGGTTTCATGCATATTATTCATTCCAAAAAATATAGTTCAAGCTCAGTGTAAAGTCTTTACATTTGAATGCCAGAACGAAATATATTTTATCCAGGCCAAATTGGCACGTCACGTTTCAAACGCTTAATGTTATCGTGCAAATCTAAGCACTTACAAGTGACATATCATGAAAGATTAATTTTGGCAGAAAGAAACAAATTTGATAGGCAAAGGATGAAAAAGAAATTCATTCTGAGGCAAATTTGTAAACAGGCAGATAATAAAAATGTTTTATTCGGGGGGGGGGGCACGTGCCCCTGCCCACTGGATCTGCGCCTTATGTTATTGTATACATCAACTAACAAAGAATAAGTCAAAACAAGTAATCGTCAACAACAAAAACAAAATACAACGCAGCGAAGGAGGTTAACCAAGAGACACGGCAACAGAGATGGAACACACGGTAAAAACAGGGCTGCTGCTAACTGCGTACCAACTTAATTGACCTTGAACATGCAATGCACGTAAATGGCCTGAGGTTTCTATCCCACCAGAGTCTGTCTCAAAGTGTTTATACAACACACATTTACAACTGTAATTAGAGGACACATATCTTGTATATTTTGTCTGTTATCGCAAACAAAAGTTTATATGGAAGTTATTACAAAAAGAAGAACAAGGTATTCCTTGGTGAAAGAAAGTGTACATACATCTACTTGGTCCACATGAAACAAAAAAATATACACATAATAATAATTCTCGTCATTTGTAAATAATTGGTCAATAAGTTTAGTATTTCATTATCTTACAAACGTGCTTTTTAAACGGAAGTCTTTTGTATTTTTTTTAAGGCTACTTATAAAAAAAAAAAAAAAAAGGTTTTGAGAGAGTAAAGTTCAATATAATAATGTACTTAAAAAAGGGGGGGGGGGACTGTCCAACCAACATTATAATATTTCATCCCTTGAGGTTATCCTGTTTAGAGCAGAAATACAAAAAAAAAAAAAAACGCCTACAGTTGTCAAGGATTGTATGCACTTTGCTTCGATAACGGCGATCAAAATAATCAATGGTGGGTTAAAGGCTAATTTCCCGACGTTTAAAGAATTTCAAACGGAAACTATTTATCTCGAGTATTGGTACTGGTATGACTTTAATTAGTGATCGGCAACATAGTGAGTGGTATAGTGTTATTATTGTGGAGTGGGTCGTATTTTCATCTCGGTGGTTTTGAGTGAGTAATACCACCCCTTCCAGTGATACCAAACAACTCCCCGACTATGTTCAGGCGTGATCCCGGGGAGATACTCACCGTTAAGATTAGAATTGTGGCAGGCATTGTACCACCAGGCGCCGTGGTATCTCTGGGCACAGCTCCTGCCTGATGCATCGTTGTCTCGGTCTTTAGTAGAGAACTGATGGTTATTGTGGAACCTCAGCGAGTCACCTGCCACAAAGATAGACAGTTTAAATTTATGGGACGCGCGAAAAAAACTAAACTTTTTAAAAGTTGTTATTTCATTGTTATTAGTATTATTCGTTTATTGAATCCGATTCTAGTATTGAAGTACTAACCTTTGTCTAATGTTCAACTGTAAAAACATACTTACGCTACATTGTACATATTGGAAACATGTGGATTTATTGCATTGTTTTCGCAACTTATGAATTCTCTGGGTATGAAACTTGTTTTGTTTCGTTAAAGGTAGGGTAAGATCGGTAGCTGCTCCAAATATTAAAGAACACAACAACTTAATTGATAAGAAGCACTGCAGCTGTTGGTATAATAAACTATTTTGAGACAGGATTCCCCTTTAAATATTTCGGTTTGGCAAAATTGTCAACCAAAAACCTTTGATTTTTTAAAACTGTGCATGTATGAATCGAATTTGAGTTTTATAAAGGTTGGTGTCTGTTTGTGAAGGCTGTGGGCAGAGATGCTGTTGGTACCCGCTGTCACCTCGTCAAGCGGAACGGATTAGAAAATGTTTGTGTAAATGACTTTTTTTTCTGTTTTTGAATCGAGTAGACACTGTATTCAGCTTAAACGTTCACATTTAACTGTTATTGTATCTTTCTTAACAACTTTGCCTATAAAACTGCACTCCATTGACAATCCATGTCCACACCTTTCACCCCCAAAAATAACAGTCAGTGTGTTTTTTTTCTCGAAAACTGTGTATTATTTTAATCACTGCCCAATGCGAACCATCGAGGACAGCTTCACTGGTTTGAATTCATTATTACTATACCTCATACATATTCATGACCGAGAGTCGAATTCTCACTGGACCATTCAACATCACGTGCCAGATGCTATATTTGCTGTTTACCAAGCGAGCACGCGAGTATTCACGCACATGGTAAATGCGCATGACAAGTAGACTGTCGCCCGACAGTCTACTTGTCATGCGCTTTACGATCGTGGAACTGTTCACCGGGTGTTGTCCGCATGCGCGAATATCGCCCTAGCGACATCCAACACATGAACAACTTTTCCTGGATGCATCTTATTTCACGGTCGTCATTTCCCCTTGGTCCTAATATTGTACCGGTAACTGAATATGTATGAGGTATAGTAAATTAACAATAACATGGTTTATTTCGGTTGAACAGTCGATATTAGCTCCCCTCGGTATTGGAAGTTGACAAACAAGTTCCCTCGGCTTCGCCTCGGAAAATAGTTTGTCAACTTCCATTACCTCAGTGGACAGTGGAAGAAAAACTATGGAGAGCCAATTCGTTCGCACGGTTAGTAATCTGTTCCAAGAAGTTCGGTTTAGCCAAGGCATGAAATGGCGATGCATGCATTCAAGGGCGTCGATTGCTACTGAAAAGTAGGGGGGGGGGGGGACGGGCGAGTAAGTCATGAACAATTTTTCGTTTTTCTTTTGTTTTAACTGATATTTTGTTTGTGTGTAGGGGAAAAGTGAATCATACATGTAGCCTTGTGTAAACAGACCATGAGACTAGTATGCCCGAAAAAAAAAAAAAAAAAAAAAAATAAATAAATAATGGTTTTGTATATAAGCATCATACAGAGTGTTTTTAGAAGGACTAGCACAAAAAATAGTAGTACCGGAGCTCACTCAAAGTGTCAAAAAGCTATAATTTATAAAATTCTTCCCTTGTTAATGGAGAATCATGTATGGAAACAAAAGCTTTAAAGGAACATTACACTAATTGGTTTTTCTAACAAAACATTTGCTGGCAGTGTAAGCACTTTACGTAATCCACCATATACATAAACTGACAAACCTGTTTGAGATCGATCGGCCATCTGGGTCACGAGAAAATAGTGAAAAAACGATTACACCTGAAATCATATAGATTCAACAAATGAATAAAACTATTACTGAGCAATAAACTACAATCGGAAAATTAGTTTATTCATTTCTCATCAATTTATGGCATTTCAGACAGAAATATTTTAAGGGATGTTTTCTACTATCGTCATCATTAGACTTTGTAAGTTTTATGTAAATCTGTGATCAAAAAGTATAGTTTACAAGTTTTTTCTTACCAATTCTGTAATGTTCCTAGGCGATATGTGTAGTTCTTAAGAGGGAAGGGGGTTTGTGGTTAAGTTAAAGGGCAAAACCAGAAGGGGAACAGGTGTTGGTAGGGGTGGAGTCTGGAAAGGATGGTTTGTGTGAAGAGGAGACTGCTAAAATAAACTTGAGTGAAATGCACCGTTGAGCGGGAAATTCGGAACCAGATTCGGTGGTAGCAAAGATAGATTGGCAGCCAGATGGAGTGAAGGGAAGACACATGTCGGTGTCACTGAAAATAATTATCCTTTTTAATGTGCTTCCGGAGTCCGGTGTTTATCGTGCGTCTTCGAAAAAACACTGCTTCTTCGACAAATCTTGTCATGGCCCAAAATGCACTACATTTCGTGCATTGTGTAACAAGGTATGTAAGCGGAATTTTGGCGTTTATGTCTTGGACGAAACTTGTCGGTTATTGTCTGTATTATAGAAATGGAAATAGGCCCAAAATACCATTCTGCGCGTGGTTCATCATAGCCAAATAAGAAAATAAAGAAAACATTTTTCCGTTTAATGTTCGATATTCTTTTACTTTAACACAAATTGAAATGAAATATTGAATCAAGGGGAAAATGAATGAAATATTGAATCAAGGAAATGGTGTATATTTTTATATTTTGTTGCATATTTCTGATGAACAGTCAATCAAAAAGTGTGTGTGGGGGGGGGGGAACATCTGATATGCTGTCCCCTCCCCAGTCTAAAAAGTGTGTGTGGGGGGGGGGGACATGTGTCCCCCCCCCGTCCCCCACCCATCGACGCCCTTGGTGCATTCATACGATCCACTCACAACAACATTTTGGTTTGAGATTGCGAATGGCTGCATTTATTACCTGCGGTTCCTGAGTTACTTCCCAAAGTCAGCCTGTAGTTGTCGCTCACATCAGCGATGCTAAACGAGTCATAGGTGGCATACCTGGATTCGTTTTCAAAGTCTGAAAGATCGACTCTGAGTTCGTAGTCGCCCTGAGCGGTCAGACGGTGCAAGTTGTCGTTACCGAGCCAAAACTCTCCCTCTAGATTCCCAAAGCCCCGGCTGTAGCTGGCAAACCCCAAATAGAAATCGACACTGCCGTCCTGGCGCCGCTGGAAAACCTATCCAAATATTAATGTTTTTCAATCATTATTTCATAAAAATATATATCTTTTTTACAACAACAACAACAACTGGCAGCACCAAGCTGAATTATGTGGCATTACAAATTAGTTGAAAATTGCAAAGAATAGATATATATATATATATATATATATATATATATATATATATATATATATATATATATATATATATATATATATATATATATATATATATATATATATATATATATATATATATATATATATATATATATATATATATATATATATATATATATATATATATATATATATATATATATATATATATATATATATATATATATATATATATATATATATATTTTATAAAATAGCGACACAAAAATACGGGTTTTTATGGACACATATCCAAACAAATAAAACAATATAAAGATTAGTTTGGTAAAACATCAAAATAACATTACTAAAATGCACAGATTATAGTAGGAACCCTTCTACCTATTTAAAACACCCTTTCAAATAACAACCCTCCAACAGAAAACTGTACATCCCCCTTACACACATTAGTCATAATAGAAGGGAATAAAACTACAATTCTTAGACTTTTTGTTCAAGAGTTTAGAATGGAATGGGATTGAGCTGTTACCGTTTCGGTTTCTTTTGAAGCATACTTGCACAATCTACATTTAAATGGATTGAACTTCAGGCGGTTGCTGTTGGCCAAATTGTCAAGGTCACATATAAAGGTCCAAGTCAACAAGGCTTATTTCACCGACATACCTAAAGGTAGCAGAGTTGGCATTTTCAGAAGCAACACTTATATCACCAATGGATGCGATAGGTCCAGACTTCGTACCCTGAGGAACTCCACAGAAAATGGTCTCCCATTCTGATAGGGCAGAGTGGTATCGAAATCTCTGAACAGCCAAAGTATGTTCGACGCTGTCCAAAACCCTGGACAAGTCCGTCACTACCAGCGAGCAAACGGTGTCTGCTTTGTCAGTATCCGTATTCTTTACATCAATGAGTTCGATTGAACAATGAGTAGTTGATGACACCTGGATATTTACATACTGGTTACGGTCGATAGATGTGTGTATATCTTCAAGCACCCATTTTGAAACAAACCTTTCGCAAACTTAAGCTAGGACTAGGAGAGCGTTCAGTGAAGTAGGTCTCAGGCTTGTTATCGTGGCTGGCATTTCTTTTGATTTGGCACAACAATTGCATCTTTCCAAATGCGGTACACAACCCTGAACGAGAGAATAGTTTATTGTATCAGTAGGTCTAACATGAACACTAAGCTTTGATTAGCCTGCTGATTTCTTGGTATTGAAACTTTTCAGAGCATCGACATGTTCCTGTCTTAAATTTAAGGACGGTTTGGCAGGCTGGTATGAAAGCATACCATTTCTGAGGATTAATTTGGTGCCTGCTTTGGGAGACAGCAGCAAAATTAAACAGTGGCTCTAAGGTGCTCTGAAATATTAAGTTTTTATATTTTTCCATCAGATGGGGTCCAGAAGAAATATAAAACACTTATTTGGATTTCATTACCTCACAATAAAATAAGGAAACAAAAATGTTTTCTCTGAAACACTCCCGGCCAAAAATCTGAACAACGCGAGGTCAAATAAACCACTTGACAAAGGACTCGTGACATCATCGGTGGCTAGTTGATTTTGGCTTGCCTATATGTATGTACGGTGCTAAGGCAAATAAACACACAAACTGCATCATTTACAACCAACACGGCCGTGAATGTAACTCTTTACAGGATGATCCATCAGGCACCTAATTAATATGCCAATTGTGAACGGATTTGTGATTAGGGGATTTTATTTCTTTTAGATGCAGGACGATTCCGCAGCTGGGCTTGTTTTGTAAACATTGGTCTACACGTCAATTACGTTGTACAATTCTAACATACAAGTACATTATATGCACACGACAATGCACTACACGGTGCTAAGCCTGTTCCGGTTACAAGGTTACCCGACCGATCGTCCGGTTACATGGTTACAATTTTACGGTTCTGATAACCGTCAAGAAATTCACTCGAATGCGCCGCGAAACGCAGACAACATTGCAATCACGGTGTACACAACGCACAATCCATGCGACACATAAACGGTCGAAAAGCAATAGCGCAAGAGTAAACGCAAAACCAGTTACAAACGCGTTGACGTAAGACTTAACGTGTCTGCACATGCTCGGGAAAAACGGTTGATTCCCCCAAGTAACAATAATCGCCATAGCTGGTGTGCGCACTAAAACCTTACACAAAACTGTCATCGCTGGTCCGGACGAACACGGTCTGCGGAGTACAGTTCCTTTGAAATATTAGCTTGTACGAAGAGCTACACAACGTGTACGCTTTGTTTTAAAAAAAATTACACAATTTAGGAAACCCTAGATGGACAGAATAGTTTTTTATCCTTGATTTGTTTTCCAAGCAATGATACGTTTATGTGTGTGTGTGTGTGTTAAATGATGACCGTGTTTTTCTATCCACCGATGACGTTAAGGTGTCAATGCATAATCATTATCTTAGATAAGCAGTTTTGATTTTCGTCTGAAAAAAGCCGCGCAGAGAGGTGCATTTTTTTTACTTCAATTATTTTCTACTAAATACAGATTTTAAGTGTAAAATACATATTAACCGCGGTATCTACGATGTCTATACAGGGCCATACAAAGGTAAACAATAAAATATTAAGAGCATCTTAGAGCCGCTCTTTAAGGTTATATGCCTCTTCAATTGCTTTATCATCATTTTAAGGTATGCCTTGGACGGAAATAATAGTAGGCTGCTGGATCTTATTGGTTATCATTTGAATTATTTTGTGCCAGCCTGATAGGTCACGGAATTTGGGGCCAGGGGCGATTTGGGTAGAATGACATTTTTGGCTCGACTGATGGCGTGGCAGATTTTGTTACGGAGAAGACGTGGTCCATGGTTTGTCATTAGTGTGAAGTTTGACTAATTTGATTGGGAATTGGACATCCAATGCAGCATTGATGGTAGAATAAAAAGCATCTGATTTGTCACTAGTATTAGTAGCAATCAGAACCTTGTCCCAATGATGAGCAGTGATCCATCCACCAAATTCATGCATACTCGGTTAAAGGAGCGGTCTTACATATTTCAAACGAACACCAGTTGCAGTATTGAATAGTGGGTATGGAGGCTTTTGAGGTTGCGAAAACTATAACGGTTATCTAGCCATGTGGCAATCACTGCATTAACAGACTAGTTAACGTTCTGATTCTTTACTATCAGTAAAGTCTACTATAACAAGTTGTCTAGTATCTAATGATCAAGTAGAATTGGCTGAAAACGATTGATGTACAATACAGAATGGAGAAAAATATTACTTTCCAGTTGCAATCCACAAACACAAAAAGGTGCAGTATGATGTCACTGGTATTTACAATAAGTCACACGTCACACGCGGAGAAGAACAAATGGTAAAAACTAAGAACAGCTATAAAAGCAAGATCAATTTACCGAGCTAAAAAAATTACAATAGGCAGGCATCGACAAGAGTGTCCCCTTTGATAAAACCCTGATCTTTTAAAACTTGATCAAACTACTTCTATTTACAAATGCATTCTTAGCAATAAGTACTCTCATTCATTCACAAGCGTGTTATCTTACCGTCCATCCACCACCGTCTGTCTCCATATCACAATACACCTTGAAAGCCCTGCCGGAGTCTAGAGGTTGAACCGTGTACACGCCACTCATCCAATCACCCTCTGCAAGAATATCTGAACAATCCTTTGGATGGCCAACTGTAAATCAAGTTAGTAGAAATAAAAAATCAAAACATTAGTCCCGTATATCTGCAATTACTTTATTATGTGGTATGATTATTTTCTCCTAATCCATTGCAACATTATTCCACGGGTAAATATTGCACATTAATTACTTCCGACTTCATCATCAGAACTACACACGTCACTTTCTCCCAGTATTTAATATTTGTGGGATATGAACCTGCGACATCGGGATTGAAGTAAACCAGTATTCTCCACACAAAGCTGCTTAACAAAGGTATTTACATTGAACAAGCTTTGATATCAATAGGGGCTTCCATCGTTGCGGTTTTCCCAGTTGCATCACTTGTACTAGCCTCGTTCGTAGAAAAGGTGCATTTAAATCTAATAAAAAACACGACTTAATGACATTACTGATTTAGGAATACAAACCAATTTCTGGCTGATTTCTTAAAACTTTAATAATTTTTTGAAGTTTTGCAAGATGTCCTTACGATAAGAAAATTAGATTTATGGAAAAAATGTCGTTAAAAAGAAGAAGGAGAAGAAGCTACCTTTATGGTGAAATGTTACATTGAAAAGAAAATATCAAGTAATTTAAAGGAGAATGTCGACCTCGTTTTAGCTGACATTTGTGTTATATACAAGTATTCAAAACTTGTGTCAATGACTGTAAATAAACTTACAATGATGGAGTTCCACTAAGGCAGAGACAGAGACTTGCAGCTCTTCTAACTGTCGTCTTATACCCCGTATCTCAGAGGTAACATTTTCTTGATTAGCAGAGACTGCACCTTGCAACTCTTCCACTTGACGTCTTGTATCTCCTAGCTCAGATGAAACCGTTTCTTGATTGGCAGAGACTGCAACCTGCAACTCTTCCACTTGACGTCTTGTATCTCCTAGCTCAGATGAAACCGTTTCTTGATTGGCAGAGACTGCAACCTGCAACTCTTCCACTTGACGTATTGTATCTCCTAGCTCAGATGAAACCGTTTCTTGATTAGCAGAGACTGCAATCTGCAACTCTTCCACTTGACGTCTTGTTTCTCCTAGCTCAGAGGAAACCGTTTCTTGATTAGCAGAGACTGAAACCTGCAACTCTTCCACTTGACGTCTTGTATCTCCAAGCTCAGAGGAAACCGTTTCTTGATTACCAGTGACTGCAACCTGCAACTCTTCCACTTGACGTCTTGTTTCTCCTAGCTCAGAGGAAACCGTTTCTTGATTAGTAGAGACTGCAACCTGCAACTCTTCCACTTGACGTCTTGTATCTCCTAGCTCAGAGGAAACCGTTTCTTGATTACTAGTGACTGCAACCTGCAACTCTTCCACTTGACGTCTTGTTTCTCCTAGCTCAGAGGAAACCGTTTCTTGATTAGCAGAGACTGCAATCTGCAACTCTTCCAATAGACGTGTTGTATCTCCAAGCTCGGAGGAAACCGTTTCTTGATTAGCAGAGACTGCAACCTGCAACTCTTCCACTTGACGTCTTGTTTGTCCTAGCTCAGAGGAAACCGTTTCTTGATTGGTAGAGACTGCAACCTGCAACTCTTCCACTTGATCGTTTGTGTTTCTGAGTTCAATGTTAACCATGTTTAGGTAGTTTTCTGTAATAATCCTCAACTCATCTATCTTACTACGTGTTTGTAGCTCACACGAAACCGTTTGTCGATTGCCGAAGGATTCAACTCGTAGTTCAGCTAGAGACTTCACGATCATAACGATCAAGAGTAAACGGATAAACGGCCCCATTGTGCTCAAAAGTCAACTCTACACGTTGGCATTTACCGTAAAAATTGTTAAAGGCAAATGAGGAAGAGCCTGTTTGTAGAACCAATTTATACATGCAGTTCATGGTGTATACGATTTAAGGTCGTATTTTTTTCTTCTTTCTATTTTAAGCTATCAGCTGACCTGGATTCCTAAGGGTCAATCCCTAGAAACGGAAACCAAGCTGGATTATGATTTAGGGACAGCGTCGCCATAGGACGAGTACAACTACAGACATGACATAAATAGTTTAGCAGACTACGCTTGGACGTGTAGTAAACAAACATCCGGATAAACTCTACCGCAGAAATGTTTAAAAAAAGGGTCACTAAAAGGAACACACCAGCTTACTGTTTACCTAATTTAGTGATGTAGATTCACAGACAATATTTTTAAGATGGTTGTTTAAAAAAAAAAATCATCAAACTATCACGTGAACGAAAATGTGAAGAACAAAAAAAAACACGGTCAAAAGTCAGCGTATACGCTTTTCCAGACAATAATTATGGGAAAATAGCTAGGGTTACATACTGAAACCATCGTAAAACAAAACGTAATTAATGGTCTGGCTACCTACCCCTCCCACAAGCTATGAGTTCATGCCCCGTGGTTTGTCTATCTGGTCCCAAGGGACACGGCACCAGCTGTAAGACCATGTCCCAAGGTTTACGTTCCGCTAGCCCCTTGCTGCTGCGCAGTAAGACACGCTTTCGTTGCACGGACTCTCTGAAAGCGAATCTTACGTTCGATTGTTCATTATTATTTACAGCTTGTATCCATATTCTGAATATACGATGGTTTCTTTTATGAACCAACTTCTCCATTCCAGGAAGACCTTTGGAATCATGTTTTAGTCTAGTGTAGCCCAAACAGCCAACGAAGCCGTTGTGTCCCCTTAATAACAAAATATATATAATTGTTGGTAACAAATGTTTGCATCAGTTCTAAACACTCGTCTCCTGCTACGCTCTGCATTTTGAACTTTAACCTTGCCAAATTGCAAAAAAAAAAAAAAAATGGCCTCAGTTTTATTTTTCAAACATTTTCCCGATACATTTATTTTTAGTTAAATCAACATCACTGTTACATCAAGTCATTTGCACAGAACTTGCTTAGCACCGAAACATTTTCCAAAATACGACGCTGATATATATATCGTCAAAATTTGCTGAAGAGTACCGTAGGATTCTGATCATAGAGTCGAGTTATTATCTCTGACTCATGTTATTGTTACCACACTAATGGTTGCCACAGTGCACTGTTGAGACTGATCTAGTGACTTTACAAGAAGAAGGCAGTACATTTTCCCTTACTCATTCACATGCGTTTGACATTAAAACGTATGCGGTTGATACACCAAGCGAGTTGCCATGAATTGAATTAATTTTGAAGTCATGCATTAATAGTAAGTGATGGTGATCTGTTAACATATCATTGGGATCTGACTACCAGCTGTGAGGAAACGTTGATGAACTTTGGCCTTCAAGTTGCATCCTATCTGGCTTAGAGGGATGCCCCCAAAAAAAAAAAAAAAAAAAAACAGGGCTATGTTGACGTATGTCTTAAATGACACAACAAAGAACTGTCCTTCCAATCTCATGCCTTTTGCTTGTCCTCATCTTTTGTGCCCTTAATCGTAATCCTTTACTCAGACGTTTATTGTGTGTCATTCATTAACTTTGATTTTATGTGTCCGCTTAGAGACATTACTCTTTGCACACCTTGTTTCAACATTAACCAATCACACTGTGACCATTGGGGTCATAGCGAGAGAGTTGGAGAGTAAGAGGTTGTGGGATCGATGACGTTCCCGAAAGACTAATCAACAAAGCAGAAGGGCAAAAAGATTTTGGCAGTCAAATTTTAAGGATTCAAAGTTAATTTTCAGGGCACTTTAAAAATGTGCAGAATTGTTTATGTTTGTGTATTGATAAAACAATATATGACGCTGATTCGGTCGTTATACTTTCGGTTTGGGTCTTGAACGAAACTGGGTGTGTGTGTGGGGGGGGGGTGAATCTCCGTCGGCGAATTGGCTTGGCTCTCAACAGATTGTTAACATACTTCCGCTTCCAGAAATCCCCGCTTTCTGGAGAGACAGGTTAACTCGGAGAAGCGGGCCATTTTGTATAACGCGTGTTCTCCAGGTGGAGGATTTTATCACAACTCTGTTTTGTAGGTCAATGACCCCCTCCTGCAAGCCCAAAGCAATGGTAATCCCCACAGGGTTTTTGTCTGGGCCAGCAGGTCGTGTTATTTACGACCTGTTTTAGCTCTGGGCGGCACAGGGTTGACACAAAGAGATAATGGCACAATGAGTTGGCTCACTAAGATATCCAGTTTTCAATTCCCAAGGACATTGCTGTCCCTTGGGACTGCTGTCAATCATTACTCCTTACTCGGCAGTGGTTATAGCCTGGCCAATGGGAGTCTACATGCTTGTGGTGTATACAAGGGGTGAGGATTACAGAAAATCTTGGTTTTTTTTTGGCCCATTGAAAAAAAAAAAAAATATGACCATTGGAATATGTGGATCAATTTTTTTCACCACGTTGCTTCTCTGAGGGTTTTAATGATTTAAGGGAGGGGGTGGATGGGACAATGGTAATTCTTTATAATCTCTGCCACAAACATTACGTCCGACGTGGACTACGATGTCTGGCAACCGATTTAAATATTGATATGTATAACATGTCTCCCTACAGACTGAGACTTCACACTCCTAAAACGAGTCCGAGTAAGACAAACGGCCGCATGACAATCAACATATGCTAAATTGACTGGCTTGATGTTTCCTTAGGATTACAAACAAACATACATCTATATCTTCAATTCGTTTTAAAAACTTCTTGGTGCAAATAAATAAACTGTCCAAGTAGTTTAAGTGTTTCCCCCAGGCCGTACAATATATCTATTTTGTCCAGTGGATTAGCATGAATTTGTAACTCGGTTACGAATGTTTTTGTTTTGTTTTTAAATTGATATAATCAATCTTTGTGACTTAAAACAAAAAAGGCTCATCACTGTTGTAAATGCAATTTTTCACACACAAAGTATCAGACAGCATCATACGACATTTTACGCGGATCATTTTTTATTCCTGAAGCCCAAGAGCGCCAGTTTATTGACACAATAGAAAGACATACATTCTTAGACGAAGACAATAATAACAAATCAGCAACAATCTAAACATTGTACTAAAAGGAGACGCTTTACATTGTTAAAACATTAAATGAAAATGTTAAAATAATATAATCCATCACATGCACAGTAGCTGTGCGAATCAATTCAGGTAACTAAGGTGTAACTCCGTTCACTTTTGATGCGGATAGTGCTTTGAGCACAGTAACTGCAGTACACAAGAGCCATAACAATGAAGTATCGGACAGCTCAATGGGCTCTGTGATGAGCCAGGCGCTGTGGTTCCTATGTCGGGTTCCGGTCCTGGGTTCCGGTCCCGGTCAAGGTTTTTGTTTGTAATAGCTCAGAGAGGTTGAATTGTTGGTTGAAGAGCTGGAGATAGTTTCTGGTGTGTTCTTCAAACCGGAATCTGCCACTAGATTTAAAGCTAGTTCCCCGTTTGTTTCCGGGACCCATTGCAGACGAGTCAACAACTCGATACAATTAATAGAAAATAATAAAATGTACAACCTAAACTATGAAGGCAAACATAATATGATAGTAAAGGTTTGATCAACTGCTACTAATGAAAAAGTAACCACTAACTAATAAGTACGAGAAAACACAATTTCTTGTTGACGAGCATATAACATTTATGCACATCGAGCTTCGTAAAAAGATATTATGAACGGCCTCAGGCGGGAAAAAAAATAAAATAAAAAGGCTATTAAGGGGTGGGGGTGGGGGGCTACTCTGGTAATATTGCGTAACAGTATATAATGCACAACAAATAGGTTGTTGGCATGCGCAAGACAGTATTATGACCGTCACATAAACGAGATCTTTCCTCAAATTACAATGGCCATGTGCAGTTACGGATGCATATTTTCTATAAACTGAACAACGTGTTACTCTTGCTTTTGTTGACCTAAACAGACGTCCAGATTGACATAGCGTCAACATTTTCAATTACATGCAGTCACCACACTTTCAAATGAAACTAACTATTGTTATTATAACTATTACATAATATTTTTTTAAATTATTTTTATTTATTTTTTTATTTTTGTATTTATTTATTTATTTATTTATTTATTTGATGTTTTATTTTTTATTTTTTATTATTTATTTATTTATTTATTTATTTTTTTTTTTTTTTTGGGGGGGGGAGTGAATCTTCAGCATTTTTTGAAATCAGCCTTAGCTTTGCCGTTGCCAATTATAGTTTGGGCATGGCCAGCCATATAGCCTGGACGACCGTCAGGTTGGGAATAACTGCAGCGCAATAGCCAGGAACGTTTGATAAATGGTGCCAGCTCGCCAATTACACCGAGTGGTCATCTCTGATGAAATGCGATGGCTTCATAATTTTGAAATAATTTACATTCTTGTTTTAAAGTACACATATTCACTTCATTTTTACAGTGACGTGGTGTCATATCGATCGTTTTTCTATACATTTTGAATCAATTGGGCTTCCTCAAAAGCCTCCAACTGTAGTCTGTGGCAAGATAACAATTTTTGCGAATGTTTTTACACATTTTTGTCGTATGGGTGGGAAAGGAATTCCATGGGATCAGAATCTCCTTCCACATCGAATACAAGTTTCATACAATACAAACAGATCTATATCAATTCAACTAACTGAGTGGTCGTCCTCTTTTTGAAAGAACACGTGCAAGAGTAGTGCAATTATTCAGAAAAAAAAATCAAAGATTATATTTGAAATGTCATCTGATTATGAGGTTTATACTAATTCCTCTCCCACACAGAATATTTTCAGCAGAAACGCTATACTAAAAACAAGACATTTGTTATTAGGACCGCCTTTTTTCAAATAACACAATCAAATGAGCCAGGTAGAAATGGGTAGATTGTCCCCATAGAAGATTCTGCTTTTCGTTGTATTGGAATTAAACGTAGGCCCTATACTGAGTGAACCCAATATTTTGGTCCCCCCAAAAAAAAAAAAAAAAAAAAAAATAAATAAATAAATAATAATAAAATAAATACAAAAAATAAATAAAATTTAATTTTGATTAGAAAATTGAATTAACCATCCTCTACTGTGTTGGAGGGAGACAGCTACAATACCAATACAAACTAAACTAAAGATAGTCTACATCGTCAAGACAAGTTTACGATATGATTAGACACAGCCAATATAAAGGGTTTGCGGCAATACGTCACGCGATTCAATCTGATTTTACGCGAGATAATGTTATGTTTCCCATTCTGCTGCAAAGTTTAAGGTTTGTCTTTTACTGCACGTAACTTATTTACAGCCGAGCAGTTCGAAACGCAGCGCGATGGCCCCATTATACTCAACGGGCACGATGCGAATCTTGACCGCCAAGACGGGCTCGAAGAAACGCCTCTCCACGATGCTGTCTGTGTCGGTGTTGCCATTGAATATCTTGGAGGGATGATAAAAAGCATATTGTTAATTGCGTTAAGAGAGATTTTATCGTCTGGGATACAGTGATAAGAAAATAAATAAAGGCCACATCATCATACCTGAGTTTGACCAAATTGATCTTTCACGGCAACAAGACGAGACGGTGAGGGCGGTTCGAACTGCACTCTGTACTTAGTCACCCACTGGAGATTTCCACCATTACGCCCTTGTGTGAGTACCCCAGTGATGTAGTCGGGTTGTCCAAATCCACCTGTATCCACTGGTTGGTGTCTTGTACCCTAGGTTGCCATGCTCCTATGGTGTTATCATCAGGCGGTAGCTTGTTAAGACGGCCACCAGCCGGTGTCGACATTCGATATCCGCTGTAGCTATTCGAAGCAGAGAGGTTCTCATCGGGGATCGATCCATCTTCAAGACCGAGTTTTTTCTGGAAATTAGGAATAAGTTTCTACATTTTCCAGATTATTGCTGATATATGTCATAAGTTTAAACCACGTTATGCGTTTAATACGTGTACATGTGAACACCTAAGTTTTGTTCTTAGATGTTGTACCCTTATCTGAAATTTGCGGCATAAACTTTAATGCAGCTATGACCATACTGACAACATTTTGGATGTTAAACTTAGGACGCTATACGATTTTGTTTGTTTTTGCATTGTGCATATTTTGTTTTCTTGTTGCAAAAACATCTCTAAATTGTAATGTAGATTTTAGACTACTAAAGTTTGTTTATATAATTATTCGACTAGAACGAATTCTCAAAATGTAACCGATATGTTCCAACGATTACATTTACATAATGAGTACATATTCCAACTGAAGTTGAGTTTTAATCAGATACGTGCGTACAGCTTGGTTTATTTAGTTTTACGTCATGTTGAATTACTACAAAGACCGGGATAGGATACAGTGTGGGACCTCAATCATTGATCAATCGTAACAATTACACTACGTTATCTAACGCTAGTTGCTCAGAACGCCGTACACTAAGCTCTCGACAATGGGTAGATTTCAATTCAAGTTTTGAAGGTGGCTACTGAAGGAGCTTGTTTGGTTTTCCCAGAAAGATTATTCTGAATCTTAGGTTAACAGCGATAGAAAAGGCACGACCCCAAAACTGTGATTGCTCCTTGAAATGCGAAGGACAGGAGTTTGTCGCAGCAACGCAAACGTCGAGCAGGTGTTTTGATGGACAGGCGTAAGAGCAGCAATATTTTTAAATAAACTCTTGATTGTACGGGAAGCAAGTGCGGGCTTTTCAGGTTTAGTGTCACGTGATCAGACTTCTTAGTTTTTAACTCTTCGAAGCCTCAGTAGTTGTTTCTTTAGTAGACCATGCAGGAGAGCACTTATCCTGCCTTTGTCAAATGTCCCCACTAAATGTTTGTTTTAAAAATGTTGTTTTCAGAGATCAGCTGATACCACGGCAACCGTTTGTTTGACCTTGGTTCAAATGTCTCTAACTTTTTGGGGGGTGATTTCGGGTTTGTTTTGTTCAACCAAATATCTACTTGCTTCCTTTTCCCAAAGTGGTAGTGATGTGTCGGGTTACGAATAAAATTACACTGTGGGAACTAAAAGGGCTGCCATATCCGGAAGCCATCTTGGATTTCTTGTTTCCAGAACAGTATTTATGCTAATTTGCTCCAAATAAGGCTAAAAACAGCTCTTGGTAAGGGGCTACCAAAAGAAGAATAAAAAAGATAAAAATAACTCAGGGGAGCTTATGGTAGACACTGGTTTTCGTTTTGAAACATTCTAGATTTAAAGATGAAGTTCCAAAGAGATGGAGAACGTGGAAAAAACAGGCAAAGAGCTTGGTTTCACGCTCAAACACCCTGATAGGAGAATCAGGTTGGACACACTGGTGGCACATTTACCGAGACAAATTTTATTCACAAACTTGACTTACCAGAATTATTGCAGATCTTCAGAGTAGTGCATTTCTTGTTGCTTGAAACACTGTTGTTCTAAAAGGTAATGTAAACAAATGCAAATGTAACGCAACATCTAGTTTCCCCCCCCCAAAAAAAAAAATAAAAATAAATAAATAAATAAAAAAAAATAAAAAAAATATTTAATTATTTTTGCTTTTATACATTACTGCAGCAACTCCTCTTTTTGACAAAGAGAGGGTGTGTAATATTTTTGATTAGGTCAAAAACGGCTGAACACGGCATTTAAACAAGTTAATTAAACAATTTTGGATACAGGTTTTTTAGTAACCTACCTGGCAAGTCACTGGTTTTGCAGTTGCGTCATAATAGGAAAAGTGTTTCATTCCTTGTAACTGGTCACAGACGTGCTCAGCAGTTGCGTTGTTCATCTGACAGACTTGATTGATGTGATCGTAGTTGAAAGAGAAACATCCATGCTGGCTGAGACACCGAACTGAACATCTGACGGCAGAGATGCCCGATATATTCATGAAGGACTGGCCTAGTAGGGCGTAGTGCTCTACCGGCTGGTACCAGACCCCTCGGTAAAGACCACTAACACTATAATCTGCTGAAACACTAAGAAACATCAACAGAAAAATTAAACTGCTCAATACGGCCATTTGTTCACTGTGGCTTAACACGTTGAGTTGCCGAACACAAACGTTATCTACTCCCACTCGGTAATGGACAGTTTCAACTAAATTACACCACAACAAATTGTGTTACCACCACAGCATAGTTCATTGCCATGGTAAACAACTAGTGTATTTCATGCACAGAAATAAATGACCCTATTGAAATCGCTTTCATAATTTATTATCAACGGGTACACGGGCAAGATGTTTTTTTTTTGTATCTATTTATATTTAATATTTGGTCATAAGTACATGTCTCAATTGTGTATGTGTTGTTGTTGATGTTGTTGTTGTTGTTGTTGTTGTTGTTGTTGTTGTTGTTGTTGTTGTTGTTGTTGTTGTTGTTGTTGTTGTTGTTGTTGTTTTTGTTGTTTTTATTATTATTTGTGGTGGTGGTGGTAGTGATGGTGTTGTTGTTTATTAATTTATTGGTTTCTTTATTTTTTTGTATTATTATAATTTTTTTTTATATAGCAGAATAATAAGTGAAAATGATAATGTGGCACGGAGCTAGTGTATGAAACATTAACTATAGTTTTTTTTTTTTCCAGTGGGTTGTGTGCTTTACGTTGCATTGGATGTGGGCAATTTAAATGCACAAGGACGAATAATGGGCATATTGCGTTTATAACATACAGACGGCTTACTTTGAGTCAAGTTGAAAAAGCACTTTATAGACTACTTATAATGATCGGGTTCTAACAAAAGTAACATAATATTTATTCCAAAGTCATATGTTGTTCTTAGGACTTCAAATGTTTGTCACTTCGTGTCTCACCAATGGTGCAGATGAGGTTGGAATTACAACTAACGCGCCACCAGTTTTTAAAACGAGGCTGCCAAAGAGACTGGTCAACATAGCATAGGCTGAAACGTGTTTTGAAAATGACTGGCCCACAGTGCATAAGAAAGCCCTCATTTTAATTGTCAGCCTCTATAGACCATGTGAACGTTGTTTACAATAAGTGTGACCTTGTACATTCTTTGAGTATTCTGGCAGGCAAGATACTACACTGGTCATAAAGGGAAAGTTGACATCTTGTGTCATAACTTCCACATAAAACCAAGAGTTATGAAAGTAAAAGCTGGACAAGTTTTTAGATGTGCCCCCTTTCATCATATCAAAAGTTGATAAGAATTAGACAGTGCAATTTCCATAAAATATAAGATGTTATGCTTTCTTCCATTGAGCTGTGTACAAATCGTGCCTGCAGTAAGTCCAGGCTCTGTGGCTCTTTTGTAAACATGTGATGTCACAGGTCACATCGTCTATATGGACTGCTACATGTGTAAAAATTAAGGTTGCCAATTAGACTTGCTCACAGAGACCATCATGACGTTGACATTGAGGCTAGCAAATAAAATGCCCACAGGGCCATAAACTGAAACGTGTGTTGAACATAAGACTGCCAAAAAGATTCCTTTTAGGGAGCATGCTTTTTGTTATTTATTGTTTATTTTTTTTTTTTTATAAAAACAGTCATACAAACAATTTGTTTGCCGTTTCAATTGCTTAAATTAACAGCACAATTTGGCACCTGAATAATAAAAACAACAACTATGACCCACGCAAAGAAAACAGAATTATCCAATAATGTGTTTAAGATTTACCTTTTTTATTGCATCCATAATTACATATGTATATATAATTTGTTTAGCATCAGTAAAATATTGATGCGTTCATTTTAAGGTTCCTTTAAATAACACAAAACTCCTTACCCAATCATTTTAGACGTCACCATAAATGTTAGCAAGAATATTTTAAAACAGTTATCCTCGTGTACAGTATTTTAATTATTTTTGAACGATTCTGTCAAGATCCATTCCAAGGTTTTTTAAATCTTCTAACTGAACGCACCGATTGATTTCTTTGCAGCTTCGTCTTCTTGTTAACTGTGCAGGTATTTTTATCACTATGGTGATGACAATTTTACGCTTGGTTGTTATTTAACCATGACCAAGTAGTAAAAGAACAAAAACTGTATCTAATAAATATTAAGTTACTATACAAAACATATATGCTTACTCCTAGAAAAGAAGGGCCAGTTCCAAATGCAGTAGAACCCGAAAGACACAATACAAGGAATAAAACAAATAAATAAACTAATCACAGCATTGATCTACAACAACTCACGCTAATGTCAGAAAACCATAATTTTTGTTTTCTATTATTTTGTTGTTTTCGTATTTGTTTTGTTTGAAAAGGATACATAAAATAAACAAGAAACATGTCATTTTATTTGTCGTAGTTCCAACAAAATTAAGCTTCGGCCTTTTTGCGTTTTCACAACAGCATGTCAGTCTTTTTTCTGGTTATTAAGCAGTTTGTTTGAATCGCTAATTATTTGTAAAAACAAATAATAATAAAATAAAACGAAAACAAGTTCCTTAATACTAACAACGTCTAGGAAAACGAATATGTGAAGGTCGATTTGAACAAGTCGGTCAAGTTCGCTCGTTGGTTTATTCCCTGCCTTTCACCTCTATGGACCCCGGCTCGATTTCCGGACCTGATTCTTGCATGATTGGCTTCTCAGTTCCTACAAAACTGTGTGAGTTTTCCCTAAAGGGTTTTCCTCCCACGTTCAAAATTTAAAAACCGACGTTGTTTTCATTAAACGTTGGTGTGATTTTTCCATAACACGCTTGACCAATGGTAAAATTCAGATTCAGAATAAGATTCAACCTTGTTAACTTAGAAATTCTGTTTTGTATTTAAATTTGTGACAAGTTTGTTTCTTTCAATTGTTGGTATAATGCACGTGTCAATTCCCTTGGGTTTATGCGGACACGACCAATCTGTCAAATTCAAGTTCATGTAGCTTGGTGTATTAATTTTGTTTTCAATTCGTCAATCTTTTGTTTTAATTATTTTTTTCAGATTAACCCTGATAATGCGACTAATACTGCAAAGACATTATTTTGTAACAAGCTACTTCTGCATTTTACACCTTGTATTTTGAATCATTAGACATGAACTATGAGGTCATGCATAATAAAATTTATATCTAGGATTGGCAATACGAAGTACACCTTGTTTTTATGATGTCGCAAAAACTGAGTTGTTCATCATTTTTCACCCGCCATTTAAAAAAGGACGATGCCACTCACAACTAGGGTAAATTACAGATGGGTTCAAATAAAAAAAAATAAAAAAACAGAACAAATCGGCACCGACGCCACGAACTGACACACACGTAGATAGCAGTAAAAAGTGGCAATCGGTGAAAAGAGCGTTTAAAATTAAACGTTTTTTTGTAAATCAAGCTTTCCTACAAAATTCTGGAGTATTTTTTTTTCAACTAGTTTTCTTACAGTCGGGACTTGATGCTTTGAATTTGATACATACGGTGTTTTTTTTTTTTTTTTTTTTTTTTTTTTACTGATTTTCGTCCTAAACTAACCCTCGGAGAAGCGGGCCCTTTCTGTAAAACGCGGTGGATCCAGGTGGAGAATGTTTTCACCACCCAGTTTTTTAGGTCAATGACCCCCTCCTGCAAGCCCAAAGCAATTTTAATCTCCACAGGGCTTTTGTCTGGGCCAGCAGTGTGTGTTATTTACGACCTGTTTTAGCTCTGGGCGGCACAGGGTTGACTCAAAGAGATAATGGCACAAGGAGTTGGCTCACTAAGATATCAAGTTACAATTCCCAAGGGCATAGCTGTCCCTTGGGACTGCTGTCATTAAATAATTCTTACTCGGCAGTGGATATAGCCTGGCCAATGGGAGTCTACAGGCTTGTGGTGTATACGAGGGGTGTCGAATACAAAAAAATCGTGGCTTTTTTGGCCCATTGAAAAAAAAAAATATGACCATATTTGGAATATGTGGAGAATTTTTTCACCACGTTGCTTCTCCGAGGGTCAGCAATAAAGTGAGAAAGGTTTGTGTCAGTTCGTGGCGACGACAATTTACGCAGCCAGGCATTTTCCGTCGCCCCGAACTGACATAATCCAATGTAGTAGCAATGCGTGTGTGTCAGTTCGTGAAAATGTCAGCGCGCGCTACACACCAAGGTTTGTGTCAGTTCGTGGAAACATTTTGTTTCACTTTTGAGGTTTTGTGCGCGGCGTGTGTTGCAATGGTAGATTGAACCTTTGTGTCAATTTGTGGCGACGAAAATTGTCAGTTTCGGTGCAAAGTTGCCTAGCCTCATCGTAATTCAAAAAGTAAAGCTCCTGAGGCGCAGAAACTTCATGAAATTGTAAGCCTCTGTTAACATTGTCTAAGCATGCAAATATCTGAAGAAAACAAAAGTGGTTTTGTTCACAGTGTGTCAGTTCGTGGCGTCGGTGACGAAACGTCTTGAGACTCCAAACCTCACATTAGCCGGAAATCAACTCAGCCTGACAAGAACGGCACACAATCCCTGAACAAAATAATAATAAACTGTTTCCCGCTGTTTTCAATCAAAAGTAACCAGTGGATGAATTAAAAATGAGAAAAGTTTGTTCAACTACAATACCAAAACTAAACCAAATGGTTTTAAACTGTAAATACTGTCAATACAAAGAGCAAATACAAAGAGTTCACGATATTTACAGCTAAGCAGCTACAAAGAAAGAGCGATGAAGTTTATCCACTCAACAAGCACGATGCAGATTTTACCCCCCTTTTGTGGTCTATCGAAAAGTCGCGCCTTCACAGTGACCACTAATATCATTACATTGAATAAAATTACATTAAATCTGAAAGCTTACTATTATATCAAGTGCATGGCGGTGTGGCAGGGGATTTTGTACCCCTGGAGATTATATCCCCCATACGGCGGCGAAATGTCTAGAAATCTTGTCTGATAGCGCCCTCTTTTGAAACAACTTCCTTCAACCCATGTTAATTTATCGTATGTGGGACATAATACATGCCGGTGGACAACATCCCATACGACACCGTCCTATTCGAATCCCTCAGATGAAATCGTAAGCTTGAAAAATCGTCAAAGTTGATGAAACAGCATTTGAAGACCCCCTGGCTTCCACCATGGCTATTTCAATTGCTGAAATTATAATAAGCGCCTTAAAACCCTCGGAGAAGCAACGTGGTGAAAAAATTCTCCACATATTAGAAATATGGTCATAATTTTTTTTTTCAATGGGCCAAAAAAGCCACGATTTTTTGTATTCGACACCCCTCGCATACACCACAAGCCTGTAGACTCCCATTGACCAGGCTATAACCACTGCCGAGTAAGAATTGTTTAATGACAGCAGTCCCAAGGGACAGCTATGCCCTTGGGAATTGTAACTTGATATCTTAGTGAGCCAACTCCTTGTGCCATTATCTCTTTGTGTCAACCCTGTGCCGCCCAGAGCTAAAACAGGTCGTAAATAACACACACTGCTGGCCCAGACAAAAGCCCTGTGGAGATCAAAATTGCTTTGGGCTTGCAGGAGGGGGTCATTGACCTAAAAAACTGGGTGGTGAAAAAAAATTCCACCTGGATCCACCGCGTTTTACACAAGGGCCCGCTGCTCCGAGGGTTTTAATATGTAAATCCTGACAGGACATTAATCACTTTCTGAAAATTTAGTTGAAAACTAAAGGAATGAGATGAGTTTTACCAAGGTTTGTCACATTAATTGTCGGAAGGTAAGCTGCCAATTTAAACGTCGCCCATGAACATCAAACTATTGAATGACGGTTTCAACTGAAGAGGCAGTAGGGAATTGTTTCAAAAGAGGGCGCTATAACAGACAACCTTGCACACGTTTCGTCGTAAGGGGCGGGAAATAATTTACGCGGGATCAGAATCTCCCACCGTCTCGGGTTACAAATTTCCTAAAAAAGCAACGACATTACCATTAAGCTCACATTATATTGAATTAGTTCAAAATAAAAGAGTATTACTCTCTACGGCTACTGCATTTGCTTTTAAATCAATTTACTTGTAAAATATAATAAATCAAATTCATATTAGTTCAACTCACTGAGTGATTGTCTTACTCGTTTTGGGGATACAAAGTACAGGAATACGAAAATATCCAGAAAGGTAAAATCAAAGTTGAAACTTGTAATTTCATCTGATTGAGAAGGTATATACCTGTACCTCTTCCACAAAGATGGCTTCAATCAAGAACAATGAAGGTTGGGACCGCCAAGAAATCTTTGAGTTTTTGGTTCCATTTACGCAATCAAAAAGCCTGATATAAATGTGCACATTATACCTGACATAAAAACGAGAAGGTTTTTCGTTGTTATTACTTAAACCCGATGAGATTTGAAAAGCTTGGTTTGTTCTTTGAAAACTACAATGGATAAATAAAATTGCCATTTTTCGAAAAAGAGAATGATACAATTTTAATCAGAAAGTTGAATTTTCCATCCTCCGCTACGTTGGACGAATACCGCTATCATATCATTACAACTAAACTTAAAGATGGTTTTCAATTTCAAGACTGAGTTTATGATATTGATGAGCATGAGTCTAAAAGATAGGGTTTGGTTGCAATACGTCACGCGATTCAATCTGATTTAATGCAAGATAATGTTATATTTCCCATTCTGCTGCAAAGCTGACGGTTTATCTTTTACTGCACGTAACTTATTTGCAGCCAAGCAGCTCGAAACGCAGAGCGATTCTATCATACCACCTAATGGGCACGATGCGTATCTTGACCGCCAAGACGGGCTTGAAGAAGCGCCTCTCCACAATGCTGTTCCTGTCGGTGTTGCCATTGAACATCTTGGGAGGATAATAAAAAAAAAAAAAAAAAAAAAAAAAAAAAAAAAAAAAAAATTACTTGCGTTAAGAGGGCCGGGGGTTTTATCGTCTGTGGAAGAGACATGAAACAAATGAAGGCCAAATCGGCTTACCTGGGTTTGACCAAGCTGTCTTTCAGGTCAACAAGACATGACCATTGCGAGGTATTCGAAACTGCACTTTGTATAATCACCCACTGGGAGTATGCATCAAAACGACCTTGTTAAGTACTGTTGTGACTAATGGGTTGCCCAATCCTCCTAAGGCATTACTATTCGGCGGTATCTTGTTGAGACGGCCACCAGCCGCTGTGCTGATTAGCGTCTTCTCCCAGTTACTTGATGCGGAGAGACTCTCATCGGGGATCGATCCATCTTCAAGACCGAGTTTTTCTGTTCATATAGGATAAGAATTTAAATCGTGTTTTACACTGCCATAATATTAAGTTAAAACATATAATGCATTAAATATGTATATATTGTAAACACTTTAATCTTGGTCTTGGCAGCCCGTAGTCCTGTTCTGAATATACTTGTTATTGCACCAATAAATTGTTGATTTAGTTTGCGACCATTTGCTTAAGTGAGGGTGCTATACAAAATTAATTTGCATATTCGATTATCGTTAAAAATTGTTATCCAATAAAAGTGTGGACATTAGGCTATTCAAATTCGGCAATGAGTTTCCCCGACTACCTTTTATCGTAGATTTTGGCAAAACGTTTATTACACGCTCAATAAATATTCAAACAATTACAAATATTGTCCATCCATTTTCGTATCTTCAGGAAACACACCACACAACGTAATTTCCACGGGGGGGGGGGATAAGCTCACATGAAAACCTCACTACTAATTCGGAGGTTGGGAAAAACTCTGACTTTATACACACTGCGTAAGTTTGTACACACTGCATTGGATGAGCAGTCTCGATTTGAGGTTTGTGGCCAATATTGCCAGCCTGGTTTGATAACAAACATCAATCATCCTTATATAGGATAGTTTTTAGGCATCACAAATAGCCTTGGCAATACTGGGATATTTTATGCTAGGGTTTGTGTATTGTATGCCATATTTTGGGAGTTGGAAGTCTACGGGGCTTCAAGAAATCATGCCGGTCATCATTAACCATTCCAAAGATATATACAATTCCACTTCATGTAGGCGATAAGCATCTCTAGCCACTATTAGCTCGATAATGATGATGGAACAAAGCTTCTTACTCGAGGGTAATACAATTTCACAGCATTAAAGAGTGGTAAAGTATTGCAGGGGTGCTGCGTGATGGTACAAAACTTACGCAATCACTAACTGCATGGTTTAAATGACTATTTACTTAAAGGGACACACCGGCTTACTGTTTACCTAATTTAGTGATGTTGAATCACAGACAATAAATTGTCGATGGTTGTTGTAAAAAAAAAAAATCATCAAAATGTCACGTAATAAACAAAAAATGTGAAAAAGCGGTCAAAGGTCAGCGTATACGCTTTTCCAGCCGTTGCAACTGTCAAGTTTACGTGACATTGTTTTAAGTAGACTAGTGATCTGTTTATTTTTTAATTATAACAATGGCGAGGCATAAGATCCAGTCTTCATATCCATCAAGCACAAATTCACGTGTAATTAAAAAACCGATATAAACACAGTCCGATCCGATCCACACCGTGCAGCTATTCGTCGTCGTCCCGCCGCGTGTGTAGCGCAGTCATCACGTAACGTGACAATAGTTAGGGGATAATAGCTAGGGCTACAGACTAAAACCCTCGTAAAACAAAACGTAATCAATGGTCTGGCTCCCTACCCATCCACAGACTCCGAGTTCATGCCTCTGTGGTTTGTCTCTCTGGCCCGGCGAGACACTGCACCGGCTGTGCGGGACATGCCCCCAAGGTTTACCCGCTAGTTCCCCACGCTGATGCGCCGTAAAACACGCTTCCGTGCACAGACTCTCTGAATGCGATCTTCGTCGATTTTCATCATTATTTACAACTCGCATCCATAAACTGAATACGTAGTCTTTTTCGCCAAATACTCATGAATAATTGTTTTTAAAAAAATACTTGAATTTGGTTCAGTAATTTACTTTTATACGGCTGTAAGATCACGTGACTTTTCGGAACCACATTTTGGTTCCGAAAAGTCACGTGACCTTCGTTTTTTGAAAAAAATGCTCAAAAACGGTCAAATTTGACGGTTTCTTTTTTGAACCAATCTTCTCCATTTCAGGAAGACCTTTAGAATTATGTTTTAGTCTATTTTGTTTAGCCCAAATAGCCCAACGAAGCCGGTGTGTACATTTAACACAATTCGAATTGAAAACAATTAAATAAACAAAGTGTAAATTGTATTCAAACGATCAATTCACATAATTTATGTTAACATGTTCCAAATCAAGTTAAATGCAATTTAGATGGGTTTGTGATGCAAATTTTGTTTAGTCTTACGTCATGTTGATTCACTGTGAAGACCAGGGTTGGATACTGTATACCCCCCCCCCCCCCATCAATTAATCAATCGTAATGTAAAGAAGGCCTCACTTTTCCAGTAAATTAATTCCACATCCTAGCTGCATACAGCAATAGAAAGGGCACGATTCCCCCAACTGCGCTTGACCCTTGGAAAGCGGGAACGCATGCATCTTGAATATTATTTGACGGACAACAACCTGTCTGTGAACAAATTATGTTTGAGATTTCAAGGCATTCAGGCAACGGAACACAAGCAGCAAGTTAATGAGCTCTTGATTCTACAGGAAGACGATGCTGGCTTTTCAGGATTGATGTCACATGATCAGACTTCTTGGCACAGACCAGTGGTGTAGTCAAGACCGGTACACCCGAGACCAAGACCAAGACTAAGACCAGCATGTCCAAGACCAAGACCAAGACTAAGACCAGCATGTCCAAGACCAAGACCAAGACCGAGACCAGATGTCCAAGACCAAGACCAAGACCGAGACCAGCATGTCCAAGACCAAGACCAAGACCAAGACCGAGACCAGCATGTCCAAGACCAAGACCAAGACCAAGCGGGAAGGGGGGACCTCTCGAGACTTACAACACTGGCACAGACTCAGGCGAGCTGCCAAGTTTTGAACTATATATTTTCGCTAAATTCATGTTGGGTCATATAATTGTAAAAATAGTAGTTATCTGGGATTGGCTACTACCAAATCAACGCTTTTTTTTGGACTTGAACTTATTTTTTAAACTTTCCCAGCAAAATGTCCACTTTTTTTCCCCTCCAGAGTTGTCAAATATGTGCCATGTGATAGTTTAAAATCATTGTTGGAACTCAAAAGGGCCGCCATTGCCGACTGGCATTTACGATTTCGTGTTTTCAGACAGTATTTTATTTGTTATGCAAGTTCACGCTAAATTCATGTTGGGTCATATAATTGTAAAGATAGTAGTTATCTGGGATTGGCTAATACCAAATCAACGCTTTTTTTTTGGACTTGAACTTATTTTTAAACTTTCCCAGCAAAATGTCCACTTTTTTCCCCTCCAGAGTTGTCAAATATGTGCCATGTGATAGTTTAAAATCATTGTTGGAACTCAAAAGGGCCGCCATTGCCGACTGGCATTTACGATTTCGTGTTTTAAGACAGTATTTTATTTGTTATGCAAGTTCACCCCAAACAAGGCTTAGGGCCACTCTACACGAAAGACACATTTAATATGAAAATACCTCAGGGGAGCTGAAGGTAGAAATTAAATATTCCTCTTAAAACAGCCTAGATTGTACAGGAGGAATATCCAATTAAGAGACGCAGTACGTAGATTGGCCCTATGCTCTACATCATAGCGAAGCGAGAGTGTATATAGAGCGAACTGAGACAACAGTCGGGAAAATCGTTCATGTAAACAAGAAAGAAAGTAGGACCAAGTACTAAGCCCTGTGGAACATCGGAATCCATAGAACGGGCAGCAGAAAATGTGTCCTCATTGACAACCTTTCATGTTTGGATGGAAAGGAAAGCAGACAATATGGATACAACTTGGCACGACTAAGCAAATAACTGAAGCTTTTAGAGCAGCCAGTATGCCGTAGGTCTTGGAGAAAAGGGATTGATAGTTAGGGAAAGCAGATTAAAAGCTGGAGGGAATGGCGAAACCAAAACTGGCAGTCAGTTAGAAGGTCATTGTCCTCAAAATTAAAGTTGAAAACACAAAAGTTCAATATGGCCGCCGAATTGGCGGCCATTTAATATTAAAACATTTAACACTATCACGTAACACAACAATACTGATATTAAAAAAATAACTCAACTAAGTGAAATTGCTCTTGAAAAAGACAAACACAGGGTTGCCTTTGTATTACTATTAATTGTTTACCCAAGATTGTGTAAGTCTAGCGCGTATTCGATCTTGGGGACCTGAGAAAGTGCGTTCGTTCGTTCCCTTCACGGGTTAAAGCAACGTGCGTGCGACCAAAGTGGTGGCAAATATTATTTGAATACGCGCAAAACGTGCGGTGTCACAGGGATTTTCGGTCCCCCGCACAACGGTCCGGTGGGACAGAATCCCCTAGGGGAATGTGTCCCCCGGCTAGGGTTTTCTGTCCGCCAGGGAAATTTGTCCCTCTATCATTTTAGCCTGAATATAAAGTGTCCTTATGTTTGTATGTTCCTTTGTTTGCCTCTGTGCGACACTTGTAATCGTTTTGAACAATAAAATAAGTTGTTTGTATTGACCTGTCATGTGTTTGAATGTTATTAATTATCTGTTAACTTCAAATGTAGTTCAAATATATTAACTTCCATGCTTATCTTTTAAAAGGTACACAATGAAATATTAATGGTCTCGTGAATCATTTCAACAAGTAAATAAAAAGTTGACGGGGCTAAATTATATATACAAAACACGGAATATGGAGTGTGGGGGCTAAAAAATATAGTAGAAAATATATAAATACACACAAGAAAACAACGGGGATGTTGATTAAAATAAGTAACGTGTAGAATACTTCTATTTTAAACCAGCAAGGCGCGGGGTAATAAAGCAAGTTTTAACGAATATAATACTTATATATTTTAAACCAGCAAGGCGCGGGGTAATAAAGCAAGTTTGAACGAATATAGTACTTATATATTTTAAACCAGCAAAGCGCGGGGTACTAATAAAGCAATTTTATTAAAGAAGTGTCATCGGTGGACGCTCATGCCTGGATGGGATGGGGGACATAATCTCCGTTGGCGGACTTAATATCCGTTGAGCACGACGGACAAAATGACCTAACGAGAGACAGTTTATCCTAGGAGATACTGTCTCGGTGGACATTGTACCCTAGACAAACCAGGTAAAAGTGTCCGGGGGACAGATTCACTGGGGGGACAGAATCTCCGTCCACACCGATCTACCCAGCCTCGCTAACATGGGCAGCGCGCCGTATCGATACCTTTCGTCAAGGCATGCTGGACAAAATGGCGCGGCGAAATCGATCACACCTGAGAACGAGGTTGCGGTCTACCTAACTCTATTTTGAGAAAATCAGAAAGCTCGGTAGTGATCAAATGCAGCATTGTTACGGGGAAAATGAAGTAAGGTTCAGACTGTGCCCCCCCCCCCCAAGTAATCTCTTTGCCCCCCACCCCTTTTTATAGTGTTACAACGTCGTTATTTAGGGCGTTATAACACCGCAATAGGGCGTACAAGCGCCAAAATGAAAATTAAATAAATACAATTGTTTGTTGTTTGGCGGAAATCAGCCACCGTAGAATGGGAACAAACACCATAGCGGTTTCATTATAACGGCAGTAAATCGCCCGGGTGAATTAGTTATCCAGGATTTCTTTATTGTTATTTATTTGTTTGTCAATTATGTTAATTACACAATTATGTTGTTATAAAAAGTATTTCAACATATTTGTTTGATTCAAGATGTTGACTCCCCTAATTTGTAAATTGTCAACGATTAAATTGCGAAAAGTCGACCAACCAAGTTCCAAAATAAGCTAACAAACATAAACTTTTCAAAAATTTCTGACAATTGCTGACAATTTGTGTTAAGTTACATAAATATTGCTCTAAAAAGTTTTAAAAAAACCTAGGTTATGGAACACTTTGTGCCCCCCACCCGCGACCGTAAAAAAGGGAATGATGTGGTAATTGAATATAAGACCTGGTAGTGTTATTAGTGCCTAATTTCCACAAATTTGCTACCAATGTTTATGCGATAGTTCACCAGCTAATTATTATGTATTAATAAACACATTGGAGAGTTTATGCACACTGATTGGTCGAAGACTGGTCACGTGGGGTGTATTAACATGTTATATAAAGACCGGCTCAGTGAACTAGCGAACAAATGGCCCCTTAACCTTGCGAGCAGCACCCCCCTTAAATGTACACATGCAGCAAAGGGGGAGCTCACGGAAGGCAGTTTCTATTACGCGTATATAACATTGTTTGGATGAAACAATCCCTTTTCTAAGGGTCTATATAGATGAATGGATGTCCCCCTGGACACACCTAGAAAGGATTGAAGCATTCAGGCAATTTATAGGTTGGTTCACATGATTTGTTTAACAGTAACTGCCACTTCTTACAAGTACAGTAGGGCCTACACGATTTCTTATTGTACAGTAACTGCCATACAATATGAGCAGTACATCAAACAGTCGTCTGAAACATGGACATAAAACAGTGGTAGAAAGCACCTGTGGGAACCGCTGTTTATTTACAACCAGTCACTAGACTAGGATGACTCATAGCATTGAGCTTTGCTAGCCTGGCAGCAAAAAACTCAAGGGGATTAGATCTGCACACAACACAATGGGCTTATACTTTCTACACAAATGAATAAGCTTCGGCTGGAGCCCAGGCTATCACACAATTTGCCTGACCTGTATAGCGCGCAATGTTTAAAGTGACTTTAGAATGTCAAACTAGAGGGTTGTTTTCAGTCTGAAAGCTTAAATCTATTATCTAATCAAGTGCATGGCGGTGTGGCAAGGTACCCCCCCCCCCCCGAGATTGTATTCACCATACAGCGAAACGTGTTGAAATATTGTCTGATAGCGCCCTCTTTTGAATCAACTTCCCTCAACCTAAGTTAATTCATGCCGGTGGACAAAATCCAATTCGACACCGAATCCAATCCTTCAGATAAAATCGTAAGCATGAAACACCGTCAAAGTTGATAAAACAGCATTTGAAGAAGACCCCCTGGCAACCACCATTGATATTTCGATTGCTGTAATCGAAATAGAAGTCCCGTCATACGTAAATCCTGGCAAGACATTAACCACTTTTTGGCTTGTTGTTGAAAACGAGATGAACGGTACGCTAAATAATTTCCGCCAACTTCGGCAAATAAGTGGCCAATTAAGTCGTCGCCCATCGACGTTGAAATTATTGAATACCGGTTTAAACTGAAGAGGCGGAAGGAAGTTGATTCAAGAGAGGGCGCTATTTCAGACGAATTTCCACACGTTTCGTCGAATGGGGTTGGAAAGGATCAGAATCTCCTGCAACATCGGATAATAATGTTCTACAGAAGCAACGACCATATTTAGCTCAAATTAGATCCAATTGGCTAAAAGTAGAAGAGTACTGTGACGTCAGCTCCAGTCGCCGTCGTCGGCACTGGATACCGGTGGTAGCGTCGGCACGGTGGTGTTGAATTCCTGCAGTGGTAGGCCACAGCACCAAGATCTTCTCGTCAAACCCAGGGACCAGGACGGGACGGGAATATGGGTAAAGGGGATGATCCTCAGCTTACAGGGGAAGGGTAGGGGTGGATCGTTTTAGCCCGGAGTCTTTAGGACCTAATGCGGGCCCTATCTTTCTAACCCTGGTTACATTAACCCAAACCGAGACGTTAGTAATGCCATGGTAATACAGACGACGAGACTGTCTTCAAGCTGCAGTGGTCTCACGCCTTTATTCACTCATAATGCTCACAAATTAACATCAATCAATAGTTACAATCATTCAGACAATACACTCGTACAATTCTCCTCAGATTCCCAATTGTTCTGATCTCTTGATTCTCTGATTAACCAATTATATTAACCCGGACTTCCCATTTTATGGAAAACCAGTTTAATAAGCTGCAACGCAAATATCCTGCCCATTGAGTAACACACCAGTTCCAAACTGACCAATCACGTACAAATCAATTCTTACACAACATCGTCCGTGAATGTGCACAATATACCTAACCTTTAAAAAGGGTTTCGTTGTAATTACTCAAACCCGATGAGATTTGAGAAGCTTCGTTTGTTCTTTGAAAACTAGAATGGAGAAATAATTTGTTTTCCCCATAAAACGATGATAATAATAATTTTAATTGAATTTTCCAGCCTCCGCTGTGTTGAAGGGAGAACGCTATCTTACTAATACAAACTAAACAAAGGATGGTTTACAATGTCGAGACAGACTTTACGATTTTAATGAGCATGAGTCTAAATTTAGGCTTTGGTTGCAATACGTAAATCTTATTTCAAAAGAGCTAATGTTATGTTTCCCACTCTACTGCAAAGCTGACTGTATTTTACTGCAAGTAACTTATTTACAGCAAAGCAGCTCAAAACGCAAAGCGATGTTACCATGCCACTCTAGGGCACGATGCGAATCTTGACCGCCAAGACGGGCTTGAGGAAGCGCCTCTCCACGATGCTGTTTGTGTCGGTGTTGCCATTGAATATCTTGGAGGAATGGTAAAAAACAAATTTTTGAATGCGTAAAGAGAGTTATTTCTGTATCGGGGAAAATGATACGAACACAAAAAACGTCTAGGCCTATATCAGCATACCTGGGTTTGACCAAGCTGGTCTTTCAAGTCAACAAGACATGACGTTGCGAGTGATTCGAACTGCACTTTGTACTTAATCACCCACTGGGGGTATACATCAAAACGCCCTTGTGTAAGTACTCCTGTGACGTAAGCCGGGTTGCCCAAATCCACCTGTATCCACTGGTTGGTATCCGCTACACTAGGATGCCATGCTCCTATGGTAATATCATCAGGCGGTATGTTATTGAGACGGCCACCAGCCGCTGTGCTGACTAGCTTCTTCTCCCAGTTACTTGATGCGGATAGGCTCTCATCGGGGATCGAACCATCTTCAAGACCGAGTTTCTCTGGAATTTAGGGATAAGTTAATTAAATACACACTGTCCAGATTATTGCAGAGATATTTATATCATAAGTTAAAACCATTTGATGCCTTACGTGTACATAATGTGAGCACTTCAATTATATTCGTTAGAGCATGTATCCCTTTTCTAAAATTGCGGCATTTACTATAAATGCCAGTTGGCTTCAATTTATTGTGACCACTACTAAAAATGATTTGATAACTGAGGGCAATGCAGTAAATTAATTAGCATATTTGATTATTGCGTTACAAAACATCCACCTTGGTCATTCGGCTGTTTTTTTTTCGACTTGAAGTAAAACAAGTTGTAAATTATGTTCAAACAACTCAGTTCACAAATGAATAAATGTTGCAAATCAAGTTGGATTTAAATCAGATAAGTGTTTACAGCTTATCGTATTTAGTCTTACGTCATGATGAATTTCCTTAAAGCGCTGGGTGAAATACAATGTGAACCTCCTCAATCAGTTAATCAATCGAACACGTTATAAGCAGCCAATCCGATGCTCGTTGCTCAGAGCGCCGTACAGTAGGTTTTGAAGATATCTACTGAGTGAGAGTTACTTGATGTAACATAGGTAAATGCATGATCCCAAATTGTGTTTTCCACCTTAGAATGCTAAGGGCGGAAGTTTGTCATTATTAACTCATTAGAGAAGGGTCTTTGATCGACAGCATGTCTGTGAGATATATATGTGCGACGGAACACCAGCAACGGAACAGGCAACGGAACACCAGCAGCAAGACCGTAAACTGAACTCTTGATTGTACAGGTAGCCTGAGAAGGCTCTTCAGGATTTGTGTCTCATCATCAGACTCGCTTCTTAGCACAGTCTACCAGGCGAGCCGTCCCCTTGAGGCATCAGTAGTTGTTTCTTAGGGGACCATGAAGGAGAGCAATTCTCCTTTCAGTTTCTAACTTTCCCGACTAGTTACTTATGGTGATATTGTAACAAACATTTTATCATTTGATCAGCTGTTACCATGGCAACTGTTTTGCCTGATCTTGGGTCAGACGTTTCTAACGTTCTTAAGTGATTGTTTTCGCCCTTTTCAACAACAAATTCTACCTGTTCCCTCCCCACAGTAGTAGTCATGTGTCACGTGATGTTTTAAATCATTGTTGGAATTCAAAATGGCCGCCACTGCCGGCGGCCATATCTGATTTGGAGTTTTTAGACGGTAGTTAGATATAATTTTGTTACTTGCTTTTATGCAAATTTACCACAAACAATATTAACAATACAATTCTGCCCTCTATAATAAAAAATAACTGACAGGCAGAAGCTCTCCAAAAGTACTTCATGAGGGGGACTATAGTTGTCTTAAAACAGGTAGAGAGAAGCTTAAAAAGAAGGAAATTCCGAACTCGATATTAAAATACCCCAACTCGCATGGAAGCCAAAGATACAGGCTGAAAACACAAAATCCAATATAAACAAATAAAAAAAAACAAACATAATTGTATGTAAATAAAGTAAAAATAATAAAAACATTAACAAATAACGAAAGAAATTTAACAAAATATTAGTTCGATACTTTTAAAACAGCAAAAAAACAACCTTTACACGTAACGTCTTAGGCCCCTGTCTTTAGGGCGTTACAGCACCTTGAATTAAGGCATTTTAACGCCGTTGAAGGGTCGTGCAACGACGCTATAGGACATTGAGCGCCGTACTTAAATAGTGTTTTATTGTGTGTGGAAATCAGCCACAGTCGAATGGAACAAACACTAATGGTTTTGTGTTATAAACGACAGATATCGCCCGAGCGATTTTGGCAGAAAAGCAATCCGGGATCTTTATTTGTATGAGATTGTTTTGGCTATGTCCGAGATACTCTTCTTACGAAATAATTATTGATATAATTAATCACGTTATGAACAGCAGATTTGTATAGTTAAGATCTCTACTCCCCTGATGTATAAAATGTCAAAAATTTAATGACAAACAGTCGACTAACTACATTTCATTTTTAGCTCAACATCAAACACATTATTTCCCCCGGAGGGTAGGGGAAATTATGTGTGGTCCCCCCCCCCCGCACCAACTGCTCATGATAGGTTTAATAGCATCATTTCCACAGACTAAGGATGTTTTGTAACAAGATAGTCCAATATGCAAATTAATATTATTATGTTTTTATTTTGAACTTTGTAAACTTCAAATTCAGTATTATATATATAAGGAGATTGAGGTTATACTAGAGGGTTAACAATGGCTTAGTTATACCCTACTACTAAGCATTAAGATAATGTTTTCCTTCAAACAAGACTTACCGGGATTACAGCAGATCTTCAAAGTAGTCCAGTATTCGTTGCTGGAAAGACTGTTGTTCTGAAAGACAGTTGTGAACAGATACAATTTTAGCGCACTCATCTAGTTTGATCGAGGCAACACTTTGTAGACGAAGTTTGACAATAAAATACTGCAATAATTCCCTAATGGCAAAACCAAGTTGCGTCATTTGTTTTATTCGGTAACAAACGGGGAAAGTTCAGATGATCAAGGCAGTGGAGAGGAATATTTATGTGAACTGGAAAAGGTATTGTTGGTTATTGTAACTTTAGACAAGGGGGCAAGATTTGCGGTGTTTGTAACCATTTGGGTTAGAGATGTTGAATGAACCTACCTGCAAGTCTTGGTTTTGCAGTTGCATCATAATAGGAAAGTATTCATTCCCTGAAAGTTGCACATACGTGCTCAGCAGCTGCGTTGTTCATCTGACAGACGTGATGTGATCGTAGTTGAAAGAGAAACATCCATGATGGCTAAGACACCAAACTGAGCACATGACGGCAGAGATGCCCGAGATATTCATGAAGGACTGGCCATTATGGCGTAGTGCTCTACCGGCTGTACCAGACCCCTCGTTCAAACTCACTAACCAGGGTTATGCTGTTTGAGTTTTAACGATGACGTTGTTTTTTTTCCTCTGCTCATGTTGAGTTGACCCCTATCTATACTGCGCCTGTGACTGTCATCATGATATTCTTTGATGTAATATTTATATGTCGTTGAATGTTAGTTGATGGCTAGCGATAGATAGTTTCCTTTTCGGTAAGTATGTGATACAATAATGTAGTCATGAGTTTATGATTGTTGCATGAATCCTTCAGGGTGTAGGCGTAGTTATGTTGTTTTTTTGTTGGCGTTGTGTTGTTTATTGGTGGAGTGTATGGTGACCCTAGCCGTTGTGGAAGTTGGGGGATTAGACATGCAAATAGGCATCATCCTGGTTTTGCCTGAAAAAATATCTATAACAGTTTGGTGTAGTGTTTGGCGCTTTACATTGCACGGATGTGGGCATCTTAAATGCCAAAACTAAGGACGATTAATGCAGCATACTTGAAACCATAAGGACAGCTTACTGTGAGACAATTTGAAAAGCCTGAGCCGTTGGAATGGGTCATTCCGTCCTTTTACGTCGTGTGGTAACAATGCCCAAAGTTGCCGTCTTTAGAACACCACGGGACAAATATATTTCCCTTACAATGACAAAAATAACAATATTTTTTTGGGTTTTTGTTTGTACTATAAATTATTATTAGTGATTTGTTTTTCCCCTCCAAAATAGTAAGAATTAGCCTTGTTTCGGAACTGAAAACAAAGACAATAATCTTATATACGTAAAATATTAAGAAACGTTTCATTTACATTTTTTCTTACGGAGGGTTATACAAACAATTTTGTGTCATGAAATTGAATACAAAAACATATAACAAACACAAATAAATAGTATGCATACAATTAATAAAGTTGATCACAGTTTCCCCCCCCCAAAAAAAAAAATAAATAAATAAAAATAAAATAAAATTGTTGTAATCTGAAAGCTTACTAACTATTAAGTTCATAGAGAATTAACAGATAAATAAGTCCAGACATGATATGACTGAAATAAAGTCAGAAGTAGATAATGTAGCGTTTGAGGACACGTGATCGGTTTTGATTATTCTGAATGCCACAATATGGACTAACGTGAGAAGAAAATGCAACAAATTGAGAAAATCAAAATGTCGGAACAAATTTATAAAGGCTACATTATTATATTTTGCACACACAATAAACAGTTGATCCTGTAAACATTCTGAGTCTAGTGAAGGTTTCCTTGACCTTCAAGCCCTGGCCTGTGTTCTGCAATGTGTCATGGCTGCTTTGCTATGACTGTGTCGGTGTGGGCCTAACATTAATAAGAAATATGAAAAGAGTTAGATTGCATCGAGAAAGGGGCTTGTAAATTTCTACCTAACTCATAACAAAGCTAACCAGCTCCATATTTACTATAGTATTTTGTAGTATACAGTTCTTTATATTCACGCCAAAAAGAACCATACAGGCCTGTCCTGGTACAGTTTAATTAAAGAAATGTGTATTAATAATTACAATTATAAGTGGTATAACGCCATTAAACCCGCAAGGTATGCTTGGTTTGGGTAATTGCAATTATGGACGCGATGCTTTTAGCAACCCATGCAAAATGACTCAGAAGATCTTTGCCTAGATAAACTATTAAGCAATTCCCAAGAAGAAATTGATAAAAAACAAAGGCTTCATTGAGTTCAGACGCTAAATTGACCTATAAACTGTTCATACATGTTTTGCTGAAAAAATTTTTAGTCTAATAAACACTGTGACCGTGAGAAGGTGTTAACATTGGTAATTTGAAGGTTACAGGTGTTTTAAACATTCACCGTGATACCTTAGTCATGACCCTCAATTGCCCCCTTAATGACGTCACTTGTAGCCTTGTCCAAGGCTCTTTACGCAAGCACCCCGCTTTGAATACTAGCCATAGAGCTATATATATTGACAATATAATAGCTCTATGATACTAGCACGGTACTAGAAACTGCAGTACAATGTACATTTACATACTGTACTTGATGTATGTACAATGTACATGTACAATATGCCGTGGGGTCGAAGCATGGTTTTCGAGGTTTTTCAACCTCGTACCAAAAACGAAGCCGAAACAGAGCCTTGTTCCCACTGTAAAAAGGTCAGATTGTGGGCGGAGTTACTTTATGCTAATATTCCCGAAGGTGTATGCTCATTTGTTAATGTTTAGTGACATGGCGAATACTACATAAACAATCTCACGTGCATGGCATGCATGGAGTCATGCAATGAATGTTCTTGAAATATTATGGAAGGAACAGAAAAGTCCAGCGGTCTACAAACGTTGCTGAAACGTGTCGTTGGCACAGTGTGAGTGTGGATGGTGCATTATTTACTATCGACTGTTGACGAGAATGTCAACATGGTTAAATTACCGACAGTGATCAAGATGATATTACTTCTGCTATAACTGTAACTCTAAAAAGGGTATTGATAAGCCCTGGATAAGTTGTTCAATGTTCTTTTCAACTATTATATGGAAAAGGGCCATGGTGATCGTACGGGCCCAACTGAGCATGCCATGCAGCTGAGTAACTCACTCAGTCACTGTATGTTGTGATGTTGATCCCATGGAGCTCCATGGTTTAACTTACCGAAGAAAATCAGTGAAAAACCACCGATTTTCCAAATCCTGTGGGCAGGTTAACGAACACGTTATGTCCTAAAAGAAAACAATGAAGTGCTTTCCGCTGTTCTGGGTTGAAATTATCAATTTCTAGCTTGTCTGCAGCAGAATTTAAACTTCCATTCAATGTTTCTTGAGAGTATTCGCGAGTGGAGGACGCCATCTTTTTCTCGTTGTTGATAAACACACATAATTGCGTCATAACGAGAGTTTATGATTGGACGATTATCCGTCAGTACAGGAAATGAATATTCAATTATACGTCACACACGGCTGCACAGACGTCGCGCAAGGCACCAGTCTGACCATGTTCTGTCAGTGCGGGTCAACTAAAGGCATGCATTAATGTTATTGCAAGCTTCTAATCTAGCTGTGCGTGTGAAGCATAGATAGCACAATACAAAGTAACCCACAAGCAATGGTGACGTGTGATGACGTCAGGTGAAACGGGTCAAACAATTTCCTGAGCTGGATTTCACAAAGCACGAATATGTTTGTTAAAGTGATTTGTTAATGACACCAATGTGACACCAATTGTATTGTGACGTTACACTTTGCTTAGCAATTAATTAAGATTGACTCAAAGTTAAAATCATCATTATCTCTTTGTTAAATTGGCACCAGCCTGGGCACTTAACATTGAACAAGTTTGGGTGCACTTCTAGCATTCAAGTCAGTGTTGTCTACGCGTTTTAACCCTTTAGGAAACGTATGATGAAAAAGAGAACTTATGAGGAAACTATATATTTTAAGGATCCAGTCCATTAACAGTCATTCAGAACTGCCTCAGGGCAAGTGTGTTTACACAAACTATAACAAAATACAGGAACCACCTAAGGAAAAGAAAAAAAAGTTTCTGATTTTCACATAAAAAAACAATTGCTTTTAAATAAATAAATAAAGGCTGGAAATTTGTTGGCTTTTATGCAAAAGAGGAAGACAACTAGAAAACAATCCGTGTCAGGATAAGAATCTGAACAATGTCCTCAAGGCTGGTGATATTAATCCTCGTCTTGACTTGCAAAACACTTTAACCCTCGGGGAAGCAACGTGGTGAAAAAATTATCCACATATTCCAAATATGGTCATAATTGTTTTTTCAATGAGCCAAAAAAGCCACGATTTTTTTTTGTATTCGACACCCCTTGTATACACCACAAGCCTGTAGACTCCCATTGGCCAGGCTATAACCACTGCCGAGTAAGAATTATTGAATGACAGCAGTCCCAAGGGACAGCTATGCCCTTGGGAATTGTAACTTGATATCTTAGTGAGCCAACTCCTTGTGCCATTATCTCTTTGTGTCAACCCTGTCCCGCCCAGAGCTAAAACAGGTCGTAAATAACACACACTGCTGGCCCAGACAAAAGCCCTGTAGGGATTAAAATTGCTTTGGGCTTGCAGGAGGGGGTCATTGACCTACAAAACTGGGTGGGGAAAAAATTATCCACTTGGATCCACCGCGTTATACAGAAGGGCCCGCTGCTCCGAGGGTTGACGTAAACTTTTAATTTGATAATATTTCCCGTATAATTTATTCCATGGAGAATTTGACCGGATCGTGCTCCCACAACTAGTTCTGGTTGTTATTTGGGTTGAATCAAGGTCCAACTAAACTAATCAAGTTTTTCAAAGAAAAAGGGAGTTGTTGCATCCCTACCAGAACTATAAATCTCCTGAACTCCACCGAACTGTCCGTTCGTAAATGCATATACGATGTAAGTACACGACTTGCCAAATCCCCTTTTGATTTAATTCAACAATTAATATATATTTTTTAGTGTTAAATTGTTTTAATGTATAATTTGTTCACATAACAATGTTTTATGGTTTTCCAATCTTGTTAAGTGCAATTGTAGTATTATTTTGTTGTTTAAGAAAGTGTAATACAAGAGTGACCTTAAAAAGAAGGACATCAAATTTATAAAGGAAATTACATTAAACAATAATGTAGGGACTTCCATTACGAGATAGCAATCTTTATGCCTGCAACCAAAATACAATTATGTAGACCTCTCTCAAATGACTACATATATTTAGGACTTCATTGTTAACAGGCGAGGAAGAGAATAATGCCGTTCATTATAGTCTATTTGTTTTATATACACCAGACAACCTTTGCGATTGGTAAAGACTTGTGTTATTGATTTAACCTAGGACAAAAATAATACATTTCTAAATTGCAGCTTCTATACACCTGGCAAGATTTGTTCCAGGTGTTCGATGAAGACCTCGTTATGTTTTGCTTTATTGTGAAGCATTGGAGAAAGATGTATCCTGTAGTTTTCTGTGTTCTTGTATTGTGTTATGGATGCAGAGCGTGTGTCTTCACGGGTCACCCGGATGATACCGTAGCCGAGATAGGAGAGACTGCCACTCTGACGTGTAGCACTGACTTTACCAACTGTAAATACAATAGGTCTCTGTGTCTGCTCTATTGGGAGCGTGAGACAAACAACGCATTTGAAGCAATTTCTTTTTGTGTTTCTGTGTATCCTGAGTATCGAAATAGACATTCAGTGTCTTCTGGTCCTGACTGGTCTTTGACTATTACAGAAGTCCAGCCAAGTGATATGAGGCGATATCGATGTTACATTTACAAACATGGAGTAAAGCACTCTTCTGACAATTATTTCCATGCGACCCTCATCATACCATCACTGATCAACATCCGTGTCCAGCCGCCACGCCGTCCAATAACAACGGGGGACAGGGCTACATTTCACTGTATCATTCAGTCACAGCATGGAACTCCTCCGACCCTCAACGTGAAATGGTTTGTGAATAGAACCAACGTCAGAAGATTTCCAGATCAATCATTTTATCATGTGGATAACGACGGACACAACTTAACATTTTTTAAGATAGATGTTAACCACACCAACGTGTATTGTAAGGCATTCAGTGGAACTAAATCTGTGAAAAGAAGTGTCAACTATCTAATACTCATTCATCCGCAGAAGAAACCGATAACATCCGCTACTCAAGTACCTGAAACTGAAGAGTCTCTCACCGTCAACCCTGCTGAGTGTCCCCATGACACTGATGAGCCATCCACTACTCAAGTACCTGAGACTAAAGAGTCTCCCACCGTCAACCCTGCTGAGTTTCCCCATGACACTGATGAGCCATCCACTACTCAAGTACCTGAGACTGAAGAGTCTCTCACCGTCAACCCTGCTGAGTTTCCCCATGACACTGATGAGCCATCCACTACTCAAGTACCTGAAACTGAAGAGTCTCTCACCGTCAACCCTGCTGAGTTTCCCCATGACACTGATGAGCCATCCACTACTCAAGTACCTGAGACTGAAGAGTCTCTCACCGTCAAACCTGCTGAGTTTCCCCATGACACTGATGAGCCTTTCGCTACTCGAGTACCTGAGACTGAAGAGTCTCCCACCGTCAACCCTGCTGAGTTTCCCAAAGATACTGATGAGCCATCCACTACTCAAGTACCTGAAACCGAAGAGGCTCAGACATACCTTGACAGCACAATTGCCCATAACACGGTGAATTCTCAATTAACAACACCACCAGAGAGAAACACACAAAATATGACCGTAGAGGGAGCACATCAGTCAACATCTATCAACCCTTTTACCCAAAATCCTCATCTTATTATCACTGACTCATCCTCGGATGATAATATCACATTCATCTTAGTCGGAGGAGTTATCAGTGCTATCTTCTTGATGCTAGTCATCGCATTTCTTATTCACTGTCTCGTCTTCAAAAGACAATCCAAAGCGCCCCACACAACACGTTCTGCATTTACACATGAAGATGATAGAGGAGAAGGTGATGCAGACAGGATGTCAGAAACCCAACTCTGCGGAGTCACTTTGAAGTGTGATCAAGAAAATGACCACACTAGCTCTGCAGACGAGAGGTCAGTTGAGTCCCCGAGTGTAGCAGTTACTGTAGTAGTGACATCGGACTCACGCCAACAGGCAGAGACACAACATGATCAAGACAATGTGGACAAACCTCTGTCCACTGAAACTGATGGATCAGTCAAGGGTGGGAAGAAACGTAATGATAAACAGAATCATCCTGAGTCCATGTATGCTGTGGTGGATAAAAGTCGCGTCAAAAGTAAGACATTGGGCGCTATTTCTGCCGTGAATGCATCTTGGAAAATATTCGGAGACGGCAAGGATGGATCAAAGCTGAATCGTGGAACAGACGCCATTCGGACCTTGGTCAGTTATACCAACCATGAAACCCCGTCTGGTTGTCAGAAATCAACCGTCGCTGTGAAGGATTTGCCGGTACCAGGACGCGTTGTTGACCGTCAACCGTCCGGTCAGAAACCCCCTCGCGTCATTCCGTACCATCTCTACAAACGCCGAGCAAGCACCGTCACCCAAGACCAGGCCGGGCTAAAGCAGACTGCAGACCATGGTGACGACGGTCTCGTCAAGGATGACCCAAGACAGAGAAATGTGGAAGGTCTAATCTACGCTGACTTGGATCTATCGCGAGGATCGGCAATAATCATCAACACGGAGGAGGAGACGGTTTATGCTGACATTGGAAGCAAGTAGACTGTGGGTAAGCTGATGGAAGGGAGTACATGTCACGCCCAAATACTGGCTGATTTAGGATTGAAACGATTTTAAAGGAAAATCTGGGGAGACAGAAAATATTTCGCTTTTCTTAACTTTAAGGTGGCTTCACAGGATATTGTCGTTAAAAAAAAAAGAACTGAAAAAGCACCTATTAAACATTAATAATTGTTTTAAAGAATTATTAGAGAATGATTTTTCTGGTGACGACCAAAATTAAACAACTCCGATATAAAATATCACGTGATGATAATATTTGACTTTGATCAATCATCTATTGGTTAGACCTAAATCGGCTTCAAGTTATGACAACTCAATCATCGCCTTGTGTGCAAAAGAATGACGTAACGGAATTTTTTATTTGAAAAAGTGCGTAAAAAATTAATGTGCAAAGTATTTCGAGAAATCTGAGCAGGGTTCGTTTTATCGGCTGCCAGTCAATATGAATGTTACATTCTCCATGGGAATGGGAAAACATGTGTCTGGGGTTATTCTAGCAGTAACAAAAGTAACACTAATTTTATGTTTATGTCAGGAGTCATGTGATTGCTAGCGACCTTATTTTTCACTAGGACATAAACTACTTTGTGTGCCTGGAAGAAGGGTACACAACACATGTCGAACACAAACTTATATTTCTATTTGTATTGAAAGTACTGTCACCTTTTGTACTAAAAATGTTTACCTACTGACATTTAAACAATACTATACTTTGGTTGAATGGACACGTCTATATTCCGACGTTGTTTGTTTCAATTGATGCCAATGACAAAGGGGCTGTCCAAAGTTCTCAACATTTTCACGATAAAACTGAGATTACAACTTCTCAAGATCACTTCCCTCCTCGTGTCCAAACGTCCTAGTCATATCATGCGCCAGCTCTACATTCTTCACTGGGTGTACATAATCAGCATTATAAGCCCCCTCAATCTCCTTCCCGGGTAGTACACTCTATGAAGATTCTGACAATTAGTGACAGCCAGTTATAAGATGGACGTGTTCTTGTCATGTATAAGGAAGTAAATGTGAAACTAACGAGGAACTAACACACCGTCAAATATCTACACAGGAAACTCATAATATAAATTATATTGGATTGTTTTTTTTTTTTTTTTTTTTTAATTGCAACTTACTATGTTCGCAACACTTTAGACTTGACTATAGCTAGTTTTAAAGATAAGATAACTATTTATCTAATCAACTTTGCCTTATTTTTAAGACAAAGTTTTATTTTTTTCCAGAAATGAAAGAGTATAAGTTATTATATCAGTGTGAAATAAGTTGGTTATTTTTTTTTTTACTAACATCATTCAAACTAAATATATATATATTTTTTTAAAATAAGGAGTAAACAAATAGATGCAGCGATAGCTTTCCATTCACATCAGGAAACAATTGCCAACGTTTAGACAAAGTCGTCATGTGTCCCCGATTGTCTGTTTAAGAAAACTCGGTAGATCTAAGCAAACAAAGTCAATGGAAGAAATCATTCCGACATTTAATAATGAAAATAACAAAAAAACATGACGACAGTGCTCTGATTGACAATAATCGAAAAAAATTGTTATGCTGACTTTATATCTGTTTTCATTTCTGAAGTACAATCAATGCTGTTCAATATCGCTACCGAAAAACGATTTATATTAAAGAAAATCAAAACAAAATGTGTCTCTGAATTTTTTAAACTACTATTTACTTTTCGCCTTTTTAGTCACCAAGAACACAAAGACCATTGATAATATAAACAAGTCTGAAAAACACTTCTTGAGTAGTGTGGGTTGGATGCAGATCTCAACGATCCACCAATGTATTCTTTAATTTTTGTTTGAAAAACTATTCACATTTAGAAAAGAAAAAAAAAAAAAACAGAAAAAAGGTTTGTAATCACTTCGTTGTGGTAACTTTCAATAGACGCAGAAATTCACATCACACTATTCAAAACAAACCCATGTCATTGAGTTATCAGTATTATGAATATATATAACTTTACATGAACAAGACTTTATTTACCGAGGCAGTCAGTCGTTAGCAATAGTGGTTGTATAAATTAATACAGAGGTTGACATGATCAAGATGTCGGTCTGTGGTTTGACTCCTTTTGGGAGACAAAGAGAAACATAAACTTACTCTGAGAATTAAAAATGGAAGTACTTAGACCATTTGATTAAACTAATACGTTCATTTTGAACTTCCTAACCAGTAAAGACAAGGATGTAACATACAAATTAAATAAACCAAGGGACTAATGACGAAAAACAAATTAACAATATAATACAAACAAAAAATAAACATTTCCTGCACGTCATAACCAAAGAAAACAATATGTCATGGTTTTAAATAACCAAATAAAGGCAAGAATTATGTTGCAAAATGTTGCCAAGAAAATTTATGTTGGCAAGACTCATGTGCAAAGGAGGAAGGAACATAGAGAAAATACAAGAATCAATAAGAATCGTCTTATAAGCGGGAAACAAAGAGAATACGATGTTTGATTTTCTTGACTGGTGTTATTGATTATCCTCAACGTCTTTGGCTGCAAAACACGTCTCAAGATGGTTGTCTCTAGCGATTGACAGTGTGATACACTCTAAAGGCTCCTGGGTCAGAATTGACCCGGATTCTGAGTCCAAGTAGACCCGATCCACTTCTGGGTCAGGCTGACCTGGAAATAAGTTTAAATGGATTTCCAACCCGGATTCTGCTTCAGTTCGACAATTTGTGGGGGCCATGTTGACACAGATTCCGGGTCATACTGACCAGGAACTCGGTCAGGTCTTACGGGACCCGGAATATGGGTCAACTGTGACCCGGAAGTATTTATAGTGTATTAATCATGTCCGATATTCCTGCGTGAGGTGAATCGTTGATTACTCTTTGCTGAAACCGTTAGTTTGATAGCTGAGAATACTTCCCGCAAGATATTGTTGTACATGGTGTGTTTAACAATAATATGTTAACATTGCTAATCCTGGTTGGCATTCAAGTTGACCAAGGTAAACAACAAAATACTTCTATCTAAAAGTTGATGATGGGTACACCATATAAATCTCCTTAACTTCATCAAACTTTCCGATCCTAAATGCTGTATTTTATTGATACACGAATCGGACAAAATATACATTTGATTTAAATTTTAAGAAAAACCTGTCTTAACCTGGCAGTGAAACTAAAGTACTATTTTGTCACGTAGATTTTCGCTATCTTTTTAAAGACCGTACAACGCTCCTCGGCCTTTGAAAAAAGTTCATGTTTTTTTTTTTTTTTTTTCTTTCTTTCCTTACATTTTAATTTAACTGTGGAGAAACGAATCCATAAAAGAGAACCATTGGGAAAAACTTAACCAACAATACAATAATGAATTAAACAAATAAAGGAAGGAAATTCAATTAATTCAACAAGTGGGCTGTTCCATTATTTGATTACAATCGTAAAAAAATTAATGACATGCATTGGTTTTATTCCAACTTAATAAAAACCTAGCACTTCTTTGGTGACAGGCATTTTTAAACGAGGAAAGTGAGAGTAATTTTCTGGATCGTAGCTTCCATACACCACGCAAATTGTTTTCCACCTGATCGATAAAAACATAATTATTTTATTAATTCCACCGTATTTTGACACATTGGAAAAAATGCATCTTGTAGTTTTGAGTGTTCTTGTATTGTGTTATGGATGCAGAGCGTGTGTCATCACGGGTCATCCGGAGGATACCGTAGCCGAGATAGGAGAGAATGCCATGCTGACGTGTAGCACTGACTTTACCAACTGTAAATACAATACGCCTGTGTGTCTGCTCTATTGGGAGCGTGAGACAAACAACGCATTTGAAGTAATTTCTTTTTGTGCTTCAGTGCATCCTGAGTATCGGAATAGACATTCAGTGTCTTCTGGCCCTGACTGGTCTTTGACGATTACAAGAGTCCAGCCAAGTGATGTGAGGCGATATCGATGCAGTATTTACTCATATGGAAGCCAAAGCACACAAAACTTCACTGCGACCCTCATTATACCATCACTAATTGACATCAGTGTCCAACCGCCTCGACGTTCAATAACAACGGGAGATAATGCTACTTTTCACTGTACCGTTCATTCAAACCGTGCTGCTTTACCGACCCTCAATGTGAAATGGTTTGTGAATGACACCATCGTCAGAAGATTTCATGGTCGATCATTTTCTCTTTTGGATAACGACGGATACACATTAACATTTCTCAAGATAAGTGTTAACTACACCGACGTGCATTGTAAGGCATTCAGTGGAACTAAGTTTGTGAAAAGAAGTGATAACTATCTGATACTCATTCATCCTCTGAAGAAACTGATAAAACCCGCTACTCAAGTACCTGAGACTGAAGAGTCTCAGCCCAACCCTGACAGCACATATTCCCTTAACATGGTGTCTTCTCACTCAATAACACCAACATATAGAAACATACCAAGTGTGACCGTAGAGGGAGCACATCAGTCCCCATCCAACAAACCGTCTCCCAGGAATCCTGATCCTAAGATCCATAACACATCATTGGATATCACAGTCATCTTAGTAGGATGGCCTCTAGCTGCTGTCTTCATTAGTCTCTTCATCTCATCACTGCTGTACATTGTCGTTACCAAAAGACGGTCCAAAGTGAATCATAATTCAACCCGTGTAGTTCATACAGCTCCAGATGAAGATGCAGAGGCGTATGAGGAAGTGGAAACCCAACTACACCGGCAAGCTGCATCGACTGGCCATAAAGAAACTGCACCATCCAGCTACCAAGAACTGATATTCAAGTAGTCTGTATACGTAATGGATACAATCTTTCGACTTTTGTAAGAATGTGCCATTCCTGCATTGGGGAGTTCTAAGGTCTGCAAATCTTATTTTCGCGAGATATTAACTAAATAAAATTATCTGGATGATTGCACTGATCACACATTTATAATCAGTGAGATTCAAAACTATTATTGTTTTTATACAATGGTTATTGATCTTACATTTTACATTAATATTCAAAGCGGCTGTTGTTCTAATTAACAAATCACGAGATGAACTTGGTAAGGAATCCGTAATCAGATGATTTAAAAGATCTATACAAATTCCCTCTACGTAAACAGTGTTTGAATTATAATACATTTCTTTCGAGGTTAATTTAGTTATGAGCTTGTGTATTTGGCGAGCTTCCAGCTTGAAAACCTGTTTGGTTTCGATGGTGATCAATCTGACATATTATATGAATCAACTGCAAATCGTCTTCTTCCATAACTAAACACTCTCTGTTCTCAAATTTTGATTCATATCAAACTCGGAAGCATTTAATAAGCTTGATGTAAATTGTGTGTGTTTCATTAAATTATCCATGAGATATTAGTTGGTCACGTGGATATGACGTCATAGAGCAAATCTTGACTGGCATGTATCCCTAAATATTTAATCAAACAATCACCGCAAGGATCATCTTACTATTACTAATAGTTGTAAAGAAGGACAATCTAAGTTATTTAAAATAATAATTGCTGAAGTTCATGAGCTGTATATATGTGGCAAACAAATTAACAACCTTAACTTAAAAAAAAAAAAAAAAAAAAAAAGTACAAACAAATCAAAACAATTCTCAATAGAGACGAATGCACTCTAAGAACACCCGGGTCAGAATTGACAAGGATTCCAGGTTTGCTGGTGGACGACATTTGTCCAGATCAAAATTACGAGAAAAGGGTCAAACAGACTCAGACTCCGAGTTAAAATCCGTTCTTATTTTACCGGAATCCGGGTCAATTTGGCCTTGGAGTTTTTAGAGTGTATTTTATTATTTTATTTTTTTCAATAAATCACATCGGTTGCTGGTTTTAAGTGATCACTTTATTTTTTTTTAACGTGTCGCATAAATAATGTTGGTATTTTGGGTAGAAATAATGTTTTAAATATTAAATTGAATATAAGAAGAAAACAAACTTTTTGAGCGAAACACAGCGATGAGAACTGTATGAGGGACACTTTCAAACTGTTTTATTTAACAATCGAGAAACAACTCCAGACAAAAATAAAAGTAAATTTACAAATGATTTCGTCAATAGAGGCCGAAGTACGTGTAAGCCCTATTGTTATTTTAGTTTTATGTGTACCTGGTGCTCAAAATGCTCAAATGTAAAATCTTGAAGGTTTCTTAGTTCCCTAGGGTTTATGTTGAACAAGTTCTGAGATTATCATTTGCAAATGAACCATAATCTTTGTCAATATTGAAGTTTGTTTAATGATGTTCTTCATAAACTGTTCGTCGTATTGGATTCAGAATTAGATTTATTAGACAACAAATGTCAATTGGAACCCCATCAGGGTGGTCTTCTGTTTACTCTTCATATTGTTACTGTTAATTTTGACATTTGTAAATTATCAATAATAAAATTCGATATTGCGTTTACTTTACTCAGAAATATAACTTTTCAATGACAACAACAACATGGATTTGAAAAACAATGGATTTGGTAATTTGTTTTTTACTAACAAGCGCATGCTACTTTTTGACTCATTTGCAGAATGCCAGTATTTTCGGTAGTCTCTGCATTCATATACTGAGAAGGTCACACGGCAACGAATTAATACTTGGTGTTTGTGAAGTCAATGGCGGTTTTATTCATCTGATCATCATTTTATTTTTGGAACAAGGGGATACCACCCAAAATATAAAGTTTATTAAATAATCCCAACATTTTTGTTGGTAATTATGGCCAGGTGTAAACAGAATAGCTACCGCATGTATAACAGTTATGTATATATAACACAATTATGTTAATCATGAAATTATGAAATCTTGCAGCCATTTGCAGCCATTGTGAGGATTTTGGTTGAAGCTGCTTGTGGTAGCTGTGGTCTCTAATGGGTTTTAATTAATAGGCATAAGTTTACATACTCAAGACATTACGTGAATTATAGAAAAAAAAATAAATGCTGATATTTTCTCTTGGATAAAGTGTTTTGTCAAAAGGATGTAATCTTTTAGTCTTGATAAACGGTTCAATTTTTTTTTTTTTTTTTTTTTTTTTAGTGGATGCAGTGGGGGACGACGTGGTTGGATACAGTGAGGTGATAGTGGGGTTTGTGTGGAGTTGGTTGGATCGAGGTTGTGGGTTTTGTGGAACGAATCTAAATATCATAGATGCACCATATGATCTGTTACAAACTGGAAACTAGTTCACATGTTGAAACGTTAACACTTGATGCAAGCAAATGTTTGAATTACCTTTATGTTGACGCATGTTAATCTAATTAGCCCATGTCAATGATGTCATTATTAACCCTCTAGAGACAATTCGTTTCCGTATGTTCATCACATACGTACGCACAGAGGTCGCTATTTATAATTCATTAAACAAAATTAGCAAATTTCATTCTGGTCATGACCTTTACTTTGACCACTACTGGCGAATTGGAAGTGGGTGGAATCTTGCAGCCATTTGCGGCCACTGTGAACATTTTGGTTGAAGCTGCTTGTGGCCGCTATGGTCTGTACGGGGTTGTAATGAATAGACATAACTTTAAATACTCAAAACACAACGTGGAAGCATACAGTCAGTCTTTTATACGAACGTGGCATTTTAAATACATTAGATAATATAAACATAAAACTGCAAAATGTAAGTGTTTGGCCCATACATGACAATTATGAGGACATATAGAACTTTATATGAACAATTTTGCAAATTGAAGGATTCAGTCAAGTTATCACAGTCACTCTGAACTGCCTCAGGGCAAGGGTGTTTATAAAAGCCATTAACAGATACATGAACTAACGATGACAACAATACTTCCTGCTTGTCACCACCATTTTTTTATTTTTTTTTTATAGCCAACTAAAGCCCGGAATTTGTTTATCTTTGTTGCACACGAGGAAGAAAAATATAAAATATTCTTATAAAACTGTGTGTAAATAATAATCTAAACAACGCCATTAAAAGAGAAACGATGAAAGTACGAGTTGTGTATTAAGTAAGGCTGTTGATATTCATCCTCGTCTCGACTTGCAAAACACGTTTCAAGATCACCAGAAAGAACTATACAATCTCATGTTTGGCGTAAACTTCAATGTGAGAATATTTCCTGTACAATTTAATACAAAGTGAAAAAAAAAAAAAAAAATGTTCAAGGAATATAGAGTTGTTGCTACCATCTCAGAACATAAATGTCGTACATGTAAAGGTAGGGAACAGAGGAAAGAAATACAATTAATCAAGGAAGTTACATTAAAAAAAAAACATTTGTCTGGCCGTCCATTATGACATAACAATCTTTGCATCTGTTAAATGGATATGAATAATTTTGACTTCGTTGTTGACACGCATTTTGAAACAAGGAAGAGAAAAACAACTTATAGCTTTTTAAACACTAGACAATTCTTGCGTAAAATAAAGACGTTGTTCTTGAATTTGTATTTTGTATTTGTAAACAACTTGGAAAGAAGATGTTTCTAGTTGTTCAGGTCGTTCTTGTATTGCTTCGTGGATGCAGAGCGTGTGTCTACACGGGTCATCCGGAGGATGCCGTAGCCGAGGTTGGAGAGACTGCCACGCTGACGTGTAGCACTGACTAATTTACTATCTGTCAATATGACAGGTGTGTGTTTCTTTGGCAGCGTCAGACAAACAACGAATTTGAAACACTTTCTGCCTGTGTTTCTGTGTATCCTCGGTATGCAGACAGATATTTAGTGTCTTCTGGTCCTGACTGGTCGTTGACGATTACAAGAGTCCAGCCAAATGATTAGAGGCAATACCGATGAGGCATGTACTCATATGTAACAATCCACAGGGTTTATCCTTCCCCTGCGACCCTCATCATACCATCATTTATCGGCATCAGTGTCCAAAAACGGGAGATAATGCTACATTTCACTGTAACGTTCAGTCAAACCGTGAAGCTCTACCGAACCTCAATGTAAAATGGTTTGTGAATGGAACCCACGTCAGTAGATTTCAAGATCAATAATTTTATATTTTGGATGACTACGGAAACACCTTAACATTTCACAGGATAAGTGTTAACCACACTAACGTGTATTGTAAGGCATTGAGTGGATCTAAATATGTGAAAAGAAGTGATAACTATCTGATACTCATTCATCCGAAGAAGAAACCGAAAAAAAAACGTTACTCAAGTACCTGAGACTGAAGAGTCTCTCACAGTCAACCCTGCTGAGTTTCCCCATGACACTGATGAGCCATCCACTACTCAAGTACCTGAGACTAAAGAGTCTCTCACCGTCAACCCTGCTGAGATTCCCCATGTCATTGATGAGCCATCCACTACTCAAGTATCTGAGACTGAAGAGTCTCTCACAGTCAACCCTGCTGAGTTTCCCCATGACACTGATGAGCCATCCACTACTCAAGTACCTGAGACTGGAGAGTCTCTCACAGTCAACCCTGCTGAGTTTCCCCATGACACTGATGAGCCATCCACTACTCAAGTATCTGAGACTGGAGAGTCTCTCACAGTCAACCCTGCTGAGTTTCCCCATGACACTGATGAGCCATCCACTACTCAAGTACCTGAGACTGAAGAGTCTCTCACAGTCAACCCTGCTGAGTTTCCCCATGACACTGATGAGCCATCCACTACTCAAGTACCTGAGACTGAAGAGTCTCTCACCGTCAACTCTGCTGAGTTTCCCCATGACACTGATGAGCCATCCACTACTCAAGTACCTGAGTCTGAAGAGTCTCTCACAGTCAACCCTGCTGAGTTTCCCCATGACACTGATGAGCCATCCACTACTCAAGTACCTGAGACTGAAGAGTCTCTCACCGTCAACCCTGCTGAGTTTCCCCATGACACTGATGAGCCATCCACTACTCAAGTATCTGAGACTGAAGAGTCTCTCACAGTCAACCATGCTGAGTTTCCCCATGACACTGATGAGCCATCCACTACTCAAGTACCTGAGACTGAAGAGTCTCTCACGGTCAACCCTGCTGAGTTTCCCCATGACACTGATGAGCCATCCACTACTCAAGTACCTGAGACTGAAGATTTACTCACAGTCAACCCTGCTGAGTTTCCCCATGACACTGATGAGCCATCCACTACTCAAGTACCTGAGACTAAAGAGTCTCTCACCGTCAACCCTGCTGAGATTCCCCATGTCATTGATGAGCCATCCACTACTCAAGTATCTGAGACTGAAGAGTCTCTCACAGTCAACCCTGCTGAGTTTCCCCATGACACTGATGAGCCATCCACTACTCAAGTACCTGAGACTGGAGAGTCTCTCACAGTCAACCCTGCTGAGTTTCCCCATGACACTGATGAGCCATCCACTACTCAAGTATCTGAGACTGGAGAGTCTCTCACAGTCAACCCTGCTGAGTTTCCCCATGACACTGATGAGCCATCCACTACTCAAGTACCTGAGACTGAAGAGTCTCTCACAGTCAACCCTGCTGAGTTTCCCCATGACACTGATGAGCCATCCACTACTCAAGTACCTGAGACTGAAGAGTCTCTCACCGTCAACTCTGCTGAGTTTCCCCATGACACTGATGAGCCATCCACTACTCAAGTACCTGAGTCTGAAGAGTCTCTCACAGTCAACCCTGCTGAGTTTCCCCATGACACTGATGAGCCATCCACTACTCAAGTACCTGAGTCTGAAGAGTCTCTCACAGTCAACCCTGCTGAGTTTCCCCATGACACTGATGAGCCATCCACTACTCAAGTACCTGAGACTGAAGAGTCTCTCACAGTCAACCCTGCTGAGTTTACCCATGACACTGATGAGCCATCCACTACTCAAGTACCTGAGACTGAAGAGTCTCTCACAGTCAACCCTGCTGAGTTTCCCCCTGACACTTATGAGCCATCCACTACTCAAGTACCTGAGACTGAAGAGTCTCTCACCGTCAACCCTGCTGAGTTTCCCCATGACACTGATGAGCCATCCACTACTCAAGTACCTGAGACTGAAGAGTCTCTCACAGTCAACCCTGCTGAGTTTCCCCATGACACTGATGAGCCATCCACTACTCAAGAACCTGAGACTGAAGAGTCTCTCACCGTCAACCCTGCTAAGTTTCCCCATGACACTGATGAGCCATCCGCTACTCAAGTACCAGAGACTGAAGAGTCTCCTACCGTCAACCCTGCTGTGTTTCACCATTACATTAAAAGCCATCCATCACAACTCAAGTACACAAGACCGGAAAAATGGAGACATCCCAACCCCTGTGTGGTTGTACGCACCCCATACGGGGGAAGGGGAATATACATATGACGTCATAATAGCTGGCTCAGTGTGTGGTTACTTCTCTATGCTCTTCAATATAGTCTTGATTTTACTTCTGGGCTGGGAGACGACAATGCGAAGTTAGACGCAACACAAGCCGTGAGTCTGACGCGGATGAAAATGCTGGAGATGTCAGAGCGTATGAGGAAATGGAGACTCAACTACACGGGCAGGCTGCTCCTGCAGTCACTAAGGAGACTACACCATCCAGCTACCAAGAACTGACATTTAAGTAGTGTATATCTCCTCTCCATAACGTACAATCTGGAAATTTCAAGAAGACGATGTTAGACGTAACTCAATACGTTAGTTAATCTCACAACGCTGGAATTGCTGTAAAAAACTTTGTTAGGCTATTGAAGTCCAACTATAGGATGACAATAGGATGACAATGCACCTTTAGTCAAAGTAGACACAACTACTATTAACAATGGACTAAAACGACACGTGAACGCATGATCGGTTATCTACTTTTGACAGAGATGAAGTTTTATTTATTCAGCATTTCTGTTATGCAGTTGTCCTTGATTTTAAAATTAGAATACCTACTGCATTATGGGTATAGACTTGTTTATTTAAACCTTACAGTGAGGGCCGCTGTCAGCACATGATGACATATTCGTTAACCACATCATACACACTGTTCAGCTCATGTACCACGATATCCTAAGTTTGACTATTCAACACGTCTCAGAGGGGTTGCCAATTAATATGGGATAGTGATTTGGTAAGAAAGGGCAGGACAAAACTCTGCCAGCATCCTTCGGTACAAAATCGGTATGTCAATTGTCATATTATTCGTAATACTTCCATTGTCTTATAACCACATCATAAACACTGGTCAGCTCATGTACCATGATACCCTAAGTTGGACCCTGCCACACGTCAGAGAGGGCGGTGTCAATCAACAGGGGTCGGTGAAGTGGTTAGAAAGGGCAGGACAAAACTCTGCCAGCACCCTTCGGTACAAATATCGGTATGTCAATTGTCAAGTTATAAAACCCAATTAATTGAACAAAAACAAATAAGCTGAAAATAACCCAGGCAATTCCTGTACATGTAAACAACACATCTAAATATTAATACAAATATGCCTCGAAATTGCGTGGTTTTCCTTTTACATGTACTTTGCAAACTAACACGTTGGCCATTTTGTGGCGTCAACAATTTGACTCCACAAAATGGCCGACAGTGTTAGAACACGATGTAAAAGGAAAGTCACACAATTTCGAGGCATATTTGTGTGGATCATTGTTTTCTACTTTTGAAACACCTTTATAATCATATGCATTAAAAAAAAAAAAAAAAAAAAAAAAAAAACGGTTAAGAACGCTTTTATAGACCAAAGCAAGCGTCCCCGAAGCCAAATGTTTTAAAAGTCTGTGAATAACCAAAATAATAAAAATAAATTGGAAAACAGCAATAGGCAAATTAAAATCAATGAGTCTTATATTTACAGTAACTTTAATTTTAGAAATTAAAATGAAAGCAACATCACAAGGGATGTGGATTACAAATAGAATAAGGTTCAAATTAAGGCAAAAAAGAGGACGCGGTCGCTCAGCTTAATAACTTCAAGCATGAGCACGTCTTGTAAGAAACAATGGAGCCAATAACAAAGCACTGGTAAAGAAAATAAACAAAAACATTGCACGGCTCAGTAGACATGGATTAGTTAATGAACACTTCAGTGACCACAACATGAGTAAAAGATTCATCCATTTTGCATGTACTCCTGTGAACGTCACGAATTTATTTCCTTCGTCCCCTGGATACGATTTAATTTGTATTATTATTTTATTTGAAGTTTAAACAGTAATCGAATGCAATCAGTTTATAAACAAGCGTCCATCAGACATGCCTTCTTTTGGGGTTTATGAATAACTGTATGCACAAAGTAATTTACCACAAGATTTAGGCAGTTATCAATGATTTGATAATCCATGAACAGTAATCAAGGAAGTAAGGACGGTGTTGCAAACCATTATATGCAAAGTATTATTTCCTGGATGTCTGCTCCAGTTTACATACACAGGATTTAATAAGTAGCATGTATATCAAGAATATAATGTTTAAAGGAACAATACAGAATTGGTAAGAAAAAAACAAACCTTTTGATCACAGATTTACATAAAACTTACACGGTCTAATGATGATGATAGTAGAAAACATTCCTTGAAATATTTTTGTCTTTTGATGAGAAATGAATAAACTAATTTTCCGATTGGAGTTTATCGCTCATGAGCGTTTTATTCATTTGTTGAACCTATATGATTTCATGCAAATGTGTAATCGGTTTGTCACTATTTTCTCGTGACCAGATGGCCGATCGATCCCAAACTTCTACAGGTTTGTTAGTTTATGTATGTGATGGATTACATAAAGTGCTTACACTGCCAGCAACTGTTTTGTTAGCAGAAACCAATTCTGTAATGCTCCTTTAATGATATACTCGCGTGATATGATGGGGTTAATTTGTTCTTAATGTTTTACATTAAAGGTATTATACAGAATGGGTAAGGATACAAAAACATCGTTATTTAATTTTATTCTGAAAGCTTAGTGATTGTGAAGTATATACGCGAACAATTTGTTTCTGTGCAAGATTTCCCTATTAAATGAAGTTCAAGGAAATTGCATCTGAACCCCTACCTCCTCAACGCATCAGCTGATTTCGGTCGTTACAACCAAAATGATGTATAACGTATTTAAAAACATGCACAATTTTCAGCATGTACTTGCTGAAAATTGTGCATGGTTTTCCAATAACGTCGCAAGACTCAAACAACGGATTAGGCCCACATTTTCACAGGTTTGTTACTTCTTGTAAGGCCTATTTGGTTGATCACGCAAAACATGACAACTGTCTACGACTATTTTATAAGCTCTACCAATCCTGAATCAAACCGATTTCTCTTAAACTCAACAAAACAAGAGAAATGGTGTTTAATTTTAGGCGCAAGAAGGTAAACAATCCTATGACAGATCCACTCTGTATCACAGGGGTTAATATTGATAGTGTATTAAGTTACAAATATCGTGGTACATCCATTTATAGTAAGCTCGAATGGAGGAAACATTGTCAATCCCTTATTAAAAAGGGCAAACAGATGTTGTATTTCCTGCGTAAGCTACGCTCTTTTCGAGTACTATCAATGACTCTTTTTTACACCTCGATATAATACGGAATGTTATTGTTCATGATTGTGTTGTCTGATTTAATGGAGCTAGGAAGACAGACAAGGTTAAGCTAAACACTTAGGGAATTAAACGAGCTTCTAAGATTCCGAGGGTAGATATAAAATTGAATGAAATTTGTCAGGAGAGGGCACTCGCCAAAGCATATGAAATGATGATCAAGCCCTTAATAATACTACAATAAACTTGGCAGTGATAGAAGATGGCTCAGGTGTGTACTAGAAAATTGATGATCAAGCCCTTATTATATACTATATAAGCTTGGCAATGGCAAGAAGATGTCTCATGGTTTACTAGGCAATGATGATCAAGCCCTTAATAGAAACTACAGAAAGCTTGGCAGTGATAGAAGATGGCTCAGGGTGTACTAGGCATGATGATCAAGCCTTATATACTAAGAAGTCATGATAGAATGCTCGTTATAGCAGATACATAATCGCTAGTCAGTGGTAGAAGATGACTGTCAGTAAGGACAAGAACAAACATATATTTAAGTTCATTTGTCCCCTATTCCGTTCGTCGTCTTAATGATCATCATTTTACAAGATCATATATGAATATACTTTCATTCTTTTTATCACCTCCCTCGCCTGCCGTCATCTTGTTCAGATTGTGTGTTTTCGGCAGTTGTTTTTTAATCCAGTATTTGTTAATGTACTTAAATTTCATGTTGTTTGTTTTTAATGTGTATTTTTTGTTTTTTATCTTGTTCCATGATACGAAACAGTTTTCCTTGTTAGTACTAATCGAAAATAAAATTTAAAAATGTTTAGGATAGGTATGCTTCCATTCCATACTTAGGAATAGTTGGTATAATTCATAGATATAAATAATTTACAAACTAATCGAGTTGAAATGAATTTAAAAAACGTTACGACTGCGTTTCATTTCCTTCAAAGTAATTTCTGTATTTCGTTGTTGTTGTAGTTGCTTGGGGTGTTTGCTTGTTTGTTTGTTAAGTGGGAAAAACAAAACAAGAACATTTTGATAAAAACAAATTATTTCGGATTGCAGTTTACAATGTAGGGGATATTCTTTGCTTTAATTGGTTTTAGTTGTCTCTTGATATGTATTTTATTTATTTCATTTTTTTTTTTTATATATTACTTAATTAAACAAGTCAACATTTTGTTCGATAGTTTTGTCCATGTTTGTATATTTCAGATTTGTGTTTAACAAATCGTTTTACACATGATCAACGAGGTCTCAAATAGTGTGGTTAATATTAAACGAATATCCCATACAAGATATTCAAGGAAGTAAAGACAATTATAATAAATTTTAGAAACATGTAGATTAACTCTGGAGATTGTTTCCTTGATTACTGTTTCAGTTCTTACACATGATATTGCATGCAGATCAAAGTAGTAAATATTTGTAATAACGAAACCTTAATTATTAAGCCCAATGACGTACTCGGATACATTGAAAAATTATTTTAACTAAAATTGATAAATGCGTTACTCTATTGTCTTTATCGCCTTAGTCTGCTGTCATTCCATATTGCCAGTTGGTTTATTCATTAGTGAGGCTATCGAGCTACCGTTTTACTTTGAGACACATTTTTGGTTTGTTTACAATTATTGTTTTACATATTTGTAGACAAGCTGGTTTTTGTATATTCTCATTTCACAGGCATGATATTTAGATTCAAATATATAAAAACAAAGGGAAATAGAAAGAAATAAAGCTAAAAGCTTGTCTGGATGCTTTTCAACTAAAGTAAAAAAAAGAAACACATGATGTCAGATACAGATCAGGTAAGTACTAATAATCAAACATTAATAAATGTTAAGTGACGTACTCAGACACAAAGAATGTTCTGAACATTGTACTAGATTGCCTTTGACATGGGCTGATTTCATTCACAATATAGCTTAGTTATACTATAATTTTGGGCCATCTTGGTACTTTTTTACTGTGAGGCGCATTCTGTTAAAAAAAAACTGCGCAACAGAACAAGAACAATACTATTGCATATTATTCCTGAGTTATTTTGGTAAAACGTTAGTCCATGGATAATTATTATTTTCAGTCTACTTTAATAACCAAACATATAATATTGTCCACGAAATGCGATCTCGAAACTTTCAAACCGACATAAAAACCTCGTTTGATTATTGGAGTCACTGAAAACGATTGCCTTAAAACTTATACGGGTCAATCTAGGAAGAGGAGAACAAAAATAACAAACTGTATCGACTCTAAAGTTTCGGTTGTCAGACCAAATCTTTTAATGATTAGCCGATTGTGTTCCACATTCAGTGTTAGGTTCTCATATACTGCAGTATATGTGCAATATAGTATCTTAATTAAGACAAGGTCCTCATATATTTGTATGCCTGTTGTTTCATATATGAATTAATTAAATCAAAACTATTTAAAAATACAGATAGACATTAAAGCGACAAGGAAGGAAGTAAATTGATAAGGAAGGAAAAACAAACAACGCACGCCAGATTAATTAATTAAGGAAATACAACAACAATTAATGGTAGAGTCATAGATTGGTAAATACACAAAACCATTTAAATATAATGACCATCACAACTTACTTGATTAGAAGCACTGCAGCTGTTTATAGTATAAACTATTTTAAGAAAGTATTCCCCTCGAAGTAATATGGTTTGGATAAACTTTCAACCCAAAAACATTTTGATCTGAGAAACGATTCAAGCATGAATTGTCTCTCAGATTTCTGGTGGTCGGTGTCCATTTGCAATTGCTGCTGCCAGATATGCGGTTGGTACCCGCTGTCCCATCGCTAAACGCGGATGGATTCGACGTTCTTGTGAAAATACTGTGACCGTTTTATTTGACTGTTTTCTATGCAGGTAGACACTTTATTCAGCTAAAACTTTCACAATTGATTTGTATTATTTCTTTATAATTTAACTTAAAAATTAGCGTTACATTGGAAAAGCCCAATCTCTGGCCCTACCTTTAATTACTTGTTTTCGCCAAGTGCGTGATAATAAACAATCGTTTCCTGGATTGAATTTGTATATAAAGGTAAGATTGTCGTCAACATCTCGTAATTTTAATTGAGTTCTCGATTGACTTGTCGTAAGAGCTCTGGTGTTCATATCAATGTAAAGACTGCAGTTGCTATTTCAGTGTTCATTCTACACGTATCAACAGCTACAATGTTTCTGCTCATTCTTGTTATGACATTGATCTGTGGGTTGGGTGAGGCCACACTTTTCCAGACTCACCCAGTTGACACCCTCGCCATACCGGGAGGAAGTGTATCCTTGAATTGTACACTTCAAACTATACAATGTAGAGATGGAACTTATATGTTACTATGGCAACGAGGAGTGACCACAGCACCAGAAGACAACAGCATCATTTTTAACGGCACTTCAACGTATAGAGATTTTAGTGGGATGGAAAGGTACAGGGTCCGTTCCGCTGGTTGTACGTGGACTTTAACAATATGGAATGTGGTTCAATTAACCGATGGCGGCAGATATTACAGCTGTTATATTGTATACAAGACGCAAAATTCTTCACAACTGGCAGATGAAGACTCCCGAGTAGCGAGACTGACTGTAGTCGACCCGGTGCGCCCTACTGTTACACCGTCTCGGATTGAGAGATACGTGGGTCAACATGCAACTTTTCATTGCCAAACTAATGTATATACTGGGTACGAGCTACAACACAGTTGGAATATAAAAAAGCAAGGTTCAAAATTGCAGTCAAGAGTAGAGATGGAAAACGGAATGGTTGAATTTAAAGATGATGAGATGACAATGATGTTAGATATGGGGATGAACGGTTCTACTGTGAGCTGTGCAGTGCGTATAAAGGGATCAACGTCATTCAAACGAGCCGGAAACGTTGGTACGATAGTTTTATCGCCTAATGACTTACAGTCTGCCCAATCTACACACCAAACCTCATCCCCTCTAACGACCAATGAGCAAGATCCCAATTCTGACAGTAACAAGTCTTCTCATCCAGCTGAAGAAGCCAGTGAGACCACGTCCGAATTGGTTATACTAGACTTACAGTCTAGCCCATATGCACGCCAAACATCATCCCCTGTACCGACCATTAAGCAACAAGACAATCCTGACAGTAACAACTCTTCTCATCCAGCTGATGAATCCAGGGAGACCACGTCCGAATTGGTTATACTAGACTTACAGTCTAGCCCATCTGCACGCCAAACATCATCCCCTGTACCGACGAATAAGGAAGAACACAATCCTGACAGTAACAACTCTTCTTCTCATCCAGCTGATGAAGCCAGGGAGACCACTTCCGAATTGGTTATACGCCAAACTTCCCCTCTACCGACCATTAAGCAACAAGACAATCCTGACAGTAACAACTCTTCTCATCCAGCTGAGGAATCCAGGGAGACCACGTCCGAATTGGTTATACTAGACTTACAGTCTAACCCATCTGCACGCCAAACATCATCCCTGTACCGACGAATAAGGAAGAACACAATCCTGACAGTAACAACTCTTCTTCTCATCCAGCTGATGAAGCCAGGGAGACCACTTCCGAATTGGTTATACGCCAAACTTCCATACCTTCCAATAAGGAAGTACCTAATCCTGAGAGTAACAACTCTTCTCATCAAGCTGATGAAGCCAGGGAGACCACGTCCGAATTGGTTCTACTAGACTTTCAGTCTAACACCTCTGCACGCCAAACATCATCCCCTGTACCGACGAATAAGGAAGAACACAATCCTGACAGTAACAACTCTTCTCATCAAGCTGATGAATCCAGGGAGACCACGTCCGAATTGGTTCTACTAGACTTTCAGTCTAACCTCTGCACGCCAAAACATCATCCCCTGTACCGACCAATAAGCAACAAGACAATCCTGACAGTAACAACCTTCTCATCAAGCTGATGGATCCAGGGAGACCACGTCCGAATTGGTTATACTAGACTTACAGTCTAACCCATCTGCACGCAAACATCATCCCCTGTACCGACCAATACGGAAGAACCCATACCTGGCAGTAACAACGCTTCTCCTCAAGCGGATGAAGCCAGGGAGAACACATTCGAATTGGTTATACTAGACTTACAGTCTACCCCATCTGCACGCCAAACATCATTCCCTCTACCGACCAATAAGGAAGAACCAATCCCGAGAGTAACAACTCTTCCCATCAAGCTGATGAAGCCAATGAGACGCCGTCGGAATTGGTTATACTAGACTTACAGTCTACCCCATCTGCACGCCAAACATCATCCCCTGTACCGACCAATAAGCAACAAGACAATCCTGACAGTAACAACTCTTCTCATCCAGCTGAGGAATCCAGGGAGACCACGTCCGAATTGGTTATACTACACTTACAGTCTAGCCCATCTGCACGCCAAACATCATACCCTGTACCGACCAATAAGCAACAAGACAATCCTGACAGTAACAACTCTTCTTCTTATCCAGCTGATGAATCCAGGGAGACCACGTCCGAATTGGTTATACTAGACTTACAGTCTAGCCCATCTGCACGCCAAACATCATCCCCTTACCGACCATTAAGCAACAAGACAATCCTGACAGTAACAACTCTTCTCATCCAGCTGAGGAATCCAGGGAGACCACGTCCGAATTGGTTATACTAGACTTACAGTCTAACCCATCTGCACGCCAAACATCATCCCTGTACCGACGAATAAGGAAGAACACAATCCTGACAGTAACAACTCTTCTTCTCATCCAGCTGATGAAGCCAGGGAGACCACTTCCGAATTGGTTATACGCCAAACTTCCATACCTTCCAATAAGGAAGTACCTAATCCTGAGAGTAACAACTCTTCTCATCAAGCTGATGAAGCCAGGGAGACCACGTCCGAATTGGTTCTACTAGACTTTCAGTCTAACACCTCTGCACGCCAAACATCATCCCCTGTACCGACCAATAAGCAACAAGACAATCCTGACAGTAACAACTCTTCTCATCAAGCTGATGGATCCAGGGAGACCACGTCCGAATTGGTTATACTAGACTTACAGTCTAACCCATCTGCACGCAAAACATCATCCCCTGTACCGACCAATACGGAAGAACCCATACCTGGCAGTAACAACGCTTCTCCTCAAGCGGATGAAGCCAGGGAGAACACATTCGAATTGGTTATACTAGACTTACAGTCTACCCCATCTGCACGCCAAACATCATTCCCTCTACCGACCAATAAGGAAGAACCCAATCCCGAGAGTAACAACTCTTCCCATCAAGCTGATGAAGCCAATGAGACGCCGTCGGAATTGGTTATACTAGACTTACAGTCTACCCCATCTGCACGCCAAACATCATCCCCTGTACCGACCAATAAGCAACAAGACAATCCTGACAGTAACAACTCTTCTCATCCAGCTGAGGAATCCAGGGAGACCACGTCCGAATTGGTTATACTAGACTTACAGTCTAACCCATCTGCACGCCAAACATCATCCCCTGTACCGACGAATAAGGAAGAACACAATCCTGACAGTAACAACTCTTCTTCTTATCCAGCTGATGAAGCCAGGGAGACCACGTCCGAATTGGTTATACTAGACTTACAGTCTAGCCCATCTGCACGCAAAACATCATCCCCTGTACCGACCAATAAGGAAGAACCTATACCTGGCAGTAACAACGCTTCTCCTCAAGCTGATGAAGCCAGGGAGAACACATACAAATTGGTTAAACTAGAATTACAGTCTAACTCATCAGCACGCCGAACCTCATCCCATCTACAGACCAATAAGGAGGAACCAATTCTTGGAAGTATCAACTCTTCTTATCAAGCTGGTGAAGCCAGGGAGACCAAGTCCGAATTGGTTATACTAGACATACAGTCTAACCAGTCAGCACGCCAAACCTTATCCCCTATACCGACCAATAAGCAAGAAGACAATACTGACAGTAACAACTCTCCTCATCAAGCTATAAAATCCAGGGAGACGACGTCCGAATTGGTAGCACTAGACCGACAATCTACCACATCTGCACGACAAACCTCATCCCCTCTAACGACCAATAAGCAAGACTCCAATTCTAACAATAACAACTCTTCTCAACCAGCTGAAGAAGCCACGGAGACCACGTCCGAATTGGTAATACTAGACTTAAAGTCTACCCTATCTGCACTCCAAACCTCATCCCCTCTACCGACCAGTAGGCAAAATCTTAATTCTGACATTGACAACTCTTCTCATCCAGCTGAAGAAGCCACGGAGACCACGTCCGAATTGGTAGCACTAGACCGACAGTCTACCACATCTGCACGACAAACCTCATCCCCTCTAACGACCAATAAGCAAGACTCCAATTCTAACAATAACAACTCTTCTCAACCAGCTGAAGAAGCCACGGAGACCACGTCCGAATTGGTAATACTAGACTTAAAGTCTACCCTATCTGCACTCCAAACCCCATCCCCTCAAACGACCAATAAGCAAGATCCCCATTCTGACAGTAACAACTCCTCTCATCCAGCTGAAGAAGCCAGGGAGACCACGTCCGAATTGGTAATAATAGACTTACAGTCTACCCTATCTGCACTCCAAACCTCATCCCCTCTACCGACCAGTAGGCAAAATCTCACTTCTGACAGTAACAACTCTTCTCATCCAGCTAAAGAAGCCAGGGAGTCCACGACCGAATTGGTAATAATAGACTTACAGTCTACCACATCTGCACCCCAAACCTCATCCCCTCTAACGACCAATAAGCAAGATCCCAATTCTGACATTGACAACTCTTCTCAACCAGCTGAGAAGGTCGGGGAGACCACGTCTGAATTGGTTTTACTAGACCGACAGTCTACCATATCTGCACGACAAACCTCATCCCCTCTAACGACCATTAAGCAAGACTCCAATTCTGACATTAACAACTCTTCTCATCCAGCTAAAGAAGCCACGGAGACTACGTCAGAATTGGTAATAATAGACTTACAGTCTACCACATCTGCACGACAAACCTCATCCCCTCTAACGACCAATAAGCAAGACTCCAATTCTGACCTTAACAACTCTTTTCAACCAGCTGAAGAAGCCACGGAGACCACGTCTGAATTGGTATTACTAGACTTACAGTCTACCACATCTGCACGCCAAACCTCATCCCCTCCAACGACCAATAGGCAAGATCCCAATCCTGACAGTGACAACTCTTCTCATGCCCACTGAAGAAGCCACGGAGACCACGTCTGAATTGGTATTACTAGACTTACAGTCTACCACATCTGCACGCCAAACCTCATCCCCTCCAACGACCAACAGGCAAGATCTCAATGCTGACATTGACAACTCTTCTCAACCAGCTGAGAAGGTCGGGGAGTCCACGTCAGAATTGGTAATAATAGACTTACAGTCTACCCCATCTGCACCCCATACCTCATCCCCTCTACCAACCAAGAAGCAAGATCCCGATTCTGCCAATACCATACCTTCCTCAGGATCTACAGACTCTACAGGCTACTTAGTAGGAGGCGCTGTAGGAGCTGGTTTCTTAGTTCTCCTCATCTTAATCCTCCTGTATTTTCTTCTCTTTAGAGGACGATCTAAATCCTATACTATTAATAGACGTGAATCTCACAAACCTCAGGATGATGGAGGTGAGGGCGGTCTTTTTAAGGATGACCCAAGACAGGGGAATGTGGAAGGTCTGATCTACGCTGACTTGGATCTATCGCGAGGATCGGCAAGAATCATCAACCCGGAGGAGGAGATGGTTTATGCTGACATTGGAAGCAAGTAGACTGTGGGTAAGCTGAGGGAGGGGAGTACAGACCACGCCCCTCTGGCAGTCCCAGACTAGGTTGACTCTGTTACAAGATGAATTATACACCACCATTATTATATCAACTTTAATGCACAATACTAATAAGAAGTCACAAAGTCACGAATATAATCTAATTGAATTGAATTTAAAAATGCGATACATTCTCAACTGAATCACTTGACATTGCCTGATTTTGTTTGTTGAATGATTAATAGAGAAGGAGAAGAAGTAACTAATATTTAAATATAAAATTGAAAATTTCTGACGGTTTTGGAATAACCCAAACAATATAAAAATAGAGGGGAAAACAGCAACAGGCAAATTAAAAATAACGAGTAATTATTATTATTTTGTTTTTTACAGTATTATTAACTTTAGAAATAAAGCAATATCCCAAAGGATGAATTGTGCAAACGGGAATAGAATGAAGTTCAAATTAAGGCATAACGAGGACGCATCTTTGATGGTCATAGCTTTTTACAACGTGATAATAACTCAAGCATGACCACTTCTTGTAAGAAACAATAGAGCCATTAACAAAGCACTGGTAAGAAGATATAAACAAAAAAACATGGCACGGCTCAGTAAACATTGATTAATTTACACTTCAGTGACCATAGCATTCATCCACTTCGTATTTACTCCAGTAGACGTCATTCTTTATATCTCGACATAATTTGTCAATAAACTCAAAGATCAGATTGTGATTGTTTTTTAAATCGTTTTATTTTCGGTAACCAATTTCAACACAAATTATTTCAATTTTACGTACAATCTCCCATCAAACTGTTTGTTTTCTTGATGATTGTATGTAAAAACCATTAACCACAAGATTAAGGAGTTGTCCATGATTTGAGTAATGTTTTACAATTATCTATAAACATTTATCAAGGAAATATAGATGGTGTTGCTACAATCCCGGCCAAAATGCTTGGGCCACCCTTTCCAAACGTTACCATAACCATACAATAACCATTCCCTGTCTCACAATAAACATTATCTACCCCGTCCCCCGTCCCTCCGCTCAATGTTGACTGGAACGCAGAAGACCGTGCAACAATGTGATTCAATATTGAAAGGGGGCGGGGGGGGGGCCACCATTTTGGGGGGTCGATTTCTTAGTGCACATTTTGACACCCACAACGAGGGACAGGATAGGCAACACTGAAAAGGGGCAGGTGGCCCAACGATATATGGCCGGGATTGTAGTCATTTAAAAATATATATATATATATAAATTTTCTCCTGATATCTGCTAGTTACATACACAGTATTGAATACGTCATATATGGACCAAGAAAAAAATGTACATGGATGACGTTAATTTTGAGGTTAATTTTTTGAAATGATTTAAATTATCGTCTATGATTATTTCTTTTTTAAGTTAGTCAGTTTATTCTTATCAGCTACAGAGTTCAAAATCGAATCTACTTGATTTGATTTGAATGGACGACTGCGCTTTATCTTCACTTAAGTCGTTTCAAGTTGTATATTTGACTGTTGATGTTGTTGTTATTTTTGTAGTTATGAGGCGTTGGTTTGTTTGTTAGTTAAAATTTCAGATGGATTTTAGTCGTCCGTTGATTTGTCTTCTCTTTTTGATGTAAAATAATACTTTATAGTTATAAAATGACAACAAAATATTCATTACTTTTTTATCAAGTTTGTTTATTTCAGGGTTTTGAATAGCAAAACGTTTTACACATGATCAACGAGGTCTCAAATAATGTTTTTTAATATTAAAATAAGATTCCATACAAGATAGTCACGAAAGTAAAGACAATTATAATTCATTTTATAAATGTGTTTATTAATACTGGAGATTGTTTCCTAGATTACTGATTCAGCTATACGCATAATATTGCATGCAGATCAAAGAAGTAAATGTCATTATAACAAAACCTTAAATATTAAGCCCAATGACGTACTCGGATATATTGAAGAATTATTGTGACTAAATCGGATAAATGCGATACTTTATTGTCTTTATTACCTTAGTCTGCTGTTATTCCATAATGTCAGTTGGTTTATTCAATAGTCAGGCTACAAGCTATTGTTTAATTTGGAAAAACATTTGATGTTTTTTTTTTTAAATACAATTGTTCAAATTTATCAGATCTATTAACAAGTAGGATATATAGATCTAGATATAAAATAGGCCTATGAAAAAGGGGTTAAACAGAAATGGCAGGTCTGAAGATTTGCCTAAAAAGCTTAAAGCTTGTCTGGATGCGTTTCAACAGCAATGTTAAGTAGAAATAAGACACACAGAATGTCATATACTAGTATCAGTGTAGTACTAATAATCAAACAATAATAACTGTCAAATGACGTATTCAGATACAATAAATGTTGTGATCAATAAACTCGAATGCCTTCGATTGGTCAGGTTTAATTCCCTAGAATTGTTTGATTCGTTCACAGTGTTGGTTTGATGTCAATCACATTGTTAGTCCGATTTCATACACTATTTTGGTATAATTTAATTCACAATGTTGGTCAGATTTAATTCACAAACTTGATCTGTTTCTCTCACGGTTTTGGTATGATGTCATCCACATTGTTATTCTGATTTCATACACTATTTTTGAGTGATTTTGTTCTTAATGATGATCTGATTTTATTCACAATGTTGTCTGATTTCATTCACAATGTTGGTTGTTTAATAAGTGTTCGGAGTTTGTTGTACTTTTGTCTGTGATGCGCATTTTGTTTTCATGGAAAATGCGGAACAGAATATAATCAATACTTTTGCATGTTATTCTTGAGTTATATTGGTATATTTTGAGACCAATAATAAATATTATTTCCAGTCTGACTTCAATAATCAAACAAATTTATTGCCCACAAAATGTGATCTCGAAACTTTCAAACCTACACAAATAACATTGTTTGCTTATTGGAGTCACTGAAAATAATTGCCTTAAAACTGTCAAGCGTCAATCAGGTTAAGGGGGACAAATAATAAAATAAAATAAAATCAATAAAATTGGTTTTGACTCTAAAGATTTGGCTGCCAAATGACTAGCCGAATGTCTTCAACATTATGTGTTTGGTTTATGTCCGCAAAATGCAATGTTACTACGCTGATATAATTTTAATTTTACTAGAATTTGTAGACACCGATAAACATAAAGTGAAAAGGAAGGAAGTACACTGACAAAAATAAAAATAATAATAAATACACCAAACAATCAAACATCCCAATGTACGACAGACTAATTAACTGCGCCAAGATATGCGGTTGGTACCCGCTCTAACCTCACTCAACGTAAATGGATTTGACGTTCTTGTAAAAAAAAAACTGTGACAGTTTGCCTGCTGTGTTTTATGCAAGTAGACACTGTATTCAGCTAAAACTTTCACATGTGACTTTGATGGATACTTCTTTCTTATTTTGCTCTAAAATCAGCATTAAGTTGACAAAAACGACCTTCAACCCTACCTTTAAATATTTGTTATCGCAAAGTGTGTATTACTAGACTTAGTGTGAAAGTCATTTCCTGGATTGAGGTTTATATAAAGGTCATAGTGTCATCAACATTTTATAATTTGACTTGAGTTCTCGATTGACTCGTCGTAGTGTCTCTGGTTTTCTTATCAATGTGAAGACTGCAGTTTGCTGTTATTTCATCGCTCTTTCCACACGTTTCAATAGGTACAATGTTTCTGCTCTTGGGTGTAGTTTTTGTGCACAAATTCAATTTTAACTGCGTTCCTTTGGGAAGGGCTGTTGTTTGGATTGTGTTTTTGTTTTAATAAAAACAAAACATAACAATAAGGTTAAAACAATTTTTTTCAACTCTGATTCAACAATAACACCATGAAAGGAATTAGGGAGGGAGAAGAAGTCAGCAAAAAAACACTAACGCTACCCATTCATATCACTCAGTGTATTTTTGTTCAACTGAAAGACTCTTGTTTGAACAGATTTGAACTGTACCGTACTATTTCTGAATAATCTATGATGGTCACAACCCAATAATGTCCTTGCATAAAACAATTTGGGAGTTGTGTTTAGCCATAAACACTTCTGGTAAAGGTAACAGAAAATGGGGTTTGGTTGGTAAAAACGAACATTAACACAATTCTTGCGAGTAGACAATTTTGCCAGACCTGCTATTAATGGTTCAAACTGCCAGTGACGAAATCTTCGTGTTGCAAAGTCAATGGAGGTAGCAACCCATGGGCGTTCCTGTGTAGATAATGTCTTTCCCCCTGCAACAGACTGTTGTTTCTCGAACAGAATAACTACCGTAAAGCCAAAATTCTCTCTTGGCAACTTTGGTTACGTGGACATCAATGACCTGCATCATCAGAATGACGTCCACCCCATCGTTCTTCGATTGTGATTTGTGCCTGCGACGACTCGACTTGCCGTGTCCAAATGCATGGTACACGTTGCATTATGGGTAAAATGTTTCCACGAGGAGAAGTTTACCCAATTTTCAGTTACTTCTTACCAATTGTTGTGCAAAAGTTACACTGCTTGAGGTTTAAAAAAATTGTACTACCCACTTCATGAGTGATTTGAGCCTCTGTGTTATGCTATTTAATTGCCTACCCAATGTTGGTACTGTATTACGTTTTCCTTGAGTATTTGTTTTACACAAGTGAGGGGTACAACGAAAATTGTTGTTTTACCCAAAATATTGACCAAACAATACTAAAACGCTCAATTTAACCAACGGGGATGACAGTTTATTTGGAACAATCAAAGATTTTCGAAAGTGCGCGAATATTACATAGGTTTTACGACTGCATCTCTGCTGCATTATACAACATACATAGGCCTAATCACCCAGTTATAGAGGATCTATCTCAAATTGGTCTATGTGAACATCAAACTAAGTTGATATCTAGGCAAGTTTCGGGCATTTGGATTATCCAACAGGCTAACCATGTCGAGTTTCTCCATCAAGTGTTACTAGTAAATAGGGCTGTTCATGTCGGTGATACTTTTATTTTTTCCAAGTGGTATGTTGTTGGTCATATTAAAGAACCAATGATTTTCTCCAAGATAGCTGTTAAGTCCAAGGATTCACCAATCGTTGGGGAAGGTTACTCATTGGATTGGGTTTTTGAACTTACCCTAATAACAGGTTCAGCTTACTCAAAGAAAGGGTTAGAAACAAGATTCAGTGTTGGTTAAATACGTTTAAACCAATATGATGAAGAACAAGACACCATGTGTTGGTCTAAATGTAAAACCGAGTATCTTTTACCAAGGGATGGTTAAAAAACAAAATCCAAAATGACCAATTACTAGGGAAGTTTTAACCATCGTGATTGAGCTTATTGCAATTACCCAATAATTGGTTAGAGCTTACCCAAAACAAAGGTTACAAACAAGCCTCAATGTTGGCTAAACACTTTTAAACCATATGATAGAGAACAAGAGACCATATGTTGGTCTAAAGGTAAAATCAAGTATCTTTTACCAAGTGATATGGTTAAAAGGTTTTTCTAAACGACCAATTACTAGGGAAGTTTTGACCATCAGGGTTGGGCTTATTGCAGTCATCCAATATTAGGTTTAGATTAACCAGTAGCAGGTATCTTTAAATTGACCAACTCAACTCATGTAAGTTGGGTAAATATTTCTAACTTTTACCAATAATGGGATCAATACCGACCAAACGTTGGTCAAAAAGACTTTACCCAATAATTTTTGCCCAACGTTTATAGAGTGCATGTACAAAGGTTAGAGAAAATATAGCGGTAAAAGTTTAAAGATCATGCTCTTCATAGTTCGTTTTCTTTCACAACCCACTATAAGATAACCACAACGTTTGCACAGGAAAATGAAAAGTCCGTTTTTAAAGTTGACTTCAAGGGGAAAAAAAAGTACTGCGGCTTTTCTTTAAATTTGTAACCTATGACAAATTCATAATGCTAGAAAATTGATCCGATTCGTTTAATCGCTTTGCTTTTTATTGTTCATCTTTTCAAAACCTTAACGTTGACATTCACATGAAACGGAACTGAATTTAACCGGGGGCCGAGTTCACAAAGCACCAATATTCATCGTAACATAAGTGGTTAATATCACCATAGCGAATTGTACCGTGACGTCAAATTTTGCTTAGCAATAAAGATTGAATTGCATTTAAGTTCACTCGAAGCTCTTCGTGAAATCGAGCCCAGGTCTTCTCAGTTGTCAATACAGTTAGGTACCAAAGTTTCATATTGTGAAAAACACACACACGAAAAGAGAAATTATAATTAGCTGTTGCAAACTGCTTACCAACCAAAAGGACCTGTAGTATAAATGCAAAAAAAAATAGTTAGTGGCCTGACGTTTCGAACCTAGCAGAGTCTTTCTCAAAGGCTAAATGACAAGACAACACACATACATGCATACAAGGACCACAAGAAGTTAGAAACACAAAGGACAAAATGGAAGGTTGGAAGAAAAGTGAATAATTAGTTAATAGGGCAGACTAAAAATATGGATATCTGTGGGGGAAAGGGAGAAGGCAAAGACGTCATTCCTTATATCTCGACATCGATTTTTTCAACAACCTTAAAACCTTCGGGGAAGCAACGTGCTGAAAAAATTATCCACATATTCCAAATATGGTCGTATTTTTTTTTTAATGGGCCAAAAAAGACACGACTTTCTGTATTCGACACCCCTTGTATACACCACAAGCCTGTATACTCCCATTGGCCAGGCTATAACCACTGCCGAGTAAGAATTATTGAATGACAACAGTCCCAATGGACAGCTATGTCCTTGGGAATTGTAACTTGATATCTTAAAGAGCCAACTCCTTGTGCCATTATCTCTTTGTGTCAACCCTGTGCCGCCCAGAGCTAAAACAGGTCATAAATAACACACACTGCTGGCCCAGACAAAAGCCCTGTGGGTATTAAAATTGCTTTGGGCTTGCAGGAGGGGGTCATTGACCTACAAAACTGAGTGGTGATAAAATCCTCCACCTGGAGAACACGCGTTATACAGAAGGGCCCGCTGCTCCGAGGGTTAAAGATTAGATTGTTATTGTTTTAAACCGTTTTTTAGATAACCAATTTACAACACAAAATGGTGTCAATATTACGTACAATCTCCCATAAAACTTTTAGTTTTAATAATGATTATATGTCAGAACATTTTACCACAAGATTAAGGAGTTGTCAATGATTTGAGTAATGTTTTACATTTATCCATAAACAATTATTATATAATTAAAGAAGGTGTTGATAGTCTTTTTTAAAATTGACACATTTTCTCCTGATATCTGCTACAGTTACATACACAGTATTGAATACGTCATATATGGATCAAAAGCTGTAAGATTAACTTTGGAACTGTTTTAAATTGTCGTTTATGATTATTACTTTTTTTAAAGCAAGTCGGTATAATCTTAATTCATATTCAAAATTCAAAATCGAATCTACTTCGATTTGATTTGAAGACTGAGCTTTATCTTCACTTTAGTTATTTCAAGTTGTGTATTTGATTGTTGATGTTATTGTTATTCTTTTGTTTCGAGGCGTTTGTTTGTTTGTTAATTGAACAAAAAATGAAAACAAAACTAATTTGTTTGCAATTTTTTCTTACGGAGGTATTTTTTTACCTTTCAGATGGTTTTTAGTTGTCTCTTAATTTGTCTTCTCTTTTTGATGTAAAATGTTACTTTATAGTTATAAAATGCCAACAATATGCTCATTAGTTTTTATTAAGTTTGTTTATTCCAGAGTTTTGAATAACAACATGTTTAACACATGATCCACGAGGTCTCAAATAATGTGTTTAAAATTAAACTGATATTCCATACAAGAAAGTCAAGGAAGTAAAGACAATTATAATACATTTTAGAAATATGTAGATTAATACTTGAGATTGTTTCCTAGATTACTGCTTCAGTTCTATACACATGATATTGCATGCAGATCAAAGTAGTAAATATTAATAATAACAAAACCTTAATTATTATGCCCATTGACGTACTCGGATACATTGAAGAATTATTGTGACTAAAGTGGATAAATGCGATACTCTATTGTCTTTATTGCCTTTGTCTGCTGTCAATCCATAATGTCAGTTGGTTTATTCAATAGTCAGGCTCCTAAGCTACCGTTTTACTCTGAGTTGCATTCGATGTTTTGTTTAAAACAAAATTGTTTTATCAGATCATTTTACAGGCATGGATATAGTTTCATATATAAAACATGACAAATACAACAAGGATTGGAAACAGAAACGACAGGCCTGAAGATTTGCCTAAAAAGCTAAAAGCTTGTCTGTATGCGTTTCAACTGCAATGTAAAGTAGAACAAGACACACATGATGTCAGATACAGATCAGGGAAGTACTAATAATCAAACATTAATAAATGTCAATGGACGTACTCAGATACAATGACTGTTGTGATTTTTGTACTATAATGCCTTTGAAATGGTCTGATTTCATTCACAATGTTGGTCTGATTTCATTCACAATGTTGGTTTAATTTTATTCACAATGTTGGTCCGATTTAATCCACAATGTTGGTCTGATTTGATTCACATTGTTGGTCTGAATTCATTCACAATGTTGGTCTTATTTCATCCACAATGTTGGTCTGATTTGATCCACAATGTTGGTCTGAATTCATTCACAATATTGGTCTGAGTTCATTCACAATGTTGGTCTGATTTCAATCACAATGTTGGTTTGATTTCATTCAGAATGTTTGTCTGATTTCATTCACAATTATAGACCATAACAACTTACTTGATTATTAGCATTGCTGCTCTTGTTAGTATAAACCGTTTTGAGAATGAATTTCCTTTGAAGTACAATGTTTGGAATTTTGTTCACCCTAAAAACATTTGAATCTGAGAAACGGTTCATAAATGAATCGTTTCTAGATTTTTGGTGGTTGGCGTCCGATCGCGAATGCTTTGTCCAGATAATCGGTTGTTGCGTTCTTTTGAAAACACCGTGACAGTTTTTGTTATCTGTTTTCTAAGCAAGTAGACACTGTATTCAGCTAGAACTTTCACATGTGACTTTCGTTGTTTAATTGGTTTCTTATTTTGCCAATAAATCAGCATTACGTTGACAAAAACGACCCATGACCCCTTCCTTTAAAGTTTTGTTATCGCCAAGTGTGTATTAGTTAAAGTCGTTTCCAGGATTGATGTTTATATAAAGGTAATAGTGTCATCATCATTTCAAAACTTGACTTGAGTTCTCGATTGACTCGTCGTAGGGTCTCTGGTTTTCATATTATTGTGAAGACTGCAGTTTGCTGTTATTTCATCGCTCATTCTACACGTCTCAACAGCTATAATGTTTCTGCTCATTCTTGTTATGACATTGATCTGTGGGTTGGGTGAGGCCACACTTTTCCAGACTCACCCAGTTGACACCCTTGCCATACAGGGAGGAAGCGTATCCTTAAATTGTATACTACAAACAATCCAATGTAGACAATATGGACCTTAGAATTTACTCTGGTTACGAGGGGTTATCGCAGCATCAGAAAAAAACAAATGATTTTTGTTTACGGCATTTCAGTGGGATGGATATATATTCTACTGTTGTACCATCTCTGATTGTGAGGTACGTGGGTCAAAATGCAACTTTTCGTTGCCAAACTAGTCGATTTACTACTGGGTACGACCTACAATACAGTTGGTATATACAAAAGAAAGGTCAAAATTTGCGGTCAATAGAAGAGAAGGAAGACAGATTGGTTGAATTTAAAGAAGATGAGAAGATCATGACATTGAGGTTAGATATGGGGATGAATGGTTCTACTGTGGCATGTAAAGTGCGTATAAATGGATCAAAATCATTCTAACGGGATACAAACGAAGGTAGAATAATTGTTTCGCCCAATGAGGAAAGCATTGAAACTACGACAGAAAAGAAACCAACACAGCCACCAACAGATCCTCCTGTAATTAGCAACGCTGAATGCATAACGGGTGATCATTTAGAATGACAGTCTACCCCATCTGCACCCCAGACTTTATCCCCTCTACTTACCAAGAAACAAGATCCAAATCCAGAATCGAACCCCATCTGCAACCCAGACCTCAACCCCTCTACCGCCCACGAAGTAAAATCCCGATTTGGACAATAACCAGCCTGCAATAACAACTCTTCTTCAGGACCTATGTCCTCTACAGTCTTTTAAAGTAGGAGGAGCTGTAGGAGCTGGTTTCTTAGTTTTCCTTATTGTAATTCTCCTGTACTTTCTGGTCTTCGGAGGACGATCTCAATCCCAAACTATTGATAGACGTAAATCCCACAAACCTCAAGGTGATGGAGGGGAATGTGATGCAGACGGGATATCAGAAACCCAATTGCACGGAGTAACATCGAGGTCTGATCAAGGAAATTATCACACTAGCTCTGCAGGTGAGAGGTCACTTGAGTCCCCGAGGGAGGCAGAGTCTGTGTATGCTGGGTGGAAAAAAAGCCACTCCAAAAGTAAGACCTTGGGCGCCATTTCCACCGAGGAAGCGTCTTGGGAGTCTCCGGAGGCTGGAAGGACGGATCAAAGCTGAATCGTGTACCAGAGAAAGCTCAGGCCTTGAGTAGTTATTCCAAACATGAAACTCCGTCTGAGCATCAGAAATCAACCCTCGCTGTGAAGAATTTGCCGGTACCAGGGCGCGTCGTTGACCGCCAACCGTCCGGTCAGAACCCCCCCCCCCCACACCCCCCACAAACCCCCGCGTCATTCCGTACCATCTCTACAAACGCCGAGCAAGCACCGCGACCCAAGCCCATGCCGGGACAGAGCAGACGGCAGACCGTGGTGAGGATGGTCTCGTCAAGGATGACCCAAGGCAGAGGAATGTGGAAGATCTGAACTACGCTGACTTGGATCTATCTCGAAGATCGGCAAGAATCATCAAGCTGGATGAGGAGACGGTTTATGCTGACATTGGATACAAGAATGTGCTGTAAAGCCTCGGGGTTATGGGGAAAACCACGCCCTAAACGGCAATGTGACTTCAAATTCAAAATCAACTTTCGAATATTTTCTGGTTAAAAATACTTAGCACTCTATTTGACAAAATATTGTGATGTAATTTCTAGGTAATTTCTTCAAGGGAAGCTTACAGCGTACAAGTTGAAAAGTTTAGAGTCAACCATCATTACATTTAACAAACTACATAGTGAGAAAAATATTCCGATACATCGTTTGCAGATTTTGTGTCTGGCACATCAAGCATTGCATTCTTGATAGATAGAGTCAAAATAACTCAATAAATATTAACTAAAATGAGTTAAATATATTTGGTTCATTTTGTTTTCATCGAATTGAGAATTATAATATTTGACTGGACTTGTTTCCTTTATAAGATTCATATTGAATGGTGCTTTATTTATTTGGACATAACTCTTACCGAAGCAGGTGTTGTTCAAGGCTAGTACCAATCTGATAAACACCTGATTGAAGCTGATGTGAACAAAACAAAATGAAGTTAGAATAACTGAACTCACTTCTTTTCAATATATTATGAATTTGTTTGCTTAAAAAGATCTTATTGCACTTAGTTTTGTTTTATACCAAAACTAATATTCTAAGCTTCGCTTTGCTGGCCCAAATGATACACAAAACTAAAAATATGTCTCTTTGATGAACACGGAATTAACAAAGAGCAGAACTATTCCTTCAATTTTGTTATTTATAGTATTTATTCGGAAATGTACTTAATGGCTTATACATGTTACAAAACACAGAACAAGGAAATATGTGTTATTATCTAATGCAATCATCACAACCAGGGAAACACACTCAAATGGCAATAATTTGTTGTACATTGTTGTTGCAACAAATGTTAAGATTTTTTTGTAACGTCCACAAAACAAAATAATGTATGTTCCTCCGGTCTTCATACGACTCTTGACATGTAGAGAAAACAACAATGTTTAAGCCCAATGACATCTTCCCAGGCTAAACAGCAATTCACGTATTCATAGTAATTTAATTGTTTTTTGAAATATTACTGTTGGTCATGTATACCGCTATTAAACATCTGCAGCTATTTGGCTCGTAATAGGCTTTGCAAGTCTCGAGAGTATTCGAACTTACAGAGACCAAAGAGTTGTTCCAACCATTTAGATTTGTGTTTGTTTGTTCAAACACTTTAGTTTAATATAGTTTAAGGCAGTACGAAATTATGTTCTATTGTTGGGAAAGTAAATTTTTGCGATTACATATTTGAAAGTAAAAAAACATTTAACAAATCGACGAAGAAAACCCGAGAAAAAGACTTGACCTCCGTTTAAGGTTACTCGTAAACAATTCAAAATTTTGCCCAACTGACGATCAAGTTATCATTATAACCTATGAAATGGTCGCACTTATCTGGGCATAATTTGCAAATGGGGTTTCAAAAAATAAGCATCGTCATCCATGGTTTTATTTTTACTTAGGGTAATTTTAGTTCCAATAATTCTTATATACGGAACTAAAACCGAAGATTTGATTTCATAAAAAAAATGCAGTCTTCGTTCGACTTATTTTTTTTTTCTCATTTTCAATACATGCGAGACTTTCACGGACTATATAGGCCGTGTGGTAAGGGGTGCACCCCACTGAATGAGGGGGGGGGGGGACAGAGCGACGGTTTAATTACTATTTTTTAGGGCCTTAAATAATTTTACAGGAGACAAAGTTGAGAACCAAATAAAAGGAGTAAAGAAAACAAATGATGCCCCCCCCCCCAAAAAAAAAAAAAAAAAAAAAAAAAAATAGTCCGCGGGTTGGGTGAGGCCACACTTTTCCAGACTCACCCTGTTGACACCATCGCCTTACTGGGAAGCAGTGCGTCACTAAGCTGTAAGCCAAACAATGAATTTTGTGGAGCAAACTTGTTTTTATACTGGCAGCGTGAGCCCCCCAAAAACCGGCATCGAATAGACACATTTTTAACGGCACTGAGACTTCTAGAAACTTTACCGGTAATGAGAGGTATACCGTGTCATCTAGTGACTGTACATGGACTTTACACATACGGGACATACACACAGTAGATGAAAGATACTACAGTTGCTATATCAACAATGAGTACTCCAAAGTAGCAATATTGACTATTGTTGATCCGATAAATACTACAGTCGTGCCGTCGTGGATGGATAAAAACATGGGGTAAAATGCCTACTTCATTTGCCGAACGCAACCACTCTACCAGTACGTTGTGGAATACACTTGGTATGTGAAAACACAGGGAAGCCATGAATGGGAAGAATTGTTGGAGAACAATACCATGATTGAATTTCATAATAACAAGACTATTCTGACAATGCTTAGGTTGGGAATAGAGATGAATGGTTCCACGATCCTATGTTCAGTGCACAATGGATTATCATCAGTGACTGGGACAACACACAATGGCTCGTTATTTGTGCATCCAGGCGAAGGAACCGAATGAGCCACTGCAAAAGTAGTGACGTCAGACACGATTCCATCTCGAGGTTCAGAAGTCTCAACAGACCTCATCCCAATCAGCACCATCGTATCTCATTTTGATGATAGAGTGTCATCTTCTGAAGACTCTACCATCATCTTAGCAGGATGGTCTGTAGCTGGTATTTTATTCATTCTCCTCATTGTAATCCTCCTGTACTTTCTCGTCTTCAAGACTATTGATAGACGTAAATCTCACACACTTCAAGATGATGCAGGAGAACGTGATGCAGACAGGATATCAGAAACCAAACTGCATAGAGTCACTCCGAGGTGTGATCAAGAAAATGACCACACTAGCTCTGCAGGCGAGAGGTCAGTTGAGTCCCCAAGGGAAACAGTTACTGCATGCAGTAGTGACATCGGGCAGGCAGAGTCTGTGTATGCTGTGGTGGATGAAAGTCGCGCCAAAAGTAAGACATTGGGCGCCATTTCCACTGAGAAGGCGTATTGGAATGTCTCCGGAGGCGGGAAGGATGGATCGCAGCTGAATCGTGGAAAAAACAAAACTCAAATCTTGAGTAGTTCTTCAAAACATGAAACTCCGTCTGAGCATCAGAAAACAAACTTCGCTGTGAAGGATTCGCCGGTACCATTACGCATCGCTGACCGTCAACGGTCCGCTCAGAAACCCCTTCGCGTCATTCCATACCATATCTCCAAACAAGTAGAAACAAGCACCACGACCCAAGCCCAAGCAGCACCAGAGCAGACAGAAGATAGCGTTGAGGATGTCACCGTCGTTGATGAAAGTCTTTACTACGCCAACTTGGATCTATCTGGAGGAGCAGCAAGAAGCATCAACCCGGAGGAAGAGACGGAGGAAGACACGACTTATGCTTACATTGGAAACTAGAAGACAGAGGGTAAGCTGAAGGAGGGGAATATAAACCACGCACCTTTGGGGAATGATTTTAACTAGAGTATTAATGTACAAACTTTAGAAACAAGGTCGGGGTAATAGTTTAAACACCATGCTCTCCATAGGTATTTGTCTATCACAATCACAACTTAAGACAACTAGTTAACAGTGGTAAATGTAAATCCGGCATTCCAATATAATAATGCGGTGTTTTCACTATAAATTGTTGTCCACAAAGACAGACTTGAATGCTATCAGTTTTGCATTTTTGTTAAAGTTTTCAAAACAATTTAAACTGTAATAGGAGATATTTTCCTTTCTCAATAATTGGTTTGTTGAACTAAACAAGCAAAATAGGTTTTTTTTTTCATTAAAAAAATTGTAAGGACGATTGTGATGAGGAAGAGGAACAAAATGATTTATGATAACAAATCTGAAATGTAATTAGAACCATTTCCTGGATTGAGGCTTTATTAGTGCTGGTTTCCGACGCATTTCTCAATTTGATTAAAGTTTTCGTCAGGATCTTATGGTGCAGTTTGCTGTTAATTCATCGCTCATTCTACACGTCAACAGCTACAATGTTTCTGCTCATTCTTGTTATGACATTGATCTGTGGGTTGGGTGAGGCCACACTTTTCCAGACTCACCCAGTTGACACCTTCGCCATACCGGGAGGAAGTGTATCCTTGAGTTGTACACTTCAAACTATACAATGTAGAGATGGAACTTATATGTTACTATGGCAACGAGGAGTGACCACAGCACCAGAAAACAACAGTATCATTTTTAACGGCACTTCAACGTATAGAGATTTCAGAGGGATGGACAGGTACAGGGTCCGTTCCGCTGGTTGTACGTGGACTTTAACAATATGGGATGTGGATCAATTAACAGATGGCGGAAGCTATTACAGCTGTTATATTGTATACAAGATGCAAAATTCTTCACAACTAGCAGATGAAGACTCGCGAGTAGCGAGACTGACTGTAGTCGATCCGATACGTACTAATGTTAAACCTTCTCGGATTGAGAAATACGTGGGTAAACATGCAACTTTTCGTTGCAAAACTAATCGAAATACTGAGTACGACCTACAATACAGTTGGTATATACAAAAGAAAGGTCAAAATTTGCGGTCAATAGAAGAGAAGGAAGACAGATTGGTTGAATTCAAGGAAGATAAGAAGAACATGACATTGAGTTTAGATATGGGGATGAATGGTTCTACTGTGAGCTGTGCAGTGAGAATTAAGGGATCAACGTCATTCAAACGAGCCGGAAACGTTGGAAGGATAATTGTTTCCAATGACAGTAACGACTGTTCTCATTCAGCTAAGGAAACCCTGGAGACCATGTCAGAAATGGTAACACCAGACCGACATTCTACCCCAACTGTACCCGATACATCATCCCCTCTACCGACCAAGAAGCAAAGTCCCAATCCTGACAGTACCATTTCTTCTCATCAAGCTGAGGAAGCCGGGGAGACAAGGTCAGAAATGGTAGCACCAGACCGACAGTCTAACCCAACTGCACCCAAGACGACATCTCATTTGCCGACCAAGAAGCTAGATCACAATCCCGACAGTATAAACACTTCTCACCCAGCTGAGGAAGCCAGGACGACCACGTCAGAAATGGTAACAACAGACCGACAGTCTACCTCATCTGCACGCCAAGCCTCATCTCCTCTACTGACCGATGAGCAAATTCACAATCCTGACAGTAACAACTCTTTTCATCCAGCTGAAGTACCCTTAGAGACCTCGTCAGAAATGGTAATACCAGACAGACAACCCACCCCATCTGCACCTCAGACATATTCCCATCTAACGACCATAAAGCAAGATCCCGATCCTGACAGTACCATTTCCTCTCATCCAGCTGAGGAAGACGGGGACACCACGTCAGAAATGGTAACACAAGACAGACAGTCTACATCATCGGCAACCCAGACCTCATCCCCTCTACCGACCAATAAGCAAAATCTCAATCCTGACAGTACCATTTCCTCTCATCCAGCTGAGGAAGACGGGGACACCACGTCAGAAATGATAAAACCGGACCGACAGTCTATCCTATCTGCACCCCAGAGCACATCCCCTCTACCGACCAATAAGCAAGATCCCGATCCTGACAGTACCATTTCTTTTCATCCAGCTGAGGAAGACAGGGACACCACGTCAGAAATGGTAACACAAGACAGACAGTCTACTTCATCGGCACCCCAGAACTCATCCTCTCTACCGACCACTAAGCAAGATCCCGATCCTGACAGTACCATTTCTCCTCATCCAGCTGAGGAAGACAGGGACACCACGTCAGAAATGGTAAGACCAGACAGACAGTCTACCTCATCGGCACCCCAGACCATATCCCCTCTACCGACCAATAAGCAAGATCTCGATTCTGAAATGGTAACTACAGACCGACATTCTACGCCAACTGCACCCAGACCACATCCCCTCTAACGACCAATAAGCAAGATCCCGAACCTGACAGTACCATTTATTCTCATCCAGCTGAGGAACCCAGGGACACCACGACAGAAATGGTAACACCAGACCAACATTCTACGCCATCTGCACCCCAGACCACATCCACTCTACCGACGAATAAGCAAGATCCCGATCCTGACACTACCATTTCCTCTCATCCAGCTGAGGCAGACGGGGGCACCACGTCAGAAATGGTAACACAAGACAGACAGTCTACTTCATCGGCACCCCAGACCTCATCCTCTCTACCGACCAATAAGCTAGATCCCGATCCTGACAGTACCATTTCTTCTCATCCAGCTGAGGAAGACAGGGACACCACGTCAGAAATGGTAACACAAGACAGACAGTCTACTTCATCGGCACCCCAGACCTCATCCCCTCTACCGACCAATAAGCAAGATCCCGATTCTGAAATGGTAACTACAGACCGACATTCTACGCCAACTGCACCCAGACCACATCCCCTCTACGACCAATAAGCAAGATCCCGAACCTGACAGTACCATTTATTCTCATCCAGCTGAGGAACCCAGGGACACCACGTCAGAAATGGTAACACAAGACAGACAGTCTACATCATCGGCAACCCAGACCTCATCCCCTCTACCGACCAATAAGCAAGATCCCAATCCTGACAGTACCATTTCCTCTCATCCAGCTGAGGAAGACGGGGACAGCACGTCAGAAATGGTAACACAAGACAGACACTCTACATCATCGGCAACCCAGACCTCATCCCCTCTACCGACCAATAAGCAAAATCTCAATCCTGACAATACCATTTCCTCTCATCCAGCTGAAGAAGACGGGAACACCACATCAGAAATGATAAAACCGGACGACAGTCTATCCTATCTGCACCCAGAGCACATCCCCTCTACCGACCAATAAGCAAGATCCCGATCCTGACAGTACCATTTCTTTTCATCCAGCTGAGGAAGACAGGGACACCACGTCAGAAATGGTAACACAAGACAGACAGTCTACTTCATCGGCACCCCAGACCTCATCCCCTCTACCGACCAATAAGCAAGATCCCGATTCTGAAATGGTAACTACAGACCGACATTCTACGCCAACTGCACCCCAGACCACATCCCCTCTACCGACCAATAAGCAAGATCCCGAACCTGACAGTACCATTTATTCTCATCCAGCTGAGGAACCCAGGGACACCACGTCCGAAATGGTAACACAAGACAGACAGTCTACATCATCGGCAACCCAGACCTCATCCCTCTACCGACCAATAAGCAAAATCTCAATCCTGACAGTACCATTTCCTCTCATCCAGCTGAGGAAGACGTGGACACCACATCAGAAATGATAAAACCGGACCGACAGTCTATCCTATCTGCACCCCAGAGCACATCCCCTCTACCGACCAATAAGCAAGATCCCGAACCTGACAGTACCATTTATTCTCATCCAGCTGAGGAACCCAGGGACACCACGTCCGAAATGGTAACACAAGACAGACAGTCTACATCATCGGCAACCCAGACCTCATCCCCTCTACCGACCAATAAGCAAGATCCCGATCCTGACAGTACCATTTCCTCTCATCCAGCTGAGGAAGACGGGGACACCACATCAGAAATGATAAAACCGGACCGACATTCTATCCTATCTGCACCCAGAGCACATCCCCTCTACCGACCAATAAGCAAGATCCCGATCCTGACAGTACCATTTCTTTTCATCCAGCTGAGGAAGACAGGGACACCACGTCAGAAATGGTAACACAAGACAGACAGTCTACTTCATCGGCACCCCAGACCTCATCCCTCTACCGACCACTAAGCAAGATCCCGATCTGACAGTACCATTTCTCCTCATCCAGCTGAGGAAGACAGGGACCCCACGTCAGAAATGGTAAGACCAGACAGACAGTCTACCTCATCGGCACCCCAGACCTCATCCCCTCTACCGACCAATAAGCAAGATCCCGATTCTGAAATGGTAACTACAGACCGACATTCTACGCCAACTGCACCCCAGACCACATCCCCTCTACCGACCTATAAGCAAGATCCCGAACCTGACAGTACCATTTATTCTCATCCAGCTGAGGAACCCAGGGACACCACGTCAGAAATGGTAAAACAAGACAGACAGTCTACATCATCGGCAACCCAGACCTCATCCCCTCTACCGACCAATAAGCAAGATCCCAATCCTGACAGTACCATTTCCTCTCATCCAGCTGAGGCAGACGGGGGCACCACGTCAGAAATGGTAACACAAGACAGACAGTCTACTTCATCGGCACCCCAGACCTCATCCTCTCTACCGACCAATAAGCTAGATCCCGATCCTGACAGTACCATTTCTTCTCATCCAGCTGAGGAAGACAGGGACACCACGTCAGAAATGGTAACACAAGACAGACAGTCTACTTCATCGGCACCCCAGACCTCATCCCCTCTACCGACCAATAAGCAAGATCCCGATTCTGAAATGGTAACTACAGACCGACATTCTACGCCAACTGCACCCCAGACCACATCCCCTCTACCGACCAATAAGCAAGATCCCAATCCTGACAGTACCATTTCCTCTCATCCAGCTGAGGAAGACGGGGACAGCACGTCAGAAATGGTAACACAAGACAGACACTCTACATCATCGGCAACCCAGACCTCATCCCCTCTACCGACCAATAAGCAAAATCTCAATCCTGACAATACCATTTCCTCTCATCCAGCTGAAGAAGACGGGAACACCACATCAGAAATGATAAAACCGGACCGACAGTCTATCCTATCTGCACCCCAGAGCACATCCCCTCTACCGACCAATAAGCAAGATCCCGATCCTGACAGTACCATTTCTTTTCATCCAGCTGAGGAAGACAGGGACACCACGTCAGAAATGGTAACACAAGACAGACAGTCTACTTCATCGGCACCCCAGACCTCATCCCCTCTACCGACCAATAAGCAAGATCCCGATTCTGAAATGGTAACTACAGACCGACATTCTACGCCAACTGCACCCCAGACCACATCCCCTCTACCGACCAATAAGCAAGATCCCGAACCTGACAGTACCATTTATTCTCATCCAGCTGAGGAACCCAGGGACACCACGTCCGAAATGGTAACACAAGACAGACAGTCTACATCATCGGCAACCCAGACCTCATCCCCTCTACCGACCAATAAGCAAGATCCCAATCCTGACAGTACCATTTCCTCTCATCCAGCTGAGGAAGACGGGGACAACACGTCAGAAATGGTAACACAAGACAGACAGTCTACATCATCGGCAACCCAGACCTCATCCCCTCTACCGACCAATAAGCAAAATCTCAATCCTGACAGTACCATTTCCTCTCATCCAGCTGAGGAAGACGTGGACACCACATCAGAAATGATAAAACCGGACCGACAGTCTATCCTATCTGCACCCCAGAGCACATCCCCTCTACCGACCAATAAGCAAGATCCCGAACCTGACAGTACCATTTATTCTCATCCAGCTGAGGAACCCAGGGACACCACGTCCGAAATGGTAACACAAGACAGACAGTCTACATCATCGGCAACCCAGACCTCATCCCCTCTACCGACCAATAAGCAAGATCCCGATCGTGACAGTACCATTTCCTCTCATCCAGCTGAGGAAGACGGGGACACCACATCAGAAATGATAAAACCGGACCGACAGTCTATCCTATCTGCACCCCAGAGCACATCCCCTCTACCGACCAATAAGCAAGATCCCGATCCTGACAGTACCATTTCTTTTCATCCAGCTGAGGAAGACAGGGACACCACGTCAGAAATGGTAACACAAGACAGACAGTCTACTTCATCGGCACCCCAGACCTCATCCCCTCTACCGACCACTAAGCAAGATCCCGATCCTGACAGTACCATTTCTCCTCATCCAGCTGAGGAAGACAGGGACCCCACGTCAGAAATGGTAAGACCAGACAGACAGTCTACCTCATCGGCACCCCAGACCTCATCCCCTCTACCGACCAATAAGCAAGATCCCGATTCTGAAATGGTAACTACAGACCGACATTCTACGCCAACTGCACCCCAGACCACATCCCCTCTACCGACCTATAAGCAAGATCCCGAACCTGACAGTACCATTTATTCTCATCCAGCTGAGGAACCCAGGGACACCACGTCAGAAATGGTAAAACAAGACAGACAGTCTACATCATCGGCAACCCAGACCTCATCCTCTCTACCGACCAATAAGAAAGATCCCGATCCTGACAGTACCGTTTCTTCTCATCCAGCTGAGGAAGACAGGGACACCACGTCAGCAATGGTAACACAAGACAGACAGTCTACCCCATCTGCACGCCAAACCTCATCCCCTCTACCGACCAAGATGCAAGATCCCGATTCTGAAAATAGCATACCTTCCTCAGGATCTACAGACTCTACAGTCTTCTTAGTAGGAGGAGTTGCAGGAGCTTTCTTGTTTGTTCTCCTCATTTTAATCCTCCTGTATTTTCTTCTCTTTAGAGGACGATCTTAATCATATACTATTAATAGACGTGAATCTCACAAACCTCAAGATAATGGAGGTGAGGACGGTCTTGTCAAGGTTGACCCAAGACAGGGGAATGTGGAAGGTCTGATCTACGCTGACTTGGATCTATCGCGGGGATCGGCAAGAATCATCAACCCGGAGGAGGAGACGCTTTATGCTGACATTGGAAGCAAGTAGACTATGGGTAAGCTGAGGGAGGGGAGTATATGCCACGCCCCTCATGCAGTCCCAGACCTGGTATACTCAGTTACAATGTGAATTATACCAGATAATTAATAGACAAACTTTCAATGCACAATACTAAGAAGTCTTAAAGTCACAAATATAATCTGATCGAATTGAATTGAAAAATGGGTTACATTCTCACCCGAATCATTTGACATTGCCTGATTTTGTTAGTTGAATGTTCAATATAATAGAATATTAAGAAGAAGTAAACGACATTTCATGTCAAAGCGAAAGTTTCTGAAAGTCATTGACTAACCGAAATAATAAAAAATGGGAAAACAGCAACATACAAAGTAAAACCAAGGAGTAATTCATTTACAGTAATAATAACCTAAGAAATAAAGCATTATACCCAAGGACGAGCTATGCAAATGGAAATATAATGAAGTTCAAATTAAGGCACAAGGAGGACCCAACTTTGATGATCATAGCTTTTTACAACGTGATAATAACTCAAGCATGACCACTTCTTGTAAGAGACAATAGAGCCATTAACAAAGCACTGGTTAATAAATTAAAACAAAACCATCGCACAGCTCAGTAAACATAGATTGGTTACTTTACACTTCGGTGACCAGAACATGATAACACGATGTATCCATTTTGTATTTACTCCTATAGACGTCATTCCTTATATCTTGACATAATTTTGTTTCCAATACTATCAAAGATCAGCTAGTTATTGTTTTTGAAATCTTTTTTTTTAGCTAACCAATTGTCAACACAAAATAACTCAATATTACGAACAATCTCCCATCAAGCTGTTTGTTTTATTCATAATTGTAAGTAAGAACCATTTACGACAAGTTTAGGGAGTGTTGTCAGTGATTTGGGTTATGTTTTACAATTATCCATAAACAATTATTCAGGAAATAAAGACGGTGTTGCTATAGTCAAATGATACATTTTCTCCTGATATCTGCTACAGTTACATACACAGTATTGAATACGTCATATATGGATCAAGACAAAAATGTTTTAATAACCAAACCATGATTTGCTTAATGACGTTCACGGGTGACATTAATTTTGAGATCAACATTTCGAAATGTTTTAATTTATCGTGTATGATTATTTTGTTAAAGTAAGTCGGTATAATCTTAATAGATATTAAGATTTCAAAATCTAATCTACTTGATTTGATTTGAATTGAAGACTGCGCTTTAACTTCACTTAAGTAATTTCAAGATGTGTATTTCATTGTTGTTGTTATTGTTGTCATTGTTGTTGTTTTTGGGGGTGATCGTTGAATTATTAATTGGAAAAACAAATCAAATTGTTGCAAAACCTTTTCAGGTTGCATTCATTCATACGGAGGTAATTATTTACATTTCAGATGAATTTTAGTTGTCTCTTGATTTGTCTTCTCTTTTTTATGTAAAATATTGCTTTATAGTTATAAAATGCCAACAATATATTCATTAGTTTGTATTATCTTTGTTTAGTCCAGAGTTTTGTTTAACACATCGTTTTACATATGATCTTCGAGGTCTCAATAGTGATTTTAATATTAAACTAATATCGCACTCAAGATAGTCAAGGAATTATAGACAGTTATAATTCATTTTATAAATAAGTAGCTTAACTCTGGAGATTGTTTCCTAGATTACTGCTTCAGTTATAAACATATTGCATGCAGATCAAAGTAGTATGTACTAAAAAAAAAACTAATAATAATTAATAAGCCCAATGACGTACTCGGATACATTGAATAATTATTGTGATTAAAAGTTGACAAATGCAATACTGTATTGTCTTTATTGCCTTAGTCTGCTGTCCTTCCATAATGTCAGTTGGTTTATTCAATAGTCAGGCTACCAAGCTACCGTTTAATTTTGAGAAACATTTGATGTTTTTTTTTTTTAATACAAATTCGTTTGTTTTTGTTTGTTTTGTAAAACAGAATTGGCAAGCCTGATGATTTGCATAAAAAGCTAAAAGCTTGTCTGGATGCGTTTCAATTGCAATGTAAAGTAGAAATAAGACATACAGGATGTCAGATACAGATCAGTGCAGTACTAATAATCAAACATTAATAAATGTCAAATGACGTACTCATATACAATAAATCTTGTGATCATTAAACTCGAATGCCTTCGATTGGTCAGTTTTAATTCACTAGAATTGTTTGATTCATTCACAATGATGGTTTGATGTCAATCACATTGTTAGTCCGATTTCATACACTATTTTGGTATAATTTAATTCACAATGTTGGTCAGATTTAATTCACAAACTTGGTCTGTTTCTCTCATGGTTTTGGTTAGATGTCATCCACATTGTTATTCTGATTTCATACACTGTGTTTGAGTGATTTTGTTCTTAATGATGATCTGATTTTATTCACAATGTTGTCTGATTTCATTCACAATGTTGGTTGTTTAATAAGTGTTCGGAGTTAGTTGTACTTTTGTCTGTGATGCGCATTTTGTTTTCATGGAAAATGCGGAACATAATTATAATCAATACTTTTGCATGTTATTCTTGAGTTATATTGGTATATTTTGGGACCAATAACAAATATTATTTCCAGTCTGACTTCAATAATCAAACAAATTTATTGCCCACACAATCTTATTGCCCATTTTGTCCGCAAAATGCAATGTTACTACGCTGATATAATTTGAATTTTACTAGAATTTGTAGACACCGATAAACATAAAGTGAAAAGGAAGGAAGTAAACTGACAAAAATAAAAATAATAATAAATAAACCAAACAATCAAACATCCCAATGTACGACAGACTAATTAACTGCGCCAATAAAGTATCTAAACACTTACAAATGGTCAGATTTATCGGAACCTCAAATAGTATGCACAAAAATAAATAAATAATTCGATTCACAGTTATCTTCTGCGCATTTTGACACCTCTTTTGTTGCGCTGCGATGTTGTTTGGCGGATTTATGGGCACTTGAGTGGCTTAAGGTCGAATTTCAAAAGTTGCAAAAGCCCCTATTCACCCCAATTCCAGAAGTGAACTCGCACAATCATCACACAAAGACAAAATCAAGACAGAATACACAAATTTGTTCTGTTTACTTAACCATGAAATTTATTGCAGTAGCTCCTCCGACTTCTTACTTCACTGCTTAAATGTACTTCTCTGCTTTTATCTTATAAACTGTAACTGCTGATATACTGAAGATGGTCCTCAATTCTTAGTGTGTCCTCCATCACTGTCCTGAACGGCAAGGATACGTCTTCTCATACTCTCAATAAGACCTCTGATCTGTCCCTGGTCAATCCCCTGCCATTTCCTGATCAGATGCGTCGCAGGCTTGATAGACTTGTTGACTTTCTTCTTCATGGAGTCCCACAAGTGTTCTATATGATTCAAGTCCAGACTCTTAGCAGGCCAGTCAAGAGTCTCGATGCCCCCTGTCTACAAGAACTCGGTGGAAGAATTGTGGTGAATAGGGGCTTTTGCAACTTTTCAAATTCGACCTAAGCCACTCAAGTGCCCATAAATCCGCCAAACAACATCACAGCGCAACACAAGAAGTCTCAGAATGCGCAGAAGATAACTGTGAATCGAATTATTTCATTATTTTGTTGCATACTATTTGAGGTTCCGATAAATCTGACCATTTGTAAGTGTTTAGATACTTTATTGGCGCAGTTTATATTAGGAAACAATAAACCTTAAAGGTAGGGTCATAGGATTGGTAAATACTTAAAAAAAAATAAAAAAAATAATGACAATAACAACTTACTTGATTAAAACCACTGCAGCTCTTGCTAGTGTTAAGCTGTTTTGAGAAAAGATTCCCTTCGAAGTAACATCTTTGTTTAGTTGTTCACCCCTTGAACATCTAAATATGAGAAACGATTCATGAATGGATTGGCCAGATATGCGGTTGGTACCCGCTCTAACCTCACTAAACGTAAATGGATTTGACGTTCTTGTAAAAAAAACTGTGACAGTTTGCTTGCTGTGTTTTATGCAAGTAGACACTGTATTCAGCTAAAACTTTCACATGTGACTTTAATGGATATTTCTTTCTTATTTTGCTCTAAAATCAGCATTAAGTTGACAAAAACGACCTTCAACCCTACCTTTAAATATTTGTTATCGCAAAGTGTGTATTACTTGAAGTCGTTTCCTGGATTGAGGTTTATATAAAGGTCATAGTGTCATCAACATTTTATAATTTGACTTGAGTTCTCGATTGACTCGTCGTAGTGTCTCTGGTTTTCATATCAATGTGAAGACTGCAGTTTGCTGTTATTTCATCGCTCATTCTACACGTTTCAATAGGTACAATGTTTCTGCTCATTCTTGTTCTGGCATTAATCATAGACCTTTAGTCGTTATTGCAAACATGAAACTCCGTCTGAGCATCAGAAATCAAACATCGCTGTGAAGGATTCGCTGGTACCCGGACGCGTCGCTGACCGTCAACCGTCCGCTCAGAAACCCCCTCGCGTCATTCCGTACCATATCTATAGACAAATAGAAACGAGCACCACGACCCAATCTCAAGCAGCACCAGAGCAGATGGAAGACAGCGTTGAGGATGCCACCATCATTGATGAAAGTCTTCATTACGCTAACTTAGATCTATCGCGAGGAGCAGCAAGAAGCATCAACCCGGAGGAAGGGACGACTTATGCTGACATTGGATACTAGAAGACTGAGGGCAAACTGAACGAGGGAAATATAAACCACGCCCCTTTAGGGAATGATGCTAACTAGAGTCCCCACACTCTTAAAAAAAATGAGTAACGAAAGACCAACAATTAGACCAACGTTGGTCCACATACCAACTGCCTTCGGAATTGGTCTTTTGTTATCCAGCGAAGTTGGGTAGAACCATTTACCATAAAATTGGGCAAAACAGTTACTCCCATTTATTGTTAACTCATGATTAGCCATTAATTGGTCATAATAGTTTTACTTTTTGTTGGTCAAAATAATTTTGCTCTTTTGTTGGTCAAAATAATTTTGCTCTTGTATTGGTCAAAATAATTTTGCTCTTTTGTTGGTCAAAATAATTTTGCTCATTTGTTGGTCAAAATAATTATGCTCATTTGTTGGTCAATATATTTTTTCTCTTTTGTTGGTCGATACATTTTTGCTCATTTGTTGGTCAAAGTATGTTTGCTCTTGGGTGTAGTTTTTGTGCACAAATTCAATTTTAACTGCGTTCCTTTGGGAAGGGCTGTTGTTGGGATTGTGTTTTTGTTTTAATAAACACAAAACATAACAATAAGGTTAAAACACTTTTTTCAACTACCCATTCATACCACTCAGTGTATTTTTGTTCAACTGAAAGACTCTTGTTTGAACAGATTTGAACTGTACCGTACTATTTCTGAATAATCTATGATGGTCACAACCCAATAATGTCCTTGCATAAAACAATTTGGGAGTTGTGTTTAGCCATAAACACTTCTGGTAAAGGTAACCGAAAATGGGGTTTGGTTGGTAAAAACGAACATTAACACAATTCTTGCGAGCAGACAATTTTGCCAGACCTGCTATTAATGGTTCAAACTGCCAGTGACGAAATCTTCGTGTTGCAAAGTCAATGGAGGTAGCAACCCATGGGCGTTCCTGTGTAGATAATGTCTTTCCCCCTGCAACAGACTGTTGTTTCTCGAACAGAATAAATACCGTAAAGCCAAAATTCTCTCTTGGCAACTTTGGTTACATGGACATCAGACATCAACGACCTGCATCATCAGAATGACGTCCACCCCATCGCTCTTTGATTGTGATCTGTGCCTGAGACGACTCGACTTGCCGTGTCCAAATGCATGGTACACGTTGCATTATGGGTAAAATGTTTCCACGAGGAGAAGTTTACCCAATTTTCAGTTACTTCTTACCAATTGTTGTGCAAAAGTTACACTGCTTGAGGTTTAAAAAAATTGTACTACCCACTTCATGAGTGATTTGAGCCTCTGTGTTATGCTATTTAATTGCCTACCCAATGTTGGTACTGTATTACGTTTTCCTTGAGTATTTGTTTTACACAAGTGAGGGGTACAACGAAAATTGTTGTTTTACCCAAAATATTGACCAAACAATACTAAAACGCTCAATTTAACCAACGGGGATGACAGTTTATTTGGAACAATCAAAGATTTTCGAAAGTGCGCGAATATTACATAGGTTTTACGACTGCATCTCTGCTGCATTATACAACATACATAGGCCTAATCACCCAGTTATAGAGGATCTATCTCAAATTGGTCTATGTGAACATCAAACTAAGTTGATATCTAGGCAAGTTTCGGGCATTTGGATTATCCAACAGGCTAACCATGTCGAGTTTCTCCATCAAGTGTTACTAGTAAATAGGGCTGTTCATGTCGGTGATACTTTTATTTTTTCCAAGTGGTATGTTGTTGGTCATATTAAAGAACCAATGATTTTCTCCAAGATAGCTGTTAAGTCCAAGGATTCACCAATCGTTGGGGAAGGTTACTCATTGGATTGGGTTTTTGAACTTACCCTAATAACAGGTTCAGCTTACTCAAAGAAAGGGTTAGAAACAAGATTCAGTGTTGGTTAAATACGTTTAAACCAATATGATGAAGAACAAGACACCATGTGTTGGTCTAAATGTAAAACCGAGTATCTTTTACCAAGGGATGGTTAAAAAACAAAATCCAAAATGACCAATTACTAGGGAAGTTTTAACCATCGTGATTGAGCTTATTGCAATTACCCAATAATTGGTTAGAGCTTACCCAAAACAAAGGTTACAAACAAGCCTCAATGTTGGCTAAACACTTTTAAACCATATGATAGAGAACAAGAGACCATATGTTGGTCTAAAGGTAAAATCAAGTATGTTTTACCAAGTGATATGGTTTAAAGGTTTTTCTAAACGACCAATTACTAGGGAAGTTTTGACCATCAGGGTTGGGCTCATTGCAGTCACCCAATATTAGGTTTAGATTAACCAGTAACAGGTATCTTTAAATTGACCAACTCAACTCATGTAAGTTGGGTAAATATTTCTAACTTTTACCAATAATGGGATCAATACCGACCAAACGTTGGTCAAAATGACTTTACCCAATAATTTTTGCCCAACGTTTATAGAGTGCATGTACAAAGGTTAGAGAAAATAGAAAATTAGAGAAGATCATGCTCTTCATAGTTCTTTTTCTATCACAACCCACTATAAGATAACCACAACGTTTGCACAGAAAAATGAAAAGTCCGTTTTTAAAGTTGACTTCAAGGGGGAAAAAAAGTACTGCGGCTTTTCTTTAAATTTGTAACCTATGACAAATTCATAATGCTAGAAAATTGATCCAATTCGTTTAATCGCTTTGCTTTTTGTTGTTCATCTTTTCCACAACATTGTGTGTGATTAATGTTATTAATTATGTTATATGTATTTTTTAGAGATCTTACATCACTTATTTTTGTTGTTTACCAAAACTGATATTCTAATCTAAGCTTTGCTGGCTCAATTTATACAAAAACAACAATCTGTCAATTTGATAAACACGGAATTATCAACGTGCAGATTTTTTTCCCAGTTTTAGTATTACATGTTTATTATTTTATTCAGAACTTTACTTATTGACGTAGACAGACTGCAAAATACGGAACAAGGAAGTATGGTTATTATTTCATAAAACCATCACAACCAGGGAAACACAATCAAATGTTGTTAACTTGCTGTAGATTATTTTTGCACCAAACGTTTTAACAGTGTCTAAACAATAAAATAATGTATATTCCTCCAGTCTTGGTACGAATATTGACTTGTAGATAAAACATAAATGTTTAAATATAATGAGATCTTACCAGGCTTAATGGCAATTAATTTATTTATAGTAATACAATTGTTTGGAAATATTGTTTTTGTTCATGTGTGACACCTGACTTAATACAAACTGAATCTAATAAGGTCATAAGAGTAGGTCTAATATAAAATGTGGAATAACAAGAATCTGCAACCGGAATCAGTCCGGGAAACCTAACTTAGTCCTCTCGGAAACTATCGGCATCTTCTTGTTGGAGAAAGTGTCCAACATTGTCCTTTACTGCGACATCCCGAGGGAGGTTGACAAATTATCGACAATCTGGACGCAGCTGACGGGGCACTGTCAGTGACACCATGAGCTCAAGGCTCACTAGGTGGTTCTTTGGGAGTAGAAACATGACAAGAAGAGGTGTTTCCTACGTTGGGCTACTGAAGAAGGAAACTGGAGGAGAGACGGCAAGTGAGCTTGCCACCCAATACGGCGGACCAGAGGGAATGGGGCAGTCATATCGGAGCCCGGCTGGGATGATGATGATGATGATGAAACCATCTTTAATGACAACAACTTTTCTTAAAAACCTTAACGTTGACATTCACATGAAACGGAACTGAATTTAACCGGGGGCCGAGTTCACAAAGCACCAATATTCATCGTAACATAAGTGGTTAACATCACCATAGCGAATTGTACCGTGACGTCAAATTTTGCTTAGCAATAAAGATTGAATTGCATTTAAGATCACTGGAAGCTCTTCGTGAAATCGAGCCCAGGTCTTCTCAGTTGTCAATACAGTTAGGTTTCATATTGTGAAAAACACACACACGAAAACAGAAATTATAATTAGCTGTTGCAAACTGCTTACCAACCAAAAGGACCTGTAGTATAAATGCAAAAAAATTAGTTAGTGGCCTGACGTTTCGAACCTAGCAGAGTCTTTCTCAAAGGCTAAATGACAAGACAACACACATACATGCATACAAGGGGATGTGTTGATGTGTTGGAACACATAAAAGTACCCTGTGGCAAAGGGGGATTAACATCATGATTAATGGGGGGGGGGGGGGTGGACTTCTGCCCGGACGATGAGATCGTCTGTTTGTATCAAGGCCAGTTTAAATTTCCCCAGTGTGGGATAATAAAGTTGTTTATCTTTTCTTATCTTGTAACCAGTTCCAACCATCATATTCTTCACACATCAGATCGGCTTCAACGTGCTGTACAGGAAGAACCCATAGTTGCCTACCGACGCTCACCCAGTCTCAGGGATCTCATCGTCCGGGCAGAAGTCCCCCCCCCCCCCCATTAATGGTGATGTTAATCCCCCTTTGCCACAGGGTACTTTTAGGTGTTCCAACAGGTGTTCCGTCTGAGTAGGGAGAAATTGTGGATAAGGCGCATAAAGACCATTCAACCCCATGGTTTGAACATCCAACAAGGAAATGACTAATAACCCTTTGTCTTTGCCTTCTCCCTTTCCCCCACAGATATCCATATTTTTAGTCTGCCCTATTAACTAATTATTCACTTTTCTTACAACCTTCCATTTTGTCCTTTGTGTTTCTAACTTATTGTGGTCTAGCCATCCCCTTCCCTCCAACCCCCGCCCCCTTTGTCTCCATAATCCCTGCTTACCCCCTGCTCTTTCTGAATGCTTTTGCTGTTCTCTCTACACTCCCTCTGTTCATGTATTTCCACTCGACTGCTTTTGTCCCCCTTTGTGCATGTATTTGTGTTGTCTTGTCCTTTAGCCTTCGAGAAAGACTCTGCTAGGGTCGAAACGTCAGGCCACACACGAAAAGAGTTTAAATATTAAGTTGGACTCGAACCCACGACCATTCACATATTCGAACATAGTTTGAAGTGTTAGACCACCGGGGTCACCTCGTGACAAGAACCGAACTGACGGCAATAGTGCATACAGGAAAGCATTGCAGTTGTCAAAGTCTTTAAACTCTGAGACAAAATTATGTCAAAACATTTCTAGCTATATGTTTGGACAACAATTATTCAGGGATACAAAACAAACTGATAGCAAGTCGACTTAAGATTCATGTGGTTAAATTGTAATATTTTTCAAAACATGATTTAAACTTCGAGGACATAACAAGTTGGAGTTTTGTATTTTATTTTATTTTGTTACAGATCAAATCATTTTTCCTGAGCTTGTGAAATAACGAAGGGCCAAAAAAGCAAAAACGTTTATAGTTAATAATTTATCAAAACAATTTAAAATATTATAGGAGATATTTTCCTTTCTCAATATAACTGGTTTGTTGAACTAAACACGCATAATGGTTGTTTTCATAAAAAAAAAAAAAAAAAAAAAAAAAAAAAAAAAAAATAATAATAATAATAATAATTGTAAGGACGATTCAGACAAGGAAGAGGAACAAAATGATTTATGATAACAAATCTGAAATGTAATTAGAATCGTTTCCTGGATTGAAGCTTTATTAGTGCTGGTTTCCGACGCATTTCTAAATGTTATTACAGTTTTCGTCATAGGCTCTCAGGATGCAGTTTGCTGTTATGTCATCGCTCATTCTACACGTATCAACAGCTACAATGTTTCTGCTCATTCTTGTTATAACATTGATCTGTGGGTTGGGTGAGGCCACACTTTTCCAGACTCACCCAGTTGACACCCTCGCCATACCGGGAGGAAGGGTATCGTTGAATTGTACACTTCAAACTATACAATGTAGAGATGGAACTTATATGTTACTATGGCAACGAGGAGTGACCACAGCACCAGAAAACAACGGCATCATTTTTAACGGCACTTCAACGTATAGAGATTTCAGAGGGATGGAAAGGTACAGGGTCCATTCCGCTGGTTGTACGTGGACTTTAGAAATCTGGAATGTGGATCAATTAACCGATGGCGGCAGATATTACAGCTGTTATCTTGTATACAAGACGCAAAATTATTCACAACTAGCAGATGAAGACTCGCGAGTAGCGAGACTGACTGTAGTCGACCCGGTGCGCCCTACTGTTACATCGTCTCGGATTGAGAGGTACGTGGGTCAACATGCAACTTTTCATTGCCAAACTAATGTATATACTGAGTACGACCTACAATACAGTTGGTATATACAAAAGACAGGTCCAAGTTTGCAGTTAAGAGCAGAGAAGGAAGACAGATTGGTTAAATTCAAGGAAGATAAGAAGAACATGACATTGAGTTTAGATATGGGGATGAATGGTTCTACTGTGAGCTGTGCAGTGAAAATTAAGGGATCAACGTCATTCAAACGAGCCGGAAACGTTGGAAGGATAATTGTTTCCAATGACAGTAACGACTGTTCTCATTCAGCTAAGGAAACCCTGGAGACCATGTCAGAAATGGTAACACCAGACCGATATTCTACCCCAACTGTACCCGATACATCATCCCCTCTACCGACCAAGAAGCAAAGTCATCAAGCTGAGGAAGCCAGGGAGACCAGGTCAGAAATGGTAGCACCAGACCGACAGTCTAACCCAACTGCACCCAAGACGACATCTCATTTGCCGACCAAGAAGCTAGATCACAATCCCGACAGTATAAACACTTCTCACCCAGCTGAGGAAGCCAGGACGACCACGTCAGAAATGGTAACAACAGACCGACAGTCTACCTCATCTGCACGCCAAACCTCATCTCCTCTACTGACCGATGAGCAAATTCCCAATCCTGACAGTAACAACTCTTTTCATCCAGCTGAAGTAGCCTTAGAGACCTCGTCAGAAGAGGTAATACCAGACAGACAGCCCACCCCATCTGCACCTCAGACGTATTCCCATCTAACGACCATAAAGCAAGATCCCGATCCTGACAGTACCATTTCCTCTCATCCAGCTGAGGAAGACGGGGACACCACGTCAGAAATGATCAAACCGGACCGACAGTCTATCCAATCTGCACCCCAGACCACATCCCCTCTACCGACCAATAAGCAAGATCCCGAACCTGACAGTACCATTCCTTCTCATCCAGCTGAGGAAGACAGGGACCCCACGTCAGAAATGGTTACACAAGACAGGCAGTCTACTTCATCGGCACCCCAGACCTCATCCCCTCTACCGACCACTAAGCAAGATCCCGATCCTGACAGTACCATTTCTCCTCATCCAGCTGAGGAAGACAGGGACACCACGTCAGAAATGGTAACACAAGACAGACAGTCTACCTCATCGGCAACCCAGACCTCATTCTCTCTACCGACCAAAAAGCCAGATCCCGATCCTGACAGTACCATTTCTTCTCATCCAGCTGAGGAAGACAGGGACACCACGTCAGAAATGGTAAGACCAGACCGACAGTCTACCCCATCTGCACCCCAGACCACATCCCCTCTACCGACCAATAAGCAAGATCTCGAACCTGACAGTACCATTTCTTCTCATCCAGCTGAGGAAGCCAGGGACACCACGTCAGAAATGGTAACACAAGACAGACAGTCTACATCATCGGCAACCCAGACCTCATCCCCTCTACCGACCAATAAGCAAGATCCCGATTCTGAAATGACAACTACAGACCGACATTCTACGCCAACTGCACACCAGACCATATCCCCTCTTCCGTCCTATAAGCAAGTTCCGATCCTGACAGTACCATTTCTTCTCATCCAGCTGAGGAAGCCAGGGAGACCACGTCAGAAATGGTAACACCAGACCGACAGTCTACGCCATCTGTACGCCAAACCTTATCCCTCAACCGACAAAGAAGCAAAGTCCCAATCCTGACAGTACCATTTCTTCTCATCCAGCAGAGGAAACCCTGGAGACCACGTCAGAAATGGTAACACCAGACCGACGGTCTACCCCATCTGCACGTCAAACCTCATCCCTCAACCGACCGAGAAGCAAAGTCCCAATCCTGGCAGTACCATTTCTTTCCATCCAGCAGAGGAACCCCTGGAGACCACGTCAGAAATGGTAACACCAGACCGACAGTCTACCCAATCTGCACCCCAGACCGCATCCCCTCTACCGACCAATAAGCAAGATCCCGAACCTGACAGTACCATTCCTTCTCATCCAGCTGAGGAAGACAGGGACCCCACGTCAGAAATGGTTACACAAGACAGACAGTCTACTTCATCGGCACCCCAGACCTCATCCTCTATACCGACCAATAAGCAAGATCCCGATCCTGACAGTACCATTTTCCTCATCCAGCTGAGGAAGACAGGGACACCACGTCAGAAATGGTAACACAAGACAGACAGTCTACTTCATCGGCACCCCAGACCTCATCCTCTATACCGACCAATAAGCGAGATCCCAATCCTGACAGTACCATTTCTTTCCATCCAGCAGAGGAACCCCTGGAGACCACGTCAGAAATGTAACACCAGACCGACAGTCTACCCAATCTGCACCCCAGACCGCATCCCTCTACCGACCAATAAGCAAGATCCCGAACCTGACAGTACCATTCCTTCTCATCCAGCTGAGGAAGACAGGGACACCACGTCAAAAATGGTTACACAAGACAGACAGTCTACTTCATCGGCACCCCAGACCTCATCCTATATACCGACCAATAAGCAAGATCCCGATCCTGACAGTACCATTTCTTCTCATCCAGCTGAGGAAGACAGGGACACACGTCAGAAATGTAGACCAACGACAGTCTACCCCATCTGCACCCCAGACCACATCCCTCTGCCGACCAATAAGCAAGATCCCGAACCTGACAGTACCATTTCTTCTCATCCAGTGAGAAGCCAGGGACACCACGTCAGAAATGGAACACAAGACAGACAGTCTACATCATCGGCAACCCAGACCTCATCCCCTCTACCGACCAATAAGCAAGATCCCGATTCGAAATGACAACTACAGACCGACATTCTACGCCAACTGCACACCAGACCATATCCCTCTCGTCCTATAAGCAAGTTCCCAATCCTGACAGTACCATTTCTTCTCATCCAGCTGAGGAAGCCAGGGAGACCACGTCAGAAATGGTAACACCAGACCGACAGTCTACCTCATCTGCACGCCAAACCTCATCTCCTCTACTGACCGATGAGCAAATTCCCAATCCTGACAGTAACAACTCTTTTCATCCAGCTGAAGTAGCCTTAGAGACCTCGTCAGAAGAGGTAATACCAGACAGACAGCCCACCCCATCTGCACCTCAGACGTATTCCCATCTAACGACCATAAAGCAAGATCCCGATCCTGACAGTACCATTTCCTCTCATCCAGCTGAGGAAGACGGGACACCACGTCAGAAATGATCAAACCGGACCGACAGTCTATCCATCTGCACCCCAGACCACATCCCCTCTACCGACCAATAAGCAAGATCCCGAACCTGACAGTACCATTCCTTCTCATCCAGCTGAGGAAGACAGGGACCCCACGTCAGAAATGGTTACACAAGACAGGCAGTCTACTTCATCGGCACCCCAGACCTCATCATCTATACCGACCAATAAGCAAGATCCCGATCCTGACAGTACCATTTCTCCTCATCCAGCTGAGGAAGACAGGGACACCACGTCAGAAATGGTAACACAAGACAGACAGTCTACCTCATCGGCAACCCAGACCTCATTCTCTCTACCGACCAAAAAGCCAGATCCCGATCCTGACAGTACCATTTCTTCTCATCCAGCTGAGGAAGACAGGGACACCACGTCAGAAATGGTAAGACCAGACCGACAGTCTACCCCATCTGCACCCCAGACCACATCCCCTCTACCGACCAATAAGCAAGATCTCGAACCTGACAGTACCATTTCTTCTCATCCAGCTGAGGAAGCCAGGGACACCACGTCAGAAATGGTAACACAAGACAGACAGTCTACATCATCGGCAACCCAGACCTCATCCCCTCTACCGACCAATAAGCAAGATCCCGATTCTGAAATGACAACTACAGACCGACATTCTACGCCAACTGCACACCAGACCATATCCCCTCTTCCGTCCTATAAGCAAGTTCCCGATCCTGACAGTACCATTTCTTCTCATCCAGCTGAGGAAGCCAGGGAGACCACGTCAGAAATGGTAACACCAGACCGACAGTCTACGCCATCTGTACGCCAAACCTTATCCCCTCAACCGACAAAGAAGCAAAGTCCCAATCCTGACAGTACCATTTCTTCTCATCCAGCAGAGGAAACCCTGGAGACCACGTCAGAAATGGTAACACCAGACCGACGGTCTACCCCATCTGCACGTCAAACCTCATCCCCTCAACCGACCGAGAAGCAAAGTCCCAATCCTGGCAGTACCATTTCTTTCCATCCAGCAGAGGAACCCCTGGAGACCACGTCAGAAATGGTAACACCAGACCGACAGTCTACCCAATCTGCACCCCAGACCGCATCCCCTCTACCGACCAATAAGCAAGATCCCGAACCTGACAGTACCATTCCTTCTCATCCAGCTGAGGAAGACAGGGACCCCACGTCAGAAATGGTTACACAAGACAGACAGTCTACTTCATCGGCACCCCAGACCTCATCCTCTATACCGACCAATAAGCAAGATCCCGATCCTGACAGTACCATTTCTCCTCATCCAGCTGAGGAAGACAGGGACACCACGTCAGAAATGGTAACACAAGACAGACAGTCTACTTCATCGGCACCCCAGACCTCATCCTCTATACCGACCAATAAGCGAGATCCCAATCCTGACAGTACCATTTCTTTCCATCCAGCAGAGGAACCCCTGGAGACCACGTCAGAAATGGTAACACCAGACCGACAGTCTACCCAATCTGCACCCCAGACCGCATCCCCTCTACCGACCAATAAGCAAGATCCCGAACCTGACAGTACCATTCCTTCTCATCCAGCTGAGGAAGACAGGGACCACGTCAAAAATGGTTACACAAGACAGACAGTCTACTTCATCGGCACCCCAGACCTCATCCTATATACCGACCAATAAGCAAGATCCCGATCCTGACAGTACCATTTCTTCTCATCCAGCTGAGGAAGACAGGGACACCACGTCAGAAATGGTAAGACCAGACCGACAGTCTACCCCATCTGCACCCCAGACCACATCCCCTCTGCCGACCAATAAGCAAGATCCCGAACCTGACAGTACCATTTCTTCTCATCCAGGTGAGGAAGCCAGGGACACCACGTCAGAAATGGTAACACAAGACAGACAGTCTACATCATCGGCAACCCAGACCTCATCCCCTCTACCGACCAATAAGCAAGATCCCGATTCTGAAATGACAACTACAGACCGACATTCTACGCAAACTGCACACCAGACCATATCCCCTCTTCCGTCCTATAAGCAAGTTCCCAATCCTGACAGTACCATTTCTTCTCATCCAGCTGAGGAAGCCAGGGAGACCACGTCAGAAATGGTAACACCAGACCGACAGTCTACGCCATCTGTACGCCAAACCTTATCCCCTCAACCGACAAAGAAGCAAAGTCCCAATCCTGACAGTACCATTTCTTCTCATCCAGCAGAGGAAACCCTGGAGACCACGTCAGAAATGGTAACACCAGACCGACGGTCTACCCCATCTGCACGCCAAACCTCATCCCCTCAACCGACCGAGAAGCAAAGTCCCAATCCTGACAGTACCATTTCTTCTCATCCAGCCGAGGAAGCCAGAGAGACCACGTCAGAAATGGTAACACCAGACCGACAGTCTACCCAATCTGCACGCCGAACCTCATCCCCTGTACCGACCAATACTCAAGATCCCAATCCAGACAGTATAAACACTTCTCATCCAGCTGAGGAAGCCAGAGAGACCTCGCCAGAAATGGTAACACCAGACCGACATCCTACCCCACCTGCACCCCAGACATTATCTCCTCTACCGACCAAGATGCGATATCCCGATTCTGACAATAGCATACCTTCCTCAGGATCTACAGACTATACAGTCTTCTTAGTAGGAGGCGCCGTAGGAGCTTGTTTCTTTATTCTCCTCTTTTTAATCCTCCTGTATGTTCTGCTCTTTAGAGGACGATCTAAATCCTATACTATTAATAGACGTGAATTTCTCAAACCTCAAGATGATAGAGGTGAGGGCGGTATTCTCAAGGATGACCCAAGCCAGGGGAATGTGGAAGGTCTGATTTACGCTGACTTGGATCTATCGCGAGGATCGGCAAGAATCACCAACCCGGAGGAGGAGACGGTTTATGCTGACATTGGATACTAGAAGACTGTGGGCAGGCTGAAGGAGGCGATTACAGACCACACCCCTCAGGCAGTCCCAGACTTGGTATACTCAGTAAAAAGGTGAATTATACAACACAATTATTCAACACAATTAATATACCTTTAATGCACAATACTAAGAAAAAGGTCATAAAGTCACAAATATAATCAGATTGAATTGAATTGAAAAACACGTTACATGTTCACCTGAACCATTTGGCATTGCCTGTTCGTTGAATGTTTAACAGAACAGGAGAATAAGTAAACGACATTTGAATATCGAAGCGAAGGTTTCTGAAAGTCCTTGAATAACCAACATAATAAAACAAAGGGGAAAAGAGCAACAGACAAAGTAAAACCAAGGAGTAATTTATTTACAGTAATAATAACTTAAGAAATACAGCAATATACCCAAGGACGAGCTATGCAATTGGGATTATAATGAAGTTAATGAACAAGGAGGACGCAACTTTGATGGTCATAGCTTTTTACAACGTGATAACAACTCAAGCATGACCACTTCTTGTAAGAGACAACAGAGCCAGTAACTAAGCACTGGTAAATAATTTAAACGAAAATATTGCACGGCTCAGTAAACATGGATTGATTACTTTATACTTAAGTGACAACAACATGATAAAATGATTCATCCATTTTGTATTTTCTCTGGTAGACGTCACTCCTTATGTTTCGACATATTTTTTGTTTAAATAATCTCAAAGATCAGATCGTTACTGTTTTTTAAATCGTTTTTTAGCCAACAAATTGTGGTTTACCACAAGATTAAGAAGTTGTCAATGATTTGAATAATGTTTTACAATTATCCATAAACAGTTTTTAATGAAATATAGACGGTGTTGCTAGTCATTAAAAAATATATATATTTTCTCCTGATATCTGCACAGTATCGAATACATGTATGGATCAAGTAAAAAATAGCATTAACCAAACCATGATTTGCTTAATTGCCTACACGGATAACAGTAATTTTGAGATTAACATTTCGAAATGTTTTAAATTAGTGTCAATGATTTTCTTTGTAAGTTAGTCGGTATAATCTTAATATCTACTTAGAATTCTAAATCGAATCTACTTGATTTGATTTGAATTGAAGACTGCGCTTTATCTTCACTTATGTTGTTTCAAGTTGTGTATTTTATTGTTGTTGTTGTTGTTGTTGTTGTTGTTGTTGTTGTTGCTGTTGTTGTTGTTGCTTCGGGGCATTTGTTTTGTTTGTTAACAAACAATCAAAGAATAACTAAAACAAACAAATTGATACAAAAAACTGTTTAGGTTGCTTTTGTTCTCACGGAGGTAATTCTTTACTCTTCAGATGGATTTAAATGTCTCTGGTCTGTCTTCTCTTTTTGATGTACAATGTTACTTTATAGTTAAACAATGCCTACAATATATTCTTTGTTTTTTTTATAAAGTTTGCTTATTTCATAGTTTTGATTAACAAAACGTTTCACACGTGATACACGAGGTCTCAAATAATGCGTTTATTATTAAACATATATTCCATACAAGATAGTCAAGGAAGTAAAGACAATTGTAATTCATTCTAGAAATATGTAGCTTAACTCTGGAGATTGTTTCCTAGATTACTGCTTCAGTTCTTAACACATGTTATTACATCTAGATCAAAGAAGTTATGCTATTATAACAAAACATTAATTAATAAGCCCGTTTATTGCCTGTATTGCCTTAGTCTGCTGTCATTCCATAATGCCAGTTGTTGTTTTTTCAATAGTCAGGCTACCAAGCTGCCGTTTTACTTTGAGACATGATTGGTGTTTTTTATGCAAATTAGTTTGATATCAGATAATTTAACAAGAAGCGTATATAGATTTAGATATAACATAGGCCTATGAAAACAAGGGTAAAACAGAAATGGCAGTCCTGAAGAATTGCCTACAAAGCTTAAAGCTGGTCTGGATGCGTTTCAATCGCAATGCTAAGTAGAAATAAAACACAGCATGTCAGATGCAGATCAAGGAAGTACTAATAATCAAACAATAATAAATGTCAAATGACGTACTGATTTTATTCACAATGTTGGTCTGATTTCATTCACAATGTCGGTCTGATTTCATTCACAATGTTGGTTGTTTTATTAATTAATGTTCGGAGTTTGTTGTACTTTTTTTTTTGATGCGCATTTTGTTTTCATGGAAAATGCAGAACATAATATAATTAATACTTTTGCATGTTATTCTCTAGGTATTTTGGGACCAAGAATAATTATTATTTTCAGTCTGACTTAAATAATCAAACAAATTTATTGCCCACAAAATGTTATCTCGAATCTTTCAAACCGACACAAATAACATTGTTTGGTTATTGGAGTCACTGAAAGAAATTGCCTTCAAACTTTCAAGGGTCAATCAGAAAAATGGGGACAACATAATAAAATAAAGTTAATACAAATGGTTTTGGTCGCCAAACCAAATCGTTTAACAATACTTCAATGAGTAGCCGATAGTCTCCAACATTATGTGTTTGGTTTATGTCCACAAAATGCGATGTTACTACGCTGATATAAAATGAATTTTACTAGAATTTGTAGACACCGATAAAACATTAAAGTGAAAAGGAAGGAAGTAAACTGAAACATGAAAACAAAATCAAAGTCAAACACCCCAATGCACGACAGACTAATCTATTAAGGAACAAAAAATAAATAAAAATAAAAGTTGGGTCATAGCTTGGTAAATACTTAACAAATTTAAAATAATGACCATGACCACCTACTTAATTAAAAGTTACCACTGTAGCTATTGCTAGTATAAACTGTTTTGAGAAAGGATTCCATTCGAAGTAATAGTTTTGTATAATTATTCACCCTAAAACATATAAATATGAGAAACGATTCATGAATGAATTGTCACCTCACTGAACGTGAATGTAATTGACGTTCTTGAAAATACTGTGACAGTTTGTTTGCTGTTTTCTATGCAAGTAGATGCTGTATTCAGCTAAAACTTTCACCTGTGACTTCGTTGTATATTATTTCTTATTTTGCCTCAAAATCAGCATTTCGTTGACAAAAACGACACTTGACTCTACGTTTAAAGATTTGTTATCGCCAAGTGTGTATTAAAGGTCATAGTGTCATCAACATTTTATAATTTGACTTGAGTTCTCGATTGACTCGTCGTAAAGGGTCTCTGGTTTTCATATCAATGTGAAGACTGCAGTTTGCTGTTATTTCATCGCTCATTCTACACGTTTCAATAGGTACAATGTTTCTGCTCTTTCTTGTTTTGACGTTGATCGTAGACCTTTAGTCGTTATTGCAAACACGAAACTCCGTCTGAGCATCAGAAATCAAACATCGCTGCGAAGGATTTGTAGGTACACCTGGACGCGTCGTTGACCGTCAACCGTCCGCTCAGAAACTCCCTCGCGTCATTCCGTACCATATCTCCAAACAAGTAGAAAACGAGCACCAAGACCCAAGCCCAAGCAGATGAAAGACAACATTGAGGATGCCACCATCATTGATGAAAGTCTTCATTACGCTAACTTAGATCTATCGCGAGGAGCAGCAAGAAGCATCAACCCGGAGGCAGAGATGGAGGAAGAGACGACTTATGCTGACATTGAAAACTAGAAGACTGAGGGTAAGCTGAAGGAGGGGAATATAAACCTCGCCCCTTTAGGAAATGATGTTAACTAGAGTCACCATGTACAAAGGTTAGAGAAAATATAGGGGTAATAGTTCATTGACCATGCTATCCAAAGTCCCTTTTCTACCACAATCACACTTTAAGATAACCACACAGTTTGCACAGAAAAATGAAAAGTCCGTTTTTAAAGTTGACTTCATTGGAAAAAGTATTGCGTTTTTTTTTTGTTTTTTTTTTTTATAAATGTGTAACTGATTATCCGATTCGTTTAATCGCGTTGCTCTTTTCGTTTTCATTTTTGCCAAAACATTTGGTTGATTAATATCACTAATTGTGTTTTTTAAAAGATCTTACATCAATTATTTTTGTTGTTTACCAAAACTGATATGCTAAGCAACGCTTTGCTGGCTCAATTTATATAAAAAAAAATCTAAATATTTCTTATTGATGAACACGGAATTAACAACGTGCAGATTGTTTTCGTTATTGGTATTACATTTTGATTATTTTATTCAGAACTTTACTTATTGACGTAGACATACTGCAAAATACGGAACAAGGAAGTATGGTTATTATTTCATATAACCATCACAACTAGGGAAACACAATCAAATAGGGTTATTTTGTTGTGAATTATTTTGGCAACAAATGTTTTAACAATGTCTAAAAAACTAAATAATTTGTATTCCTCCAGTCTTCATACGACTCTTGACATGTAGATAAAACATAAATGTTTAAACACAATGAGATGTTACCAGGCTAAACGGAAATTCATTTATTCATAGTAATCCAGTTGTTTGGAAATATTTGTTTTGTTCATGTATGACACCTATGCAGATCTTTGGCTGTTAATAGACTTTGTAAGTCTTGTGATCTCGAACTTTCAGGGCCATAAATTGTTCCCAGCCCTACTGAGTTTTAGGCGATTCGATCTCCTCAAATGTTTAAGTTGAAAAGAGTTTATGGCAGTACAACGTTATATCATTTTTGTTGGAAAAATGAAATGTCGTGATTAAATATTTGAAAGTAAAATATATTTAACAAGTCAACGATGAAGACCCAAGAATAAGACTTTACTTCCGTTTCCAGTTACTTGTAAAAAAAATAATAAGAATTTTGACTAACCGAGTTCATATTACCATTAAAACCGTTGTAATGGTTGCACTTATTTGGGCATGATTCGCAAATGGGGGGTTACACAAAATTGAATCCTCGTCCATAGTTTAAATGTTGGAAAAATGTTATTAAAAAGCATAACTTGTATTATATAAAAAATGAAATTGTGCATTTAAAAAATTGCTGTAGTTATTTTTAGTTTCAAGAATTTCCAGCTCAAAGTTTTAATTTGGGCCATATTATCTAAAAGATAAAAATTTATGAGCGAAGGAAGATCTGACTTATTCTAAAAGTAATAATGAGGTTTAAAAGGTCATTAAAGACAAATAAAAAAACATGAAGTGCGACATAAAAAAAATAAGTGACCTCAGCCCAAAAAAACCTGTCTTAGTCCACAAACCTGACTGAATACAAACTGAACCTAATAAGGTCATAAGAGTAGGTCTTATATAATATGTGGATTAACGAGAATCAGCAACCGGAATCAGTCCGGGAAACATAACTTAGTCTTCTTGGAAACTCTCGGCATCTTCTTCTTGGAGAAAGTGTCAAACATTGTCCTTTGCTGCGACCTCTAGAGGGAGGGTGACAACATATCGGCACCCTGGATGCAGCTGACGGGGCACTGTCAGCAACACCCTGAGCTCAAGGCTCACTATAGGTGGTTCTTTGGTAGTAGAAACATGTCAAGAAGAGGCGCATCCTAGGTGGGGGTACTGAAGAAGGAAACTGGAGCGGAGACGGCCAGTGAGCTTGCCACCCCATACGGCGGACCGGAGGGGATGGGGCAGTCATATCGGAGCCCGGCTGGGATGATGATGATGATGATGATGATGATGAACCCATCTTTACTGACAACCAATTTCCTTAAAAGTTTTAACGTTGGCCTTCACATGAAACGGAACTAAACTTGACCGAGGGTCGATTTCACAAAGCACCAGGATTCATCTTAACATAAGTAGTTAATATCACCTTAGTGACTTGTACCGTGACGTCACACTTTGCTTAGCAATAAAGATTGATTCGCATTTAAGATCACTCTTAGCTCTTTCGTGAAATCGAGCCCATCATATCTTCTCAATTGTCAATACAATAAGGTGCCCCACACACACACACACACACACACACACACACACACACACACACACACACACACACACACCACACACACACACACACACACACACATCCTTACGGATCCGGTTTGTGGGGTACTGCTATTGTTGTTCTATTATTCCCTTTTCTGAAGAATTCCCTTGTGGGGCCCAATTGTTCCTATTGAAATGACCTTGTGGGGTCCATTGTTCCATTGTTGTCAGGACCCCACATATGCCCTTGTGTGTGTCCACACACACACACACACACACACACACACACACACACACACACACATCCTTACGGATCCGGTTTGTGGGGTACTGCTATTGTTGTTCTATTATTCCCTTTTCTGAAGAATTCCCTTGTGGGGCCCAATTGTTCCTATTGAAATGACCTTGTGGGGTCCATTGTTCCATTGTTGTCAGGACCCCACATATGCCCTTCTGTGTGTACACACACACACACACACACACACACACATCCTTACGGATCCGGTTTGTGGGGTACTGCTATTGTTGTTCTATTGTTCCCTTTTCTGAAGAATTCCCTTGTGGGGCCCAATTGTTCCTATTGAAATGACCTTGTGGGGTCCATTGTTCCATTGTTGTCAGGACCCCACATATGCCCTTCCGTGTGTCCACACACACACACACACACACACACACACACACACACACACACACATCCTTACGGATCCGGGTTTTGTGGGGTACTGCTATTGTTGTTCTATTATTCCCTTTTCTGAAGAATTCCCTTGTGGGGCCCAATTGTTCCTATTGAAATGACCTTGTGGGGTCCATTGTTCCATTGTTGTCAGGACCCCACATATGCCCTTCTGTGTGTACACACACACACACACACACACACACACACACACACACACATCCTTACGGATCCGGTTTGTGGGGTACTGCTATTGTTGTTCTATTATTCCCTTTTCTGAAGAATTCCCTTGTGGGGCCCAATTGTTCCTATTGAAATGACCTTGTGGGGTCCATTGTTCCATTGTTGTCAGGACCCCACATATGCCCTTCTGTGTGTCCACACACACACACACACACACATCCTTACGGATCCGTTTGTGGGGTACTGCTATTGTTGTTCTATTATTCCCTTTTCTGAAGAATTCCCTTGTGGGGCCCAATTGTTCCTATTGAAATGACCTTGTGGGGTCCATTGTTCCATTGTTGTCAGGACCCCACATATGCCCTTCTGTGTGTACACACACACACACACACACACACACACACATCCTTACGGATCCGGAATGTGGGGTACTGCTATTGTTGTTCTATTATTCCCTTTTCTGAAGAATTCCTTTGTGGGGCCCAATTGTTCCTATTGAAATGACCTTGTGGGGTCCATTGTTCCATTGTTGTCAGGACCCCACATATGCCCTTCTGTGTGTCCACACACACACACACACTAACACACACACACATACACACACACACAAAGAGTTTTAAATATTGAGGGTGAAGACGTTTTTCAACAAACTCAATTTGAGGAGAATAAGTTATAGACACATGAGTCGGACGCGAACCCACGGCCATTCAAATACTCGAACATAGTTTGAAGCGTTAGACCACCGTGGTCACCCAGAGACGAGAGCCGAACTGACGGCAATGTGCATTCAGGAAAATATTATCAAAGTCTTTAAACGGTGAGGTCAAAATGATGCCAAAACATTTCTAGCATTGTGTTGGGACATCAATTATTAAGGGATACAAAACACATGATCGCAAATTGACTTAAGATTCATGAGGGTATTTTTTCATCTTTGTCAATAAATTATTTTATCTTCGATAAAGGCAGACCTAACAAGTGTGATTTTGTATGTTATTGTTACAGATCAAATAATTTTCCGGAGCTTGTGAAACAACAAAGGTCAAAAACAAAGAACGTTTCATAACGTTCATAAGTTCATAATTTATCAAAACAATTTAAAATAGGACATATTTTCCTTTCTCAATAGAACTGGTTTGACTATACAAGCATAACAGTTTTTTTGTTCATAAAACAAAAAATGTAATGACGATTGTGACGAGGAAGAGGAACAAAATAATTTATAATACCACGTCTGAAATGTAATTAGGACCATTTCCTGGATTGAGGCTTTATTAATGCTGGTTTCCGAAGCTTTTCCAATATTTGATTAAAGTTCTCGTCATAGGATCTTAGGGTGTAGTTTGTTGTTATTTCATCGCTCATTCTACACGTATCAACAGCTACAATGTTTCTGCTCATTCTTGTTGTGACATTGATCTGTGGGTTGGGTGAGGCCACATGTTTCGAGACTCACCCAGTTGACACCCTCGCCTTGCTGGGAAGCAGTGCATCGTTAAGTTGTACGCCAAAAAATGGATTGTGTGGAGAAAACTTGCTTTTATTCTGGCAGCGTGAGCCAAATATTACACCGGTATTGAATAGACACATTTTTAAAGGCACCGAGACTTCTAGAAACTTTACCGGTATGGAGAGGTATACCGTCTCATCTAGTGACTGTACATGGACTTTACACATACGGGACATACAAACAGTAGACGCAAGATATTACAGTTGCTATGTCTACAATGGATTTTCCAATGTAGCCAGATTGACTGTTGTTGATCCGAGAGTCGAGCCGTTGCGGATTGATAGATATGAGGGTGAAAATGCCTACTTCAGTTGCCGCAATCATCAACCACTCGACCAGTACGACCTGGAATACAATTGGTATGGGAAAACACAGGGAAGTTATGAATGGAAAGAATTGCTGGAGAATAGCACTAAGATTGAGTTTCGTAATAACAAGACTAGTCTTACAATGCTTAGGTTAGGAATACATATGGATCATTTCATGGTCCAATGCTCCGTGAACAATATACCATTGTCATGGCCAGGAACCAGACCCAGTGCCCGGTTAGTTGTGCATGCAAGCGAAGTAGCCACTGAAGCCACAGCAAAAATAGTGACGTCAGACCAAATTCCATCTGAAGGTCCAGAAGTCTCAACAAACCTCATCCCAATCAGCACCATCGTAACTCATTTTGATGGAAGAGTGTCATCTTGTGAAGACTCTACCCTCATCTTAGCAGGATGGTCTATAGCTGGTATTTTACTCATTCTCCTCATTTCAAACACACTGTACTTTTTGGTCTTCAGAGGACGATCTCAATCCAAGACTATTGAAAGCCGGAATTCTCACACACCTCAAGATGATGGCGGAGAAGGTGATGCAGACGGGATATCAGAAAACCAACTGCATAGAGTCGATCCGAGATGTGACCAAGAAAATGACCACTCTAGCTCTACAGGCGAGAGATCAGTTGAGTCCCCGATGGAAACAGTTACTGTATGTAGTAGTAACATCGGGCATGCAGAGTCTATGTATGCTGTGGTGGATAAAAGTCGCGCCAAAAGTAAGACATTGGGCGCCATCTCCACTGAAAACGCGTCTTGGAAAGTCTCCGGAGGCGGAAAGGATGGATTGCAGCCGAATAGTGGAAAAGACAAAGCTAAAACTTTAAGTAGTTATTCCAATTATGAAACTTCGTCTAAGCGTAAGAAATCAACCGTCACTGTGAAGGATTCGCCGGTGCTAGGACGCGTTGTTGACCGTCAACCGTCTGGTCAGAAACCCCCTCGCGTCATTCCGTACCATCTATCAAAACAAGTAGAAACAAGCACCACGACCCAAGCCCAAGCAGCACCAGAGCAAACAGAAGACAGCGTCACCGCCGTTGATGAAAGTCTTCACTACGCCAACTTAGATCTATCTGGAGGAGCAGCAAGAAGCATCAATTCGGAGGAAGAGACACAGGCAGAGATTGAGGAAGAGACGACTTATGCTGACATTGGAAACTAGAAGACTGAGGGTAAGCTGAAGGAGAGAAATACAAACCACGCCCCTTTACGGAATGATTTTAACTAGAGTCTCAATGTTCAAACTTTAGAGACAAGATCGGGGTAATAGTTTAAACACCATGGTCTTTATAGTTATCTGTCTACCACAATCACAACTCAACTAGTTAACATTGGTAAACGAAAATCCGGTATTTAAATATGATAATGCGGTGTTCTCACTATACATTTTTGTCCACAATGACAGACTTGAATGCTATCAGTTTTGCATTTTTTTTTTTTAAGTTTACATTGATGACAATCTATTTGAACAGAATAGGTGGAATTTAAAAAAAATCTTACTAAGAGTACACTGCGTTTTTTTTTTTTTTTTTTTTTTTTTTTTTTTTTTTTTTTTTTTTTTTAATGTTTTTTTTTTTCGTGAAGTGTTATCATAAAATTGTTTCCCCGAATTTGTAATGATGTTGCTATGAAGTGGATCGGATTGTCATCATTGAATTCCCTATTTCAATGATATCCTTACCGTACTGTAAACCCAGTCTGATATTAAGGTGCGCTCTGCTGGCTCAATTCATACCAACACATATGTGTATTTTTGATATGTACATGGAATTAACAAAGAGTAATATTATTCAGGAAATGTACAGAAATATTCATATACGTCGGGTATTTATTCAGAACTGTACTTAGTGGCGTAGGCAGGATACGAAATAAGGAACAAGGAAGTAATAGTTATTATTGCATTTTAAGTGACAATCACGTTTAGGAAAAACACAATCAAATCTTCTTATTTTGTTGTAGATTGTTATTGCACCAAATGTTTTGTTTGTTTTTTGTTTTTGTTGTGTATGTCGCCAAAGCAAATGTATTGTTATCCAGTCGTTATACGACTCTCGACATGTAGAGAAAGCAAAAATTATTAATCATAATGAGATCTCACCAGGCTAATCGGCAAATCCTTTATTTATAGTAGTATGATTGTTTTGGTAATATTATGGTTGCTCATGAATAACACTATCGTATGACATGTGCACGGCCTTTTCCCAAACCTGGCTTGTTATCCGGCTCCGGCTTGGGCCGTGGCTTGGGCTTCGGCATCAGTTTTGGAGCAGTGTACACTCTGCACGGTGTTACCAACATCATACGAAGCCTAGAGCCAGAGACGGAGCCTGGGCCGAGGTTTTGAAAAAGCAACGCCTCTTTGGCTGGTAATGTAGGCCGTGTACCAGACACTTCATTTATGACGTCACAACCTAGCACAAAGACAGACTTGAATGCTATCAGTTTTGCATTTTTGTTAAAGTTTTCATTGATGACAATCTATTTGAACAGAATAGATGGATTATTATTATTTATTTGTTTAATAAGAGTACACTGCGCTCTTTTGTTCTTGTAACATAAAACGGTTTCCCCAAATTTGTAATGATAATGATAATGCTATGAAGTTGATCCGATTGTCGATATTGAATTCCAGTTCCTAATGATATCATTACGGTACTTAGTACTTAGTATTTTTGATATGCAAACCCGATCTTACCAGGCTAATCGGCAATTCATATATTCATAGTAGTATGATTGTTTTGGTGATATTATTGTTGTTCATGAATAACAATATCGTATGACATGTGCAATGCCTTTTCCCAAACCTGGCTTGTTATCCGGCTCCGGCTCGGGCCGCGGCTCGGGGCACCGGCTTCGGCACCGGCTTCGGCTTCGGCATCAATTTTGGATCAGTGTATACACTCTCCACCAAAATCGTACGAAGCCTAGAGCAGGAGACGGAGCCTGGGCCGAGGTTTTGAAAAAGCCACGCCTCTTTGGCTGGTAATTTATAGGCCGTGTACCAGGCACTTCATGTATGACGTCACAACCTAGCACTGTGTAGGGAACTGCACCAAATTAAGAACATTTTGCCAATCGCGTCTAACAACGCGGTTGTATTTTAGCTAAGACACATAGGCTACAACTACATTGACTTCTTGTATGGAAAATACCACGTCGGCAGCAGCAGTTATCAAGTCATCATACTAGTGACTGTCCTTGACAATTTAAGAATCCATAAACGGGCGCTGTGATTGAGTATTTTAAGCCTACCTGGAAATAATTTGATTCTAGAAACAAGTTTTTAACTTGAATCAAGTTCAATTGATCTATTTGAACTATCATACAAAAATTACAAAAATAAAATGAATCACATACTCAAGACTTAAGTCCAGTCCATACTTCGTGTTGAAGCAGCTAAGATTCTGTTTGTGTGTGATGCATACAACAAATCGTCACCGGTTTCACACAAACAAAATAACTTATGTCCAAACGCTTGATTGAGGTTTACATTAAACACTGTGCTTGGCTTAAAACTTCAAGTCTGTAATACCAAAGCCACGGTTTGCAGTCTAAGACCGCTCATATGATTCTGTAAAAGTTAACCTCTCCATGGACTAACAATTTCTTTAATTATATTGGCTAATTGCCATAGTGATTAGTCAAAGATGTGTGTCTCTTCGTGAAGCCTTAATGTGAGATGACCTATACTTAATTACCAAACTTAACAAAGTATTTTTACAAAGGAAAGAGGCGCGCATGTCACATGATCAGGACACACTGACGTGAGTGGCTCTTAGTGAAACCCCCCAAACCGATTTGACCTACATTTACGCTCTTCCGTTGCAATGTATGACATGCATCTTTGGCAGGGGTCTTGTGGCTGTTCGTGAAAACGCAAAATTCAATTATTTTGATAAAGGCCTCTTCCTGTATTAATCAATAATTTGTCGTTTTAAGATAAAGTGGCTCTTCGTGAAAACGGTGACGATATACGCGCTATTTTCAATTTGTGTTTCGAAGTATGCATCGGGCTATTTGCGTAAAGATACACACCGGGCTATGACAATATTTTATTGAGGGTATGACCTCAACCAGGATGTAAGATCAGAGATCTTCCAGAGGACTCGAGAGAGAGAGCAAGTTCGCTGGTTTCAAATGAAAATATATTATATTTCACTTATAAACTTGGGCACCAGTGACTGTTGCCAATACGAAATCTGAATATGAACTACCTCGGAAATAAATCAGAACCATTTCACGTTGACTTTCCTCAAAACAACCTGATGCAACAGTTATGAAGATGTATTTTATATGACACCATCCTTGTTAGCAAACTTTACAATCCAGCTGTAGAATCAACAGCATATTTTTGTTTTCTTCATTTTGTGAGCTAATTCTGCTAACGTTTTATTTGGTTGATCACTGAGTCATTTGAAGAAAGCCACAATGATTCTGATTGTCCTTCTCATCGTATCTGCGTGCGGATCTCGTACCTTGTTCCAGGAGAGTCCAGCAGACACCGTCGCCAAACTAGGACAAAATATCACATTAAATTGTACTCTCTCAAATAACGATTATATCGCCATGAACAATTACAACCTGGTATGGATCTACGCCAGTGCTAAAGGATATAAATCAGTTGACCTTGTGATTAGAGGAGCAATCCTAGATGGAGTCAGCATGTACACAGTCTCATCCAGCGATCGCACGTGGACTCTGCATATTACGAACAGTCAGATGAAACACAGTGGATATTACAGTTGCTACGCCTACAAAGTGCGGGCAAAGAAACCCGGATCAGAGCGCTCCAATGCAGCCAAAGTTACAATGTTGTCATCATTGAATACGTCCGTTACCCCAGATCGCCAGCAACAGACAATAGGACAATCTGCCTCGTTTAACTGCAGAACGAATCCAACTGCTTTGTCTAATGTGACATATTTCTGGTATAGATATATAAATGAATCATGGAACGATCTGCCTAGTGGAAGATTTAATTTATCTGTCAGTGGAGATGCGGTCACCATTTTTGAGTTAAACCAAAGTGACAATAAAACCTATTATGCATGTACCGTGTACAGAAGTAAGTCATACATTACATTGTACAGTAAAGGAGGCTATTTGATCGTTGACCAACAACCAGATGAAATCGTTGAATCCACCACATCACAAGAAACTAAAGGTTCATCCACAGTAGATAGATACTCACCAAGAGACAACCATTTACCAATCACTACAGTGCCACACGACTCGATTGGAACTGGTTCGACACCGTCTCCACAACCCTTCACGTCCACAGATGATAGATATCCACCAAGAGAAAATTATCAACCAATCTCTTCAAAGCCACACGACTCGATTGGAACTGGTTCGACACCGTCTCCACAACCTTTCACGTCCACAGTTGATATATATCCACCAAGAGAAAATCATCAACCAATCTCTTCAAAGCCACACGACTCGATTGGAACTGTTTCGTTACCGTCTCCTCAACATTTCACGTCCACAGTTGATAGATATCCACCAAGAGAAAATCATCAACCAATCTCTTCAAAGCCACACGACTCGATTGGAACTGGTTCGACACCGTCTCCACAACCTTTCACGTCCACAGTTGATAGATATCCACCAAGAGAAAATCATCAACCAATCTCTTCAAAGCCGCACGACTCGATTGGAACTGGTTCGACACCGTCTCCTCAACCTTTCACATCCACGGTAGAAAAATATCCACCAGGAGACAATCATCAACCGATCTCTTCAGAGCCACACGACTCGATTGGAACTGGTTCGACACCGTCTCCACAACCTTTCACATCCACGGTAGAAAAATATCAACCAGGAGATAATCATCAATCAAACTCTTCAGAGCCACAAGACTCGACTAGAACTGGTTCGACACCGTCTCCTCAACCTTTCACGTACACGATAGAAAAATATCCACCGGGAGACAATCATCAATCAATCTCTTCAGAGCCACACGACTCGATTGGAACTGGTTCGACACCGTCTCCTCAACCTTTCACGTCCACAGTAGATAGCTATCCACCAAGAGACAATCATCAACCAATCTCTACAGAGCCACATGACTCGATAGGAACTGGTTCGACACCGTCTCCACAACCTTTCACGTCCACAGTAGATATATATCCACCAAGATACAATCATCAACCGATCTCTACAGAGCCACATGACTCGATAGGAACTGGTTCGACACCGTCTCCACAACCTTTCACGTCCACAGTAGATATATATCCACCAAGATACAATCATCAACCGATCTCTACAGAGCCACACGACTCGATTGGAACTGGTTCGACACCGTCTCCACAACCTTTCACATCCACGGTAGAAAAATATCCACCAGGAGACAATCATCAATCAATCTCTTTAGAGCCACAAGACTCAACTGGAACTGGTTCGACACCGTCTCCCCAACCTTTCACGGTGAACACAGACTTCGAACTTGATATCAACACACCTTCCATTGATTCCAATGGATCCCTAGTCATATCAGTGATAGCGGCTGTAATAATTATCATGTTACTTCTCATCATCTCTTCTCTCTACTTCTTTGTGTTGGGAGGAAGAGCTAAATCAAAGTCTAAGACTGTCAAGGAAACTCAAACATATACAAATGGTGAAGCAGAAGACAATATCAGCGAAGGAGAAACAGATCTGCACAGTCAGACATCCCTTAATCGAGATAACTTAACCCTCTGCTTAGGGGAAGAGTCACCTAAGAACACGGAGGAAACAGTAACCATAGAAGTGATTTCGGATGTACACCGGCAGGCAGAGACAAATCACTATCAAGACAATGTGGACAAACCTCTGTCCACTGAAGCTGGTGGATCAGATCAAGACAGTGTGGACAAACCTCTGTCCACTGGAGCTGGTGGATCAGATCAAGACAATGTGGACAAACCTCTGTCCACTGAAGCTGGTGGATCAGATCAAGACAATGTGGACAAACCTCTGTCCACTGAAACTGATGAATCAGTCAAGGATGGGGAGAAACGTAATGATAAACAGAATCATCCTGAGTCCATGTATGCTGTGGTGGATAAAAGCCGCGCCAAAAGTAAAACATTGGGCTCCATTTCCACTGAGGAAGCATCTTTGAATGTCTCCAGAGGCGGGAAAGATGGAGCGAAGCTAAATACCGGGGCGAACAAAAATAAAATAACTGTCACTTTTGAGGATTTGCCGGCACCGGGGCGCATTGTTGACCGCCAACCGTCCGATCAGAAACCCTCTCGCGTCATTCCGCACCATTTCTCCGAACGCCGAGCGAGCACCGCGACCCAAGCCCTGGCCGGGCTAGAGCAGACGGCAGGCCGCGCTGAGTACGGTCTCCTCAAGGATGACCCAACACAGCGGAATGTGGAAGGTCTGATCTACGCCGACTTGGATCTATCGCGAGGATCGGCAAGAATCATCAACACGGAGGAGGAGACGGTTTATGCTGACATTGGAAACATGAAGACTGTGGGTAAGCTGAGGGAGGGGAATGCAAGCCACGCCTACGCTGACAATTAAATCATAAATGTAATTGGATTGGATCATTCGGGATGAACCCCCTTCAAAGTTTATGTTGTCTATAATTCACCATTCATGGAAAAAAGTAAAAATATTTACAGCCCCGTAAAAAACAACAACAAAAACAATCAAACATTAAAGCAAACTTAAATAATGTCAAAATCAACTGTTTTGATTTTTTGTCGGGTACCGAAGTTTTTGGGCAAACCGGACACTGAACACACAAAAAAGCGACGGGTACATCATACCCCCTGGTTCACCAGACCCTGGGTTACACCATACCCCCCCCCCCGAAAATGGGGTCACCAGACACAAACGAAGGGGTACACCAGACCCCAAAAGCGGGTATACCAGACCTTAAAAAAAAACGGGTACACCAGACCCTGAACAAACGGGCTAACCAGACCCAAACAAATTGTTGGATGTATGCCAGCTATAAGTAAACCAACGATATTGTGTGGGCGTCCAACATATTAACTTTACCTCCATGTTTGTATAATAAATACAATATTACTTGAAAACCTGTTTAATAACATAGTCGAAGAAGCATAGCCTCATGAAATTTGCGAGCGCTATGGCAACCGTACCACATGAAAAACAACAAATTAAATCAAAAATGAACAAATATATAAATAAAAAGCACCCCCACCCAGGAAAAAGAAAGGAGGGCACTCATAAGCTGAGCTCAAGCAGAATTTTCGGCAGAGCCTGCGTTTTAAATCTGCTTATACAAAAACAAAGCTTAAATGTAGACATGAAGCAGTCATAATCCCACCCTACTAGTTGCTTGGTTCTTTTGCATTGTTTTGGAAGAGTAAACTCAATTCCACTCTAGTTTGATTACACCATCCATAAAACCACCTGTAAAAGTTGCATCAAACTGTAGCGCTAGAAACTCGTTAAAAGTTCCGAACGGACTTTGTGCTCGTTCAAAGCATTTATTTCGATTGCTGCTTTCAAAATAAACATTGATTTTGTTTTGGTTTTTCAATTGTTCGTATGTTTTATTTATTTATTATTTTTTTTTTTTGACTTAGAATTTCGGCTGAGGTTATTTCTTTTGAGGAATGTTACTTATATGAGCTAATTAATGAATCAACTTTAAAAGTAATTATTCAAAAAAGAATTTACCATCAAAACTTTCTGTTGATATTATAAAACATTGTCAGAAACAACTGTTCCTTAGAGGTAATATAACTTTCGAGAAAAAGGTAATTTTTCACCATCACATTTGAATCTGAGAAAGGTTTCAGGCACGAAACTTTTATCATGCATGTGAAAGAACACGATTATATGCAACAAGTGTGGTTATTTATTCCATCGTTTTCTTACAACTTCCAAAAGTATATCCCTCACCTTAAAATGAAAACGAATAATGTTTTACTCCGGAAGTTTTGTTTCGTGACACTCAAGGAAACATGTGTTGCTTCCTTCAAGCCATGATTGTTCATATCTCATTGATAAGTGTTAAGATAATAATCTTCCTAATTATAGGCCGGTGTAAATTGTTAGTAACATTATAACACAGTAACCAACGGCTTGTATATTTTAAAGAAAAAAAAGCAGCGTTCTCCCTAACAGTGGTCCGCTGGCCAAATACCCGTTAAAACACCTGCGGACCAGTCAAAATTCTCTCCAAATGTTCCGGCTGGGTAGTTCAGTATTGAAAAGCATCCCTATTTCATTTGAATTATGGACTAGTGAAAAAGGTGACGGACTAGTGAAATGACAAGCTAACTGGTCCTGCTGACCAGTCACTGAAAAAGTTAAGGGCAAACCCTGGTATTTTGTACATATATATATTGTGTAATCCGGACGATTGCTATAAACGCATGTATGTAGATATATATTCAGATGATGGACACATAAACCCGGAACTAAAGAAGTATATTCACCCAGGAAACGTACTCAGAAATACATCTGATAAACTATTTATGGGCCTACTTAGACCAGTCGTCACAGAATGTCCATATTTATATATGTTGAGTCAGGAAGTGCTTGGTGATAACATAACAGGAGTTGTTGATTTATGTTAGTCTGACTTATTTTGTCCACGTCAATCACTGGTTTGTTTGTAAAAGTTCCGTCTGATCACATAATGGTTTAAGATTCCTACTAAATAGGAGATGACAGAGGGACAAAGAGATGCAAGTTTTATTAATATCTCTTTAATTCATACTGGTTTTGGATGGTATCTTGAGTTAAATGAACAAATGGTTTCAATATGTATTTTGTAATCCACAAACGACTTTCTTATTCAATGTTTTCTTAATTAACATTAATTAATTAACAAACCAACCAACCAACCAAATCAAACCAACCAACCAACCAAATCAATTGTAATATACCACATGACTCTTGACATTGCACGTTTATTTTAGAGCTAAAGAGTTTATGTTGGCTCTTTCATGGAAGATAACTCTTTATTGATCATGGCACTCAGTTTTTTACCAATTACTAATATTTAAAACATTGCACATTTAAAAAGTAAACCAGTTGTTAATCGAAACAATTTGCTAATTTAGGCTTTCGTACCCGTGAAAAAAAATGCAGTACATGTTTCAGATTTCACATAAATGAACACTACCGTGACAAGGTCAAAGTAATTTTGTTTTTAAACAATAATATCAAATATTTGGTTGCACTTGAACTAAAGTGGATTTATTTTTAGTTTTGTAAATACTTCTGTGTATTGTAGTCTTAAAGGTATTGTACACTTTTGGTAACAGCTCAAAATCGGTGTCCACATTTTGTGTGATTAAACATATGCATAAACAAACAAACCTGTGAAAGTTTGAGCTCAATTGGTCATCGAGGTCACGAGAAAATAGTTAAAAGAGATCTTATGTGTTTTCTGTTTTTTTTTTTTTTTTTTTTTTTTTATTATCTAATTACTATTGTTTTACTCGTTTCTCAGAAACGATAGCGTTTTAGGCAGAAATATTTTAAGGAACCCTTTCTACCATTACTTACTTTAAATCATGTAAGTTATGTGTGAATCTGTGATTATTGTGTTTTTCGATCTTACCAATAGTGTACAGGGCCTTTAAGATTTCTGCACAGATTAAACGCAAAACTAAATATCTGTGTACAAAATTGCATTTATTGTACAGTTAGCTTTTTCACCATATTATGTACAACTTTCAGTAAAATGTTTAAAAGCATGTATTTTTAAGGAGTAAACTTCGAAAATATTAAATTAATTTTATCTGTCAACTGATTTTATTAACTAATCAAATTAAAAGAATGGCTTTAGCTTTTGGTCCAAAGCAGACCTTTTTTGTGAAAAGGGAAGCGCGTGATTGTTGGATTAGACCTGAACCAACAGACCATCAATCTTAAGACATCTCTCCGTTATACGGCTTGCACACAGTAAACCTGATATTGCAAAACATTAACAACTTTACATTATGTATATAAAATAGTAATAATGATATTAATAATACTAACTTAAACTTTTAAAAGTTGTTAGTATGAATAATATGTAATCAAGTTTGATTTTCATCATAAGCGAATGCAGATAAATATTATTATTAGCACTTATTCGGGGAGGCTGGGCGGGGGGGGGGGGCTAGGATAGGGGGGGTCAGTGGCGTCGAGGATTGTTGTTTAAAAAGAACGGTGGTAGGTTAAAATACCTAGAATAATGTCGCCTACTTCCTCAAATTTACTTCCTCCTTTACAGTCAAATACCCCTCCCGCCTACTTTGTGAAGTTTAATGTGTATTTTAGTTGTCTAGGTTGTTCATTTAAAAACGCTTACCAGTAATTATTGTAATTATAAGTTCAGTAATAATTTTGTAATTATCAGTGCACTAATATTTTTTTAATGATCATATATACAGTAAATTGGCAATTATTGGTTCAGTAGTTGTATTATACCGCACACACAACTCCTTGTATTTGGATTAGCAGAACACGCCTCACGCGTTATCTTTTATTTTGGCATTTATACCCCCGCGACGCTCCGTAATGAATTACACTGAGCGAATCGCAGTGTCGTTTCCATAAAAATCGTTCTCGTCCCCTCGTCCCAACGAGTCAAGTTCATGTTGGGGGGGGGGGGGGGGCAAGGTTTGTGACTATCAGGAACAGTCTACGTTATTTAGAAGGGGTTCTAAAGAGATCTGTCAGAGGGGTGGATGGGAGATTTTTATTGCTGCTTTGTGTTTATTAAACAAACAAACAAAAACCTTATTGGCAAGGATCTGAGTGTTAGTTAAATATAATATAATATTGATTGCATTTCGTTCGTGCACTGTCGCAGAGTACAACCACTCGGTCAAATATGGCCTTTTCAATCGGCTTCCTCTGCAACAATGCGCTCATAAGCGCTCACGTCATAGAAACAGAACACAGATAATGCTGAGCTCGATTGTTGCCTGTGACTGATGTGCACGACCTCTATGTCAGCTGTGACAAAGAGTACCAATACCATGTGACATGTCTGTATGGCAAATTTAACCAGATCAACCAATGGGAGAGCTGAAATTTGCCATGCAGCTAAAATGGCAGCGCGCATGACTTGCCTCAAAGCAGATATGCACAGATAACTACACACAGCTTTCTCTGAGTTTTATTTCTATGGCTCACATGCATCAAATATAATATGTAACATGGCTGCTTTGTTGAAGATAAATTAAACAATATCAAGCGTCTACACTGTGGAATGTGAGTCGCTTCTTATCTAGACACAATTACATTTATATATAGTGTATTAATTTCCCAATCTTGTATTGCATTGTTGCACTAGATTAATCGAACATTTAGTAATTGTTGTGACATTGAGAACAGTAGTTGGTATTGGCTAGGTTTTGTTTTAGCAAACGAACGCTTCTTTCGTAATGGCTGTAAGTTGTTAGTTTAACTTTGTTTAATATTTGTTTTAATAAATCGATATTGAGTGAGTCTTGAACAATCGAATAAGTATTAAAACGAAGAAAAAACGATTAATACCTTCTATGTCACCATTAAAAATCTTCTCACACGCTTCCACACAAAAACTGTTTCCAACAGTCGGTTTGTGGTTTTCTTTTGGGGGGTGAAACTTAATCTTTCAAATGTTCGAAACGTTCAGATAAGGACATTTAGACTCAAACAACCCGTCAAGCCATCTGGAAGCCATCTTGCGAAGACATGATCGATCACATCCAAGTGTGGCGTTTAGCCCAAGGTTAAGAGATATTTACAATTCCTTTGGGAATTCTGAAATTAATGTTTAGTCGAAGCATCAGCCCGTGGTAATCTGTCATGTCCATGCTATTTGGCTAGGTCTCAATAGGGAACTTGGAATGTCTGAAATTTTAAAACAGATTGTTCGGTAGAGTAAACAATTTATTTACAAACGGCCAGTTGACACCAGTCCGATGACGTCACCATGGGTTTAAATATTAAGTAGTGTGCAGTGCATGAACTAACAGTTAAGACCAACTTTTATCTTGAGTACGATGCTTTAATAATGTCCGTAAGTAAAACGAGGTCACCATCATATACTTTACCCGGTCTGTTAAAAACTAGGGGATATATCTATGTCATTCTTGATGTAGCTATTCTTGTAAGCAGACAAATAAATATTTGAAAACAAATGCTCGAATATATGTTTCTTTAATCTGTTTTTTCCAATTTTGCTTCCAGCAATCCGAGGTGTGTTCCCCTTTCTCTTTTTCCTATGAACTATATTTGAAAAAAAAAAAAAACGAAGCAGTCATACAGACTGTATTTCATTGAGTTAGTTCTTGAGATTTTAAAGTCAAAGACACTTTTCAAGTCTTATAATTTCATTTGATGAGTTTTTGTACAATATTCACAAACAGCGTATCTGGATATTCGATTATTAAAACAGTATGCCACTTTCACTGCCATACATTGCTGTGTATCCTTCGTGCGCAAAATATATATTTATATATAAAATATATATAAAAATGTCTAATTGGATGCAGCATTTATAATGTTGTTTTTTGGTTATTCATTAAAAAGACATGATGCTAGCATGGCAGGTCATGGGACTCGCATTCCTTAGTGAAACACGGCAAGAGGTTATATTTCCACTGATGTGCCACAAAAACAATTAAAACAATGATATCGATAACACATGGTCAGTTAATTGCACCAACATCCGACCATGAAACAAAATATGCCCCACGGCAACCCACCAGCCTGCCTAGTAGTAATCAATTATTTGAGGCTCAAAAACTTGGCCTAAAATCTGATATATAATCAATCCATCAATCAATCTATCAATCAATCAATCAATAAATGAATACAACATAAATAAAAGGAGAAAGTACGAAAGAAAGACAGAAATAAAGAAAGCAAAAAAAAAAAAAAAAAAAAAACCTACAATAAAAACTAAAGTTTACTTTGTATTTTGACATGTTCGTGTTCAAACATAATGACATCACCATCCGACTCGACACTCTTTGGCAAGGAACAAGACTCCACTTCCCGCATTACTTCCTCAAGAAAGACACAGATCTTCTCAAGATAAAAATACGTCACGTTCTTATGAACAGGCAAGTATATCACGTGATCAGATAGGTACTGAGCCTCAAATGGAGGACAAGATGCACTCTGATCAACATTTGTGGAAGTGGGGCATGGGCGTGGCTTAAGACAAGTCAGTTGAGTTGCTCCGCGGTAAGCATCAATACCACGCCTTTTTAGCTCATTCAAAACTCTTTCTGGATCATCCTGGAAAAAAAAGAAGTTAAATACATTTAGTTATGTAATAACTGCTTCGGGGCTGAAAACAAACGTTATGCTTATAAAACCAAACACGTGTTAAGCCTCGACATATTTAGAAATTCGGTTATAAAGCCATTCAAGTTGTGTCTCCTGAAGGAAAGAATACTTCTATTGAGTTAATCACCCGTTAACCTTAAAGAGTGCAATTTATCACAACCGTATTGGCTAAAGTCTTAAGTAGTAAAGCAAGGGAGTAGAGGAAAAGAGGACTGAGGTGAAGGGATGAGGGCGCGAAGACATTGGTGCTGAGTTAATTTTCGGCCTGACACTCTTCCAGCAAGGGGGGGGGGGGTGGGGGGGAGAGACATTGGTAGTTTGTTAAATTGCGGTCTGACACTCTTCCAGCTGGAGGGGGAGGGGGATGAGGGCGGGAAAGCGATGTTTTTTTTTTGTTTTTTTTTCCCCGCTCAGTTGCGGCAGAACCAACATGGGGCGCTGTTTGCGAGGATTTCGTCATGAAAAATATATGAACAATGCATCCCCAGACGATCGCAATGCGCTGATGATGACGGCAGGCTTTTTGTCTCGTGCGTGTAACGTTAGTGTATAGTTAATGAGTTTAAAATAGACCTGTGCGTGATTCACCAACCCAGCAGTGATGCTCGTACTCTGCGGGTAAAGTTTTTAGACGTATATTTGTTATGAACCAATAAAATGTGTGTCACGAATAAACCTTGCAAGCACGTTGCTCTTCACACTCACAGTCCCACCTGTGTTTAAACCTTTTGCCAACTCAAAGTATTACAGTTACTGCATGCAGGGGTCAGTCAGGGATACACTTGACAATGCTGCTTGTCGTGCTACGTGGTAACTGATTTCTGTTTCATTTTTGTGAGGGTGTATTTCTCCTTCACCGAAAAAATGGTCTACTTGTCTCATCAGTTTATGTACAAAAATGACATCGAGTGGCAGTTTTGGATGGTAATTTCCATAGCGGAAAAATCAGTGACTAAATAGGCGCTTGAAGAAGAGCACAAACAACTGATATGAATTCTACAATCTACTGTCCTGAAACCTAATGTTATAATCGCTTTGTATTGTTGCATTTATGCAAAAAAAAAAATAATAATACATGACATGACTGTATGACCCAAAAATACATTTTGGTGAATGATGTACAGGTCTATTTTTAACTTAGACAAGCGCCTCACCAGCCATTAACGTTTCACGAGTCACGACAACGATCATCGTTAGAGCTAGCGATGCTAACAGCCCGCACAACAGCTAAACATACATTATTCATAATCTCTTTCATTACAAAAAATCCTCACAAACAGCGCCCCCTGTTGGTTCTGACGCAACTGAGCCAGAAAAAAATATCGCGGGCGGGAAAACATTTGTGCTTTGTTGTTTGTGGCATGACACTTTTCCAGAAGGGGGGGGGGGGGGGGGTAGAGGGCGCGAAGACATTCGTGCCGTGTTAATTTGCGGCCTGACACTCTTTCAGGGGGGGGGATGAGGAGGGGAAGACGTTGGTGCTTTGTTAATTGCGGCCTGACACTTTTCCAGAGAGGGTTGGGGGGGGGGGAGGGTAGGGCGGGGAAGACATTGGTGCTTTGTTAATTGCGGCCTGACACTTTTCCAGCGAGGGTTGGGGGGGGGGGGGGTAGGGCGGGGAAGACATTGGTGCTTTGTTAATTGCGGCCTGACACTTTTCTAGCGGGGGGGGGGGGGGGTTAGGGCGGGGAAGTCATTGGTGCTTTGTTAATTTGCGGCCTGACACTCTTCCTGCAAAAGGGGGGGAGGGGGGGTTAGGGCGGGGAAGTCATTGGTGATTTGTTAATTTGCGCCTGACACTCTTCCTGCAAAAAGGGGGGAGGGGGAGGGGGGTTGAGGGGGGGAAGTCATTGGTGATTTGTTAATTTGGGCCTGACACTCTTCCTGCAAAGGGGGGGGGGGGGGGGTGGGCGGGGAAGCATTGGTGATTTGTTAATTTGGGCCTGACACTCTTCCTGCAAAAGGGGGGGGGGGGGGTGGGGCGGGGAAGATCATTGGTGATTTGTTAATTTGGGGCCTGACACTCTTCCTGCAAAGGGGGGGGGGGGGGGTGAGGGCGGGGAAGTCATTGGTGATTTGTTAATTTGGGGCCTGACACTCTTCCTGCAAAGGGGGGGGGGGGGTTAGGGCGGGGAAGTCATTGGTGCTTTGTTAATTTGGGCCTGACACTTTTCCTGCAAAAGGGGGGGATGGGGAGGGGGGAGGGGGGGTGAGGGGGGAAGTCATTGGTGATTTGTTAATTTGGGGCCTGACACTCTTACTGCAAAGGGGGGGGGGGGGGTAGGGCGGGGAAGACATTGGTGGTTTGTTAATTTGGGGCCTGACACTTTTCCTGCAAAAGGGGGGGTGGGGAGGGGGAGGGGGGTGAGGGCGGGGAAGTCATTGGTCATTTGTTAATTTAGGGACTGACACTCTTACTGCAAAGGGGGGGGGGGGGTAGGGCGGGGAAGACATTGGTGGTTTGTTAATTTGGGGCCTGACACTCTTCCTGCAAAAGGGGGGGGGGGGGTTAGGGCGGGGAAGTCATTGGTGCTTTGTTAATTTGCAGCCTGACACTCTTCCTGCAAAGGGGGGGGGGGGGGTGAGGGCGGGGAAGCATTGGTGATTTGTTAATTTGGGGCCTGACACTCTTCCTGCAAAAGGGGGGGGGGGGGGTTAGGGCGGGGAAGTCATTGGTGCTTTGTTAATTTGCGGCCTGACACTCTTCCTGCAAAGGGGGGGGGGAGGGGGGTGTGAGGGCGGGGAAGTCATTGGTGATTTGTTAATTTGGGGCCTGACACTCTTACTGCAAAGGGGGGGGGGGATTAGGGCGGGGAAGACATTGGTGGTTTGTTAATTTGGGGCCTGACACCCTTCCTGCAAAAGGGGGGGGGGCGGGGTGAGGGCGGGGAAGACATTGGTGATTTGTTAATTTGGGGCCTGACACTCTTCCTGCAAAAGGGGGGGGGGGGGTTAGGGGGGGAAGTCATTGGTGTTTGTTAATTTGCGGCCTGACACTCTTCCTGCAAAAGGGGGGAGGGGAGGGGGGGGGTTGAGGTCGGGGAAGACATTGGTGATTTGTTAATTTGGGGCCTGACACTCTTCCTGCAAAAGGGGGGGAGGGGGGTTAGGGCGGGAAGTCATTGGTGCTTTGTTAATTTGCGGCCTGACACTCTTCCTGCAAAGGGGGGGGGGGAGGGGGGGGGGGAAGTCATTGGTGATTTGTTAATTTGGGCCCTGACACTTTTCCTGCAAAGGGGGGGGGGGGGGTGTGGGCGGGGAAGTCATTGGTGCTTTGTTAATTTGGGGCCTGACACTTTTCCTGCAAAAGGGGGGGGGGGTGAGGGGGGGAAGACATTGGTGATTTGCTAATTTGGGCCTGACACTCTCCTGCAAAGGGGGGGGGGGGGGTGAGGGCGGGGAAGTCATTGGTGCTTTGTTAATTTGGGGCCTGACACTCTTCCTGCAAAAGGGGGGGGGGGGTGGGTTAGGGCGGGGAAGTCATTGGTGCTTTGTTAATTTGCGGCCTGTAACTTTTCCTGCAAAAGGGGGAATGGGGGAGGGGGAGGGGGGGGGGTGAGGGCGGGAAGTCATTGGTGATTTGTTAATTTGGGGCCTGACACTCTTACTGCAAAGGGGGGGGGGGGGTAGGGCGGGGAAGACATTGGTGGTTTGTTAATTTGGGCCCTGACACTCTCCTGCAAAGGGGGGGGGGGGGTGTGGGCGGGGAAGTCATTGGTGCTTTGTTAATTTGGGGGCCTGACACTTTTCCTGCAAAAGGTGGGGGGGGGGGGGTGAGGGCGGGGAAGACATTGGTGATTTGTTAATTTGGGGCCTGACACTCTTCCTGCAAAGGGGGGGGGGGGGTGAGGGCGGGGAAGTCATTGGTGCTTTGTTAATTTGGGGCCTGACACTCTTCCTGCAAAAGGGGGGGGGGGGGGGGTTAGGGCGGGGAAGTCATTGGTGCTTTGTTAATTTGCGGCCTGACACTTTTCCTGCAAAAGGGGGTGATGGGAGGGGGGAGGGGGTGAGGGCGGGGAAGTCATTGGTGATTTGTTAATTTGGGGCCTGACACTCTTACTGCAAAGGGGGGGGGGGTAGGGCGGGGAAGACATTGGTGGTTTGTTAATTTGGGGCCTGACACTTTTCCTGCAAAAGGGGGGGGGAATGGGGAGGGGGAGTGGGGGTGAGGGCGGGGAAGTCATTGGTCATTTGTTAATTTAGGGACTGACACTCTTACTGCAAAGGGGGGGGGGGTAGGGCGGGGAAGACATTGGTGGTTTGTTAATTTGGGGCCTGACACTCTTCCTGCAAAGGGGGGGGGGGGTACGGCGGGGAAGTCATTGGTGCTTTGTTAATTTGCAGCCTGACACTCTTCCTGCAAAGGGGGGGGGGGGGTGAGGGCGGGGAAGTCATTGGTGATTTGTTAATTTGGGGCCTGACACTCTTCCTGCAAAAGGGGGGGGGGGGTTAGGGCGGGGAAGTCATTGGTGCTTTGTTAATTTGCGGCCTGACACTCTTCCTGCAAGAGGGGGGAGGGGGAGGGGGGGTGAGGGCGGGGAAGTCATTGGTGATTTGTTAATTTGGGGCCTGACACTCTTACTGCAAAGGGGGGGGGGGGGATTAGGGGGGGGAAGACATTGGTGGTTTGTTAATTTGGGGCCTGACACTCTTCCTGCAAAAGGGGGGGGGGGCGGGGTGAGGGCGGGGAAGACATTGGTGATTTGTTAATTTGCGGCCTGACACTCTTCCTGCAAAAGGGGGGAGGGGAGGGGAGGGGGTTGAGGTCGGGGAAGACATTGGTGATTTGTTAATTTGGGGCCTGACACTCTTCCTGCAAAAGGGGGGGGGAGGAGGGTTAGGGCGGGGAAGTCATTGGTGCTTTGTTAATTTGCGGCCTGACACTCTTCCTGCAAAAGGGGGGGGGGGAGGGGGGAGGGGGGAAGTCATTGGTGATTTGTTAATTTGGGCCCTGACACTTTTCCTGCAAAGGGGGGGGGGGGGGGGGTGGGCGGGGAAGACATTGGTGGTTTGTTAATTTGGGGCCTGACACTCTTCCTGCAAAAGGGGGGGGGGGCGGTGAGGGCGGGGAAGTCATTGGTGATTTGTTAATTTGGGGCCTGACACTCTTCCTGCAAAGGGGGGGGGGGGTTCAGGGCGGGGAAGCATTGGTGATTTTTAATTTGGGGCCTGACACTCTTACTGCAAAGGGGGGGGGGGTTAGGGCGGGGAAGACATTGGTGGTTTGTTAATTTGGGGCCTGACACTCTTCCTGCAAAAGGGGGGGGGGGGTTAGGGCGGGGAAGACATTGGTGATTTGTTAATTTGCGGCCTGACACTCTTCCTGCCAAAGGGGGGAGGGGGGAGGGGGGTAGGGCGGGGAAGTCATTGGTGTTTGTTAATTTGGGGCCTGACACTTTTCTAGCAAAAGGGAGGGGGGGGGTAGGGCGGGGAAGTCATTGGTGCTTTGTTAATTTGCGGCCTGACACTCTTCCTGCAAAAGGGGGGGGGGGGGGTTAGGGCGGGGAAGACATTGGTGGTTTGTTAATTTGGGGCCTGACACTCTTCCTGCAAAAGGGGGGGGGGAGGGGGTGAGGGCGGGGAAGACATTGGTGATTTGTTAATTTGGGGCCTGACACTCTTCCTGCAAAAGGGGGGGGGGGGGTTAGGGCGGGGAAGTCATTGGTGCTTTGTTAATTTGGGGCCTGACACTTTCCTGCAAAGGGGGGGGGGGGGTTAGGGCGGGGAAGTCATTGGTGCTTTGTTAATTTGCGCCTGACACTCTTCCTGCAAAAGGGGGGAGGGGGAGGGGGAGGAGGGGGAAGTCATTGGTGATTTGTTAATTTGGGCCCTGACACTCTTCCTGCAAAGGGGGGGGGGTGGGTTAGGGCGGGAAGACATTGGTGATTTGTTAATTTGGGGCCTGACACTCTTACTGCAAAGGGGGGGGGGGGGGTTAGGGCGGGGAAGACATTGGTGGTTTGTTAATTTGCGGCCTGACACTCTTCAAGCAAGGGGGAGGGGGGTGGCAAGGGGGAGTAAGGGGGGGGGGTGGGCGGGGAAGTCATTGGTGCTTTGTTAATTTGGGGCCTGACACTTTTCCTGCAAAAGGGGGGGGGGGGGGGTGAGGGCGGGGAAGACATTGGTGATTTGTTAATTTGGGGCCTGACACTCTTCCGCAAAGGGGGGGGGGGGAGGGGGGGGGGAAGCATTGGTGCATTGTTATTTGCGGTGCACCTCTTCCTCAGGGGGGGGGGGGGGGTTAGGGGGGGAATCATTGGTGCTTTTAATTTTCGGCCTGACACTTTCTGCAAGGGGGGGGGGGGAGGGGGGTGAGGGGGGGGTAAGGGGGCAACGCAAGGGGGGGGGAGGGGAGACATTGTGGTTTGTTAATTTGGGCCTGACACTTTCTCAAAGGGGGAGGGGAGGGGGGAGTGGGGGTGAGGGCGGGGAAGCATTGGTCATTTGTTATTTGGCCGACACTCTTCTGGGGGGGGGGGGTGGGGGTGAGGGGGGAATCATTGGTGATTTTTAATTTGGGCTGACACTCTCCGCAAAGGGGGGGGGGGGGTTTAAGGCGGGGAAGAATGGTGCTTTTTATTTTGCGGCCTGACACTTTCCTGCAAAGGGGGAGGGGGGGGGGAGGGGGGAGTGAGGGCGGGAAGCATTGGTGATTTGTTAATTTGGGGCCTGACACTCTTCCTGCAAAAGGGGGGGGGGGTAGGGCGGGGAAGACATTGGTGGTTTGTTAATTTGGGGCCTGACACTCTTCCTGCAAAAGGGGGGGGGGGGTGAGGGCGGGGAAGACATTGGTGGTTTGTTAATTTGGGCCTGACACTCTTCCTGCAAAAGGGGGGGGGGGGGGTGAGGGCGGGGAAGTCATTGGTGATTTGTTAATTTGGGGCTGACACTCTTCTGCAAAGGGGGGGGGGGGGGTTAGGGCGGGAAGACATTGGTGATTTGTTAATTTGGGGCCTGACACTCTTCCTGCAAAGGGAGGGGGGGGGGGTTCGGGCTGGGAAGACATTGGTGATTTGTTAATTTGGAGCCTGACACTCTTCCTGCAAAGGGGGGGGGGGGGTTAGGGCGGGGAAGACATTGGTGACTTGTTAATTTGGGGCCTGACACTCTTACTGCAAAGGGGGGGGGGGGTTAGGGCGGGGAAGACATTGGTGATTTGTTAATTTGGAGCCTGACACTCTTCCTGCAAAGGGGGGGGGGTTAGGGCGGGGAAGACATTGGTGATTTGTTAATTTGCGGCCTGACACTCTTCCAGCAAGGGGGAGGGGTGGCAAGGGGGAGTAAGGGGGGGGGGAGACATTGGTGCATTGTTTATTTGCGGTCTGACACTCCTTCAGGGGGGGGGGTTGAGGGGGAGGAGTTCGAGGAGGGGAATACACCATTGGTGCTGTTTTAATTTTCGGTCTGACACTCTTCTAGCAAGGGGGGGTTGGCAAGGGGGGAGCAGGGGGGGTAAGGGGAAGCAAGGGGGGCAAGGGGGGGGGGGAGACATTAGTGCTGTGTTAATTTGCGGCCTGACAATCACCAAGGGGAGGGTGTGAGGGCGGGGAAGACATTGATGCATTGTTTATTTGTGGCCGGACACTCTTTCATGGGGGGGGGGGGGGTGAGGGGGAGGAGTTCGAGGAGGGGAATACACCATTGGTGCTGTTTTAATTTGTGGTCTGACACTTCTCCAGCAAGGGGGAGGGGGGGTAGGGCGGGGAAGACATTGGTGCTGTTTTAATTTGCGGCCTGACACTTTTCCAGCAAGGGGGAGGGGGGGGGTAGGGCGGGAAAGACATTGGTGATTTGTTAATTTGGGGCCTGACACTCTTCCAGCAAATGGGGGGGGGGGGGGGTGAGGGCGGGGAAGACATTGGTGATTTGTTAATTTGGGGCCTGACACTCTTCCTGCAAAAGGGGGGGGGGGGTGAGGGCGGGGAAGACATTGGTGATTTGTTAATTTGCGGCCTGACACTCTTCCTGCAAAAGGGGGGAGGGGGAGGGGGGAGGGGGGTGAGGGCGGGGGAGTCATTTGTGATTTGTTAATTTGGGGCCTGACACTCTTACTGCAAAGGGGGGGGGGGGGTTAGGGCGGGGAAGACATTGGTGGTTTGTTAATTTGGGGCCTGACACTTTTCCTGCAAAAGGGGGGGGGGGGTGAGGGCGGGGAAGTCATTGGTGATTTGTTAATTTGGGGCCTGACACTCTTCCTGCAAAGGGGGGGGGGGGTTAGGGCGGGGAAGACATTGGTGATTTGTTAATTTGCGGCCTGACACTCTTCCTGCAAAAGGGGGAGGGGGAGGGGGGAGGGGGGAAGTCATTGGTGATTTGTTAATTTGGGCCCTGACACTCTTCCTGCAAAGGGGGGTGGGGGTGTGGGCGGGGAAGTCATTGGTGCTTTGTTAATTTGGGGCCTGACACTTTTCCTGCAAAAGGGGGGGGGGGGGGGTGAGGGCGGGGAAGACATTGGTGATTTGTTAATTTGGGGCCTGACACTCTTCCTGCAAAAGGGGGGGGGGGGGTGAGGGCGGGGAAGTCATTGGTGCTTTGTTAATTTGGGGCCTGACACTCTTCCTGCAAAAGGGGGGGGGGGGAGTTAGGGCGGGGAAGTCATTGGTGCTTTGTTAATTTGCGGCCTGACACTCTTCCTGCAAAAGGGGGTGAGGGGGGAGATGTGGTTGCGTTTAGGGGGGGGGGTGAGGGGGAAGACATTGGTGATTTGTTAATTTGGGGCCTGACACTCTTCCTGCAAAGGGGGGGGGGGGTTAGGGCGGGGAAGACATTGGTGATTTGTTAATTTGGGGCCTGACACTCTTCCTGCAAAGGGGGGGGGGGGGGTAGGGCGGGGAAGACATTGGTGATTTGTTAATTTGGGGCCTGACACTCTTCCTGCAAAGGGGGGGGGGGGGGTGAGGCGGGGAAGACATTGGTGATTTGTTAATTTGGGGCCTGACACTCTTCCTGCAAAGGGGGGGGGGGGTGGGGTTAGGCGGGGAAGACATTGGTGATTTGTTAATTTGGGGCCTGACACTCTTCCTGCAAAGGGGGGGGGGGGGGGTGGGGTTGGGCGGGGAAGACATTGGTGATTTGTTAATTTGGGGCCTGACACTCTTACTGCAAAGGGGGGGGGGGGTTTAGGGCGGGGAAGACATTGGTGTTTGTTAATTTGGGGCCTGACACTCTTCCTGCAAAAGGGGGGGGGGGGTTAGGGCGGGGAAGACATTGGTGATTTGTTAATTTGGGGCCTGACACTCTTCTGCAAAGGGGGGGGGGGGGGGTTAGGGCGGGGAAGACATTGGTGATTTGTTAATTTGGGGCCTGACACTCTTCCTGCAAAAGGCTGCAAAGGGGGGGGGGGGGGTTAGGGCGGGGAAGACATTGGTGGTTTGTTAATTTGGGGCCTGACACTCTTCCTGCAAAAGGGGGGGGGGGGGGGTTAGGGCGGGGAAGACATTGGTGATTTGTTAATTTGCGGCCTGACACTCTTCCAGCAAGGGGGGAGGGGGTGGCAAGGGGGAGTAAGGGGGGGGGGAGACATTGGTGCATTGTTTATTTGCGGTCTGACACTCCTTCAGGGGGGGGGGGGGGGTTGAGGGGGAGGAGTTCGAGGAGGGGATACACAATTGGTGCTGTTTTAATTTGCGGTCTGACACTTCTCAAGCAAGTGGGAGGGGGGGGGGGTAGGGGAGGAAGACATTGGTGCTGTTTTAATTTGCGGCCTGACACTTTTCCAGCAAGGGGGAGGGGGGGGGGGGGGGTAGGGCGGGAAAGACATTGGTGATTTGTTAATTTGGGGCCTGACACTCTTCTGCAAAAGGGGGGGGGGGGTTAGGGGGGGAAGACATTGGTGATTTGTTAATTTGCGGCCTGACACTCTTCCAGCAAGGGGGAGGGGGTGGCAAGGGGGAGTAAGGGGGGGGAGACATTGGTGCATTGTTTATTTGCGGTCTGACACTCCTTCAGGGGGGGGGGGGGTTGAGGGGGAGGAGTTCGAGGAGAGGGAATACACCATTGGTGCTGTTTTAATTTGCGGTCTGACTCTCTTCCAGCAAGGGGGGGGGGCAAGGGGGGGGGGGGGCAAGGGGGGGGGGGAGACATTAGTGCTGTGTTAATTTGCGGCTGACAATCACCAAGGGGAGGGTTTGGGGCGGGGAAGGCATTGATGCATTGTTTATTTGTGGCCGGACACTCTTTCATGGGGGGGGGGGGGTGAGGGGGAGGAGTTCGAGGAGGGGAATACACATTTGTGCTGTTTTAATTTGCGGTCTGACACTTCTCCAGCAAGTGGGAGGGGGGGGGGGGTAGGGCGGGGAAGACATTGGTGCTGTTTTAATTTGCGGCCTGACACTTTTCCAGCAAGGGGGAGGGGGGGGGGGGTAGGGCGGGATAGACATTGGTGATTTGTTAATTTGGGGCCTGACACTCTTCTGCAAATGGGGGGGGGGGGGGGGGGGGGGTTAGGGCGGGGAAGTCATTGGTGCTTTGTTAATTTGCGGCCTGACACTCTTCCTGCAAAAGGGGGGAGGGGGAGGGGGGAGGGGGGGAAGTCATTGGTGATTTGTTAATTTGGGCCCTGACACTCTTCCTGCAAAGGGGGGGGGGGGTGGGCGGGGAAGTCATTGGTGCTTTGTTAATTTGGGGCCTGACACTTTTCCTGCAAAAGGGGGCGGGGGGGGGTGAGGGCGGGGAATAATTGTTTATTTGCGGTCTGACACTCCTTCAGGGGGGGGGGGGTTGAGGGGGAGGAGTTCGAGGAGGGGGAATACACCATTGGTGCTGTTTTAATTTGCGGTCTGACACTCTTCCAGCAGGGGGGGGGGGGTTGGCAAGGGGGGAGCAGGGGGGGGGTAAGGGGGAGCAAGGGGGAGGGGCAAGGGGGGGGGAGACATTAGTGCTGTGTTAATTTGCGGCCTGACAATCACCAAGGGGAGGGTGTGAGGGCGGGGAAGACATTGATGCATTGTTTATTTGTGGCCGGACACTCTTTCATGGGGGGAGGGGGGTGAGGGGGTGGAGTTCGAGGAGGGGAATACACCATTGGTGCTGTTTTAATTTGCGGTCTGACACTTCTCCAGCAAGGGGGAGGGGGGGGGTAGGGCGGGGAAGACATTGGTGCTGTTTTAATTTGCGGCCTGACACTTTTCCAGCAAGGGGGAGGGGGGGGGTAGGGCGGGAAAGACATTGGTGATTTGTTAATTTGGGGCCTGACACTCTTCCTGCAAATGGGGGGGGGGGGGGGGTGAGGCGGGGAAAGACATTGGTGATTTGTTAATTGCGGCCTGACACTCTTCCAGCGAGAGGGGGGGGGGGGTGGGTTAGGGCGGGAAAGACATTGGTGATTTGTTAATTGCGGCCTGACACTTTTCCAGCTATTTTTTAGGCCCTTAAAATAATTATACAGGAGACAAAGCTGAGAACCAAATAAAAGGAGTAAAGAATACAAATGATGCCCCCCCCCAAAAAAAAAAAAAACACTTCATTTAAACTAGATTTGCTTCGTTAGACTCAAATTATAATAGTCCGCGAAATCTGACATAATTATTCTAAATGACCGAGACAAAAATTAGAAGTACAAACAGAACCTGTTACCTCAGCCCGCGAAACCTGACTAAGTCTAAAAAACCTGACTTTATAATAATACGCGATAATTTCAGATTTAACACCAAGTAATTTCCTTTCCCATTAAAACTGGTTTGTTAAATGACAAGAATAATCAATAATTAACCATAAAAGAATTGTGTTTGATTTGTTGGACGATTGAGTTAAACAAAGAAGAGTAACAAAATATTGATAATACCAAGTCTGAATCCTGATAAGGATCGTTTCCTGGATTGAGGCTTTATTAATGCTGGTTTTCCTATTCATTTCTAAATTTGATTAAAGTTCTCGTCAGGATCTTATGGTGCAGTTTGCTGTTATTTCATCGCTCATTCTACACGTATCAACAGCTACAATGTTTCTGCTCATTCTTGTTATGACATTGATATGTGGGTTGGGTGAGGCCACACTTTTTCAGACTCACCCAGTTGACACCATCGCCTTGCTGGAAAGCAGTGCATCGTTAAGCTGTACGCCCAAAAAAAAGATTTGTGGAGAAAATTTGTTTTTATTCTGGCAGCGTGGGCCAAGATTAACACCGAAATCGAATAGACACATTTTTAACGGCACTGAGACTTCTAGAAACTTTACCGGTAATGAGAGGTATACTGTGTCATCTAGTGACTGTACATGGACTTTACACATACGGGACATACAAACAGTAGATGAAAGATACTACAGTTGCTATATCAACAATGAGTACTCCAAAGTAGCAAGATTGACTATTGTTGATCCGATAGATACTACAGTCATGCCGTCGTGGATGGATAAAAACATGGGGGAAAATGCCTACTTCATTTGCCGAACGCAACCACTCGACCAGCACGATGTGGAATACACTTGGTATGTGAAAACACAGGGAAGCCATGGGTGGGAAGAATTGTTGGAGAACAATACTATGATTGAATTTCATAATAACAAGATTATTCTGACAATGCTTAGGTTGGGAATAGAGATGAATGGTTCCATGGTACAATGTTCAGTGCATAATGGATTATCACCAGTGACAGGGACACGACACGATGGCTCGTTATTCGTGCATCCAGGCGAAGGAGCCGAAGAAGCCGCTGCAAAAGTAGTGACGTCAGACACGATTCCATCTCGAGGTTCAGAAGTCTCAACAGACCTCATTCCAATCAGCACCATCGTATCTCATTTTGATGGTAGAGTGTCATCTTCTGAAAACTCTACCATCATCTTAGCAGGATGGCCTGTAGCTGGTATTTTATTCATTCTCCTCATTGTGATCCTCCTGTACTTTCTCGTCTTCAGAGGACGATCTCATCACAAGACTATTGATAGACGTAAATCTCACACACTTGAAGATGATGCAGGAGAACGTGAGGCAGACAGGATATCAGAAACCAAACTGCATAGAGTCACTCCGAGGTGTGATCAAGAAAATGACCACTGTAGCTCTGCAGGCGAGAGGTCACTTGAGTCCCCAAGGGAAACAGTTACTGTATGCAGTAGTGACATCGAACAGACAGAGTCTATGTATGCAGTGGTGGATAAAAGTCGCGCCAAAAGTAAGACACTGGGCGCCATTTCCACTGAGAAGGCGTCTTGGAATGTCTCCGGAGGCGGGAAGGATGGATCGCAGCTGAATCGTGGAAAAGACAAAGCTCAAACATTGAGTAGTTCTTCAAAACATGAAACTCCGTCTGAGCATCAGAAAACAAACTTCGCTGTGAAGGATTCGCCGGTACCATTACGCGTCGCTGACCGTCAACCGTCCGCTCAGAAACCCCCTCGCGTCATTCCGTACCATCTCTTCAAACAAGTAGAAACAAGCACCACGACCCAAGCCCAAGCAGCACCAGAGCAGACAGAAGACAGCCTTGAGGATGTCACCGTCGTTGATGAAAGTCTTCACTACGCTAACTTAGATCTATCTGGAGGAGCAGCAAGAAGCATCAACCCGGAGGAAGAGACGGAGGAAGAGACGACTTATGCTGACATTGGAAACTAGAAGACAGAGGGTAAGCTGAAGGAGGGGAATACAAATCACGCCCCTTTAGGAATGATATTAATGAATTTAGTCAACTGAATACACTTAATAATCCACTTAATCCCCTTGATTAATCCCTTTAATTGATCCCTGAGCACTACCAGAATAACCAAGAGTACAAACTTTAGAAACAAGGTCGGGGTAATAGTTTAAACACCATGCTCTCCATAGGTATTTGTCTACCACAATCACAACTTAGACAACTAGTTAACAAAATCCGGCATTCCAATATAATAATGCGGTGTTTTCACTATAAATTGTTGTCTACAAAGACAGACTTGAATGCTATCAGTTTTGCATTTGTGTTAAAGTTTCATTGATGACAATCTATTTGAACAGAATAGATGGATTATTATTATTTATTTGTTTAATAAGAGTACACTGCGCTCTTTTGTTCTTGAAGTTTTATCCCAAAACGGTTTCCCCAAATTTGTATTGATAATGCTATGAAGTTGATCCGATTGTCGATATTGAATGTCAGTTCCTAATGATATTCTTACGGTACTTAGTACTTAGTATTTTTGATATGCAAACCCAGTCTGATATTAAGGTGCGCTCTGCTGGCTCAATTTATACCAACAAATATGTGTATTTTTGCTATGTAGGCTACATGGAATTAACAAAGAGTAAAATTATTCAGGAAATATACAGAAATATTCGTATACGTCGGGTATTTATTCAGAACTGTACTTGGTGGCATAGACAGGATACGAAATAAGGAACAAGGAAGTAATAGTTATTATTGCATTTTAAGTGACAATCACATCCAGGAAAAATAAAATCAAATGTCCTTATTTTGTTGTAGATTGTTGTTGCACCAAATGTTTTTGTTTGTATTTAAATGTCGCCAAAACAAATGTTTTGTTATACAGTCTTTATACGACTCTCGACATCGACATGTAGAGAAAGCGGAACTTATTAATCATAATTAGATCTTACCAGGCTAATCGGCAAATTCTTTATTTATAGTACTATGATTGTTTTGGTAATATTATTGTTGCTCATGGATGACACTATCGTATGACTTGTGCACGGCCTTTTCCCAAACCTGGCTTGTTTTCCGGCTCCGGCTTGGGCCGTGGCTTGGGCTTCAGCATCAATTTTGGAGCAGTGTACACTCTGCACGGTGTTACCAACATCATACAAAGCCTAGAGCCAGAGACAGAGCCTGGGCCGAGGTTTTGAAGAAGCCACGCCTCTGTGGCTGGTAATGTATAGGCCGTGTACCAGGCACTTCTTGTATGACGTCACAACCTAGCACAAAGACAGACTTGAATGCTATCAGTTTTGCATTTGTGTTTAAGTTTTCATTGATGACAATCTATTTGAACAGAATAGATGGATTATTATTATTTATTTGTTTAATAAGAGTACACTGCGCTCTTTTGTTCTTGTAACATAAAACGGTTTCCCCAAATTTGTAATGATAATGATAATGCTATGAAGTTGATCTGATTGTCGATATTGAATTCCAGTTCCTAATGATATCATTACGGTACTTATATAGTACTTAGTATTTTTGATATGCAAACCCGATCTTACCAGGCTAATCGGCAATTCATATATTCATAGTAGTCTGATTGTTTTGGTAATATTATTGCTGTTCATGAATAACAATATCGTATGACATGTGCAATGCCTTTTCTCAAACCTGGCTTGTTATCCGGCTCCGGCTTGGGCCGCGGCTCGGGGCACCGGCTCGGGTCACCGGCTTAGGCACCGGATTCGGCTTCGGCATCAATTTTGGATCAGTGTATACACTCTCCACCAAAATCGTACGAAGCCTAGAGCATGAGACGGAGCCTGGGCCGAGGTTTTGAAAAAGCCACGCCTCTTTGGCTGGTAATTTATAGGCCGTGTACCAGGCACTTCATATATGACGTCACAACCTAGCACTGTGTAGGGAACTGCACCAAATTAAGAACATTTTGCCAATCGCGTCTAACAACGCGGTTTTATTTTAGCTAAGACACATAGGCTACAACTACCTTGACTTCTTGTATGGAAATTACCACGTCGGCAGCAGCATATATAAAGTCATCATACTAGTGATTGTCCTTGGCAGTTTAAGAATCCATAAACGGGCGCTGTGATTGAGTATTTCAAGCCTACTTGAAAATGATTTGAATCTAGAAACAAGTTTTAAACTTGAATCAAGTTCAATCGATCTATTTGAACTATCATACCAAAAATACAAAAATAAAATGAATCACATTCTCAAGACTTAAGTCCGGTCAACACTTCATGTTGAAGCAGCTAAGATTCTGTTTGTGTGTGATGCATACAACAAATTGTCACGGTTCCCCCCCCCAAAAAAAAATATATATATATATATATATATATATATATATATATATATATATATTATATATATATATATATATATTATATATATATATTAATATATATATATATATATATATATATTATATATATATATATATATATATAATATATTTATATATAATATATATATTATATATATATATATATATTATAAATATATCCATTGACTAACAAATTTATTAACTTATATTGGCTAATTGCCATAGTGATTAGTCTAAGATATGTGTCTCTTCGTAAAGCCTAAAACGTGAGATGACCTACTTAATTACCAAACTTAACAAAGTATTTTTTACAAATGAAAGAGGCGCGCATGTCACTTGATCAGGACACACTGACATGAGTGGCTCTTAGTGACCCCCCCCCCCAAAAAAAAAAAAAAAAAAAAAAAAACGATTTGACCTACATGTATAACATGTATCTCTGGCAGGGGTCTTGTGGCTGTTCGTGAAAACGCAAAATGCAATTATTGAGATAAAGGCCCCTTCCTGTATTAATCAATAATTTGTCGTTTTAAGATATGTGGCTCTTCGTGAAAACGGTGACGATATACGCGCTATTTTCAAATTGTGTTTCGAAGTATGCATCGGGCTATTTGCGTAAAGATACACACCGGGCTATGACAATATTTTATTGAGGGTATGACCTCAACCAGGATGTAAGATCAGAGATCTTCCAGAGGACTCGAGAGAGAGAGAGCAAGTTCGCTGGTTTCAAATGAAAATATATGTCTTTCACTTATAAACTTGGGCACCAGTGACTGTTGCCAATACGAAATCTGAATATGAACTACCTCGGAAATAAATCAGAACCATTTCACGTTGACTTTCCTCAAAACAACCTGATGCAACAGTTATGAAGATGTATTTTATATGACACCATCCTTGTTAGCAAACTTTACAATCCAGCGGTAGAATCAACATCATATTTTTGTTTTCTTCATTTTGTGAGCTAATTCTGCTAACGTTTTATTTGGTTGATCACTGAGTCATTTGAAGAAAGCCACAGTGATTCTAATTGTCCTTCTCATCGTATCTGCGTGCGGATCTCGTACCTTGTTCCAGGAGAGTCCAGCAGACACCGTCGCCAAACTAGGACAACATATCACATTAAATTGTACTCTCTCAAATAACGATTATATCGCCATGAACACTTACAACCTTGTATGGATCTACGCCAGTGCTAAAGGATATAACTCAGTTGACCTTGTGATTAGAAGAGCAATCCCAGATGGAGTCAGCATGTACACAGTCTCATCCAGCGGTCGCACGTGGACTCTGCATATTACGAACAGTCAGATGAAACACAGTGGATATTACAGCTGCTACGCCTACAATGTGCGGGCAAAGAACCCCAGATCAGAGCGCTCCAATGCAGCCAAAGTTACAATGTTGTCATCATTTAATACGTCCGTTACCCCAGATCGCCAGCAACAGACAATAGGACAATCTGCCTCGTTTAACTGCAGAACAAATCCAACTGCTTTGTCTAATGTGACATATTTCTGGTATAGATATATAAATGAATCATGGAACGATCTACCTAGTGGAAGATTTAATTTATCTGTCAGTGGAGATGCGGTCACCATTTATGAGTTAACCCAAAATGACAATAGAACCTATTATGCATGTACCGTGTACAAAAGTAAGTCATACATTACATTGTACAGTAAAGGAGGGTATTTGATCGTTGACCCACAACCAGAGGAAATCGTTGAATCCACCGCATCACAAGAAACTAAAGGTTCATCCACAGTAGATAGATACTCACCAAGAGACAACCATCTACCAATCACTACAGTGGCACACGACTCGATTGGAACTGGTTCGACACCGTCTCCTCAACCTTTCACTTCCACAGTAGATACAGTAGATAGATACCCGGTTAGAGACAACCATCTACCAATCACAACACAGTCACACGACTCGATTGGAACTGGTTCGACAACGTCTCCACAACCTTTCACATCCACGGTAGAAAAATATCCACCAGGAGACAATCATCAATCAATCTCTTTAGAGCCACACGACTCGATTGGAACTGGTTCGACACCGTCTCCACAACCTTTCACGTCCACAGTAGATAGCTATCCGGTTAGAGACAACCATCTACCAATCACTACACAGTCACACGACTCGATTGGAACTGGTTCGACATCGTCTCCACAACCTTTCACATCCACGGTCGAAAAATATCCACCAGGAGACAATCATCAATCAATCTCTTCAGAGCCACATGACTCGATAGGAACTGGTTCGACACCGTCTCCACAACCTTTTACGTCCACAGTAGATAGCTATCCACCAAAAGACAATCATCAACCAATCATTACAGAGCCACACGACTCGATTAGAACTGGTTCGACATCGTCTCCACAACCTTTCACGTCCACGGTAGAATAGTATCCACCAAGAGACAATCATCAATCAATCATTCAGAGCACACGACTCGATTGGAACTGGTTCGACACCGTCTCCACAACCTTCACGTCCACAGTAGATAGCATCCACTAGAGACAATCATCAACCGATCATTACAGAGCCACACGACTCGATTGGAACTGGTTCGACACCGTCTCCACAACCTTCCATCCACGGTAGAAAAATCCACCAAGAGACAATCATCAATCATCTCTTACAGAGCCACATCGACTCGATTGGAACTGGTTCGATACCGTCTCCACAACCTTTCACTCCACGGTAGATAGACATCCACCAAGACAATCATCAACATCTCTTACAGAGCCACATGACTCGATAGGAACTGGTTCGATACCTTTCCCTCAAACCTTTCCGTCCACAGTAGAAAAATCCACCAGGATGACAATCATCAATCATCTCTCAGAGCCACAGACTCGATTAGGAACTGGTTCGACACCGTCTCCTCAACTTTCACGATCCACGTAGAAAATACCCACCAAGAACAATCATCAACCATCTCTTCAGAGCCACAGACTCGATAGGAACTGGTTCGACAACGTCTCCACAACTTTTCACATCCACGGTAGATAGATATCCACCAGGATACAATCATCATCAACATCTTCAGAGCCACAAGACTCGATTGGAACTGGTTCGACACGTCTCCTCAACCTTTCACATCCACAGTAGAAAGATATCCACCAGGAGACAATTCATCAAACGTCTTACAGAGCCACAAGACTCGACTGGAACTGGTTCGACACCGTCTCCTCAACCTTTCACGTCCACAGTAGATAGATATCCACCAAGAGACAATCATCAACATCAGAGCCACATGACTCGACTGGAATGGTTCGACGTTCTACCTTTCGTCCACGTGATGATATCCACAAGAGACACTAATCAACTCGAACTGACTCGATGAACTGGTTCGACACCGTCTCCTCAACCTTTCACATCCACGGTAGAAAAATATCCACCAGGAGACAATCATCAATCAATCTCTTCAGAGCCACAAGACTCAACTGGAACTGGTTCGACACCGTCTCCCCAACCTGTCACGGTGAACACAGACTTAGAACTTGATATCAACACACCTTCCATTGATTCCAATGGATCCCTAGTCATCTCAGTGATAGCGGCTGTAATAAGTATCATGTTACTTCTCATCATCTCTTCCCTCTACTTCTTTGTGTTGGGAGGAAGAGCTAAATCAAAGTCTAAGACTGTCAAGGAAACTCAAACATATACAAATGGTGAAGCAGAAGACAATATCAGCGAAGGAGAAACAGATCTTCACAGTCAGACATCCCTTAATCGAGATAACGTAACCCTCTGCTTAGGGGAAGAGTCACCTAAGAACACGGAGGAAACAGTAACCATAGAAGTGATTTCGGATGTACACCGGCAGGCAGAGACAAATCACTATCAAGACAATGCGGACAAACCTCTGTCCACTGAAGCTGGTGGATCAGATCAAGACAATGTGGACAAACCTCTGTCCACTGAAGCTGGTGGATCAGACCAAGACAATGTGGACAAACCTCTGTCCACTGAAACTGATGAATCAGTCAAGGATGGGGAGAAACGTTATGATAAACAGAATCATCCTGAGTCCATGTATGCTGTGGTGGATAAAAGCCGCGCCAAAAGTAAAACAGTGGGCGCCATTTCCACTGAGGAAGCATCTTTGAATGTCTCCAGAGGCGGGAAAGATGGAGCGAAGCTAAATACCGGGGCGAACAAAAATAAAATAACTGTCACTTTTGAGGATTCGCCGGCACCGGGGCGCATTGTTGACCGCCAACCGTCCGATCAGAAACCCTCCCGCGTCATTCCGCACCATTTCTCCGAACGCCGAGCGAGCACCGCGACCCAAGCCCTGGCCGGGCTAGAGCAGACGGCAGGCCGCGCTGAGTACGGTCTCGTCAAGGATGACCCAATACAGAGGAATGTGGAAGGCCTGATCTACGCCGACTTGGATCTATCACGAGGATCGGCAAGAATCATCAACTCGGAGGAGGAGACGGTTTATGCTGACATTGGAAACATGAAGACTGTGGGTAAGCTGAGGGAGGGGAATGCAAGCCACGCCTACGCTGACAATTAAATCATAAATGTAATTGGATTGGATCATTCGGGATGAACCCCCTTCAAAGTTTATGTTGTCTATAATTCACCATTCATGGAAAAAAGTAAAAATATTTACAGCCCGTAAAAAACAACAACGAAAACAATCAAACATTAAAGCAAACTTAAATAATGTCAAAATCAACTGTTTTGATTTTTTGTCGGATACCGAAGTTTTTGGGCAAACCGGACACTGAACACACAAAAAAGCGACGGGTACATCATACCCCTGGTTCACCAGACCCTGGGTTACACCATACCCCCCCCCCCCGAAAATGGGGTCACCAGACACAAACGAAGGGGTACACCAGACCCCAAAAGCGGGTATACCAGACCTTTAAAAAACGGATACACCAGACCCTGAACAAACGGGCACACCAGACCCAAACAAATTGTTGGATGTATGCCAGCTATAAATAAACCAACGATATTGTGTGGGCGTCCATCATATTAACTTTACCTCCATGTTTGTATAATAAATACAATATTACTTGAAAACCTGTTTAATAACATAGTCGAAGAAGCATAGCCTCATGAAATTTGCGAGCGCTATGGCAACCGTACCACATGAAAAACAACAAATTAAATCAAAAATGAACAAATATATAAATAAAAAGCACCCCCACCCAGGAAAAAGAAAGGAGGGCACTCATAAGCTGAGCTCAAGCAGTATTTTCGGCAGAGCCTGCGTTTTAAATCTGCTTATACAAAAACAAAGCTTAAATGTAGACATGAAGCAGTCATAATCCCACCCTACTAGTTGCTTGGTTCTTTTGCATTGTTTTGGAAGAGTAAACTCAATTCCACTCTAGTTTGATTACACCATCCATAAAACCACCTGTAAAAGTTGCATCAAACTGTAGCGCTAGAAACTCGTTAAAAGTTCCGAACGGACTTTGTGCTCGTTCAAAGCATTTATTTCGATTGCTGCTTTCAAAATAAACATTGATTTTGTTTTGGTTTTTCAATTGTACGTATGTTTTTTTTTTTTTTTTTTTTGACTTAGAATTTCGGCTGAGGTTATTTCTTTTGAGGAATGTTACTTATATGAGCTAATTAATGAATCAACTTTAAAAGTAATTATTCAAAAAAGAATTTACCATCAAAACTTTCTGTTGATATTATAAAACATTGTCAGAAACAACTGTTCCTTAGAGGTAATATAACTTTCGAGAAAAGGGTAATTTTTCACCATCACATTTGAATCTGAGAAAGGTTTCAGGCACGAAACTTTTATCATGCATGTGAAAGAACACGATTATATGCAACAAGTGTGGTTATTTATTCCATCGTTTTCTTACAACTTCCAAAAGTATATCCCTCACCTTAAAATGAAAACGAATAATGTTTTACTCCGGAAGTTTTGTTTCGTAACACTCAAGGAAACATGTGTTACTTCCTTCAAGCCATGATTTTTCATATCTCATTGATAAGTGTTAAGATAATAATTTTCCTAATTATATATAGGCCGGTGTAAATTGTTAGTAACATTATAACACAGTAACCAACGGCTTGTATATTTTGAAGAAAAAAAAGCAGCGTTCTCCCTTAACAGTGGTCCGCTGGCCAAATACCAGTTAAAACACCTGCGGACCAGTCAAAATTCTCTCCAAATGTTCCGGCTGGGTAGTTCAGTATTGAAAAGCATCCCTATTTCATTTGAAATATGGACTAGTGAAAAAGGTGACGGACTAGTGAAATGACAAGCTAACTGGTCCTGCTGGCCAGTCACTGAAAAAGTTAAGGGCAAACCCTGGTATTTTGTACATATATATATAATGTGTAATCCGGACGATTGCTATAAACGCATGAATGTAGATATATATTCAGATGATGGACACATAAACCCGGAACTAAAGAAGTATATTCACCCAGGAAACGTACTCAGAAATACATCTGATAAACTATTTATGGGCCTACTTAGACCAGTCGTCACAGAATGTCCATATTTATATATGTTGAATCAGGAAGTGCTTGGTGATAACATAACAGGAGTTGTTGATTTATGTTAGTCTGACTTATTTTGTCCACGTCAATCACTGGTTTGTTTGTAAAAGATATAATGAACGTGTCTACATAATAACAGGTCCGTCTGATCACATAATGGTTTAAGATTCATACTAAGTAGGAGATGACAGAGGGACAAAGAGATGCAAGTTTTATTAATATCTCTTTAATTACATTTCATACTGGTTTTGGATGGCATCTTGTGTTAAATGAACAAATGGTTTCAATATGTATTTTGTAATCCACAGACGACTTTCTTATTCAATGTTTTCTTAACATTTAATTAACAAACCAACCAAATTAATTTGTATTATAGCACATGACTCTTGACATTGCACGTTTATTTTAGAGCTAAAGAGTTTATGTTAGCTCTTTCATGGAAGATAATTCTTTATTGATCATGGCACTCAGTTTTTTACCAATTACTAATATTTAAAACATTGCACATTTAAAAAGTAAACCAGTTGTTAATCGAAACAATGTGTTAATTTAGGCTTTCGTACCCGTGAAAAAAAAATGCAGTACATGTTTCAGATTTCACATAAATGAAAACTACCGTGACATGGTCAAAGTAATTTTGTTTTTAAACATTAATATCAAATATTTGATTGCACTTGAACTAAAGTGGATTTATTTTTAGTTTTGTAAATACTTTGTGTAGTATAGTCTTAAAGGTATTGTACACTTTTGGTAACAGCTTAAAATCAGTGTCCACATTGTGTGTGTTTAAACATATGCATGAACAAACAAACCAGTGAAAGTTTGAGCTCAATTGGTCATCGAGGTCACGAGAAAATAGTGAAAAGAGATCTTATGTGTTTTCTGTTTTTTCAAATTATTGCGCGCGATAATTACTATTGTTTTACTCGTTTCTCAGAAACGAAAGCATTTTAGGCAGAAATATTTTAAGGAACCCTTTCTACCATTACTTACTTTAAATCATGTAAGTTATGTGTGAATCTGTGAACATTTGTGTTTTTCGATCTTACCAATATTGTACAGGGCCTTTAAGATTTCTGCACAGATTAAACGCAAAACTAAATATTTGTGTACAAAATTGCATTTATTGTACAGTTTTCTTTTTCACCATATTATGTACAACTTTCAGTAAAATGTTTAAAACCATATATGTTTAAGGAGTAAACATCGAAAATGTTAAATTAATTGTATCTGTCAACTGATTATATTAACTAATCAAATCAAAAGAATGGCTTTAGCTTTTGGTCCAAAGCAGACCTTTTTTTGTGAAAAGGGAAGCGCGTGATTGTTGGATTAGACCTGAACCAACAGACCATCAATCTTAAGACATCTCTCCGTTATACGGCTTGCACACAGTAAACCTGATATTGCAAAACATTAACAACTTTACATTTTGTATATGAAATAGTAATAATGATATTAATAATACTAATTTAAATTTTAAAAAGTTGTTAGTATGAATAATGTGTAATCAAGTTTGATTATCATCATAAGCGAATGCGGATAAATATTCAGAAGTATTATTATTATTAGCACTTATTTGGGGAGGCTGGGCGGGGGAGGCTAGGATAGGGGGGGTCAGTGGCGTCGAGGATTGTTGTTTACAAAGAACTGTGGAAGGTTAAAATAACCTAGAATAATGTCGCCTACTCCCTCAATCATTGAGCTCATTTACAGTCAAATACCCCTCCCGCCTACTTTGTGAAGTTTAATGTGTATTTTAGTTGTCTAGGTTGTTCATTTAAAAACGCTTACCAGTAATTGTTGTAATTATAAGTTCAGTAATAATTTTGTAATTATCAGTGCACTATTTTTTTAATGATCATATATACAGTAAATTGGCAATTATTGGTTCAGTAGTTGTATTATACCGCACACACAACTCCTTGTATTTGGATTAGCAGAACACGCCTCACGCGTCATCTTTTATTTTGGCATTTATACCCGGCGACGCTCCATAATGAATTACACTGAGCGAATCGCAGTGTCGTTTCCATAAAAATCGTTCTCGTCCCCTCGTCCCAACGAGTCAAGTTCATGTTCGGGGGGGGGGGGGGGGACGGGACAAGGTTTGTGACTATCTGGAACAGTCCACGTTATTTAGAAGGGGTTCTAAAGAGATCTGTCAGAGTGGTAGATGGGAGATTTTTCTTGCTGCTTTGTGTTTCTTAAACAAACAAACAAAAACCTTATTGGCAAGGATCTGAGTGTTAGTTAAATATAATATAATATTGATTGCATTTCGTTCGTGCACTGTCGCAGAGTACAACCACTCGGTCAAATATGGCCTTTTCAATCGGCTTCCTCTGCGACAATGCGCTCATAAGCGCTCACGTCATAGAAACAGAACACAGATAATGCTGAGCTCGATTGTTGCCTGTGACTGATGTGCACGACCTCTATGTCAGCTGTGACAAAGAGTACCAATACCATGTGACATGTCTGTATGGCAAATTTAACCAGATCAACCAATGGGAGAGCTGAAATTTGCCATACAGCTAAAATGGCAGCGCGCATGACTTGCCTCAAAGCAGATATGCACAGATAACTACACACAGCTTTCTCTGAGTTCTATTTCTATGGCTCACATGCATCAAATATAATATGTAACATGGCTGCTTTGTTGAAGATAAATTAAACAATTTCAAGCGTCTACACTATGGAATGTGAGTCGCTTCTTATCTAGACACAATTACATTTATATATAGTGTATTAATTTCCCAATCTTGCATTGCATTGTTGCACTAGATTAATCGAACATTTAGTAATTGTTGTGACATTGAGAACAGTAGTTGGTATTGGCTAGGTTTTGTTTTAGCAAACGAACGCTTCTTTCGTAATGGCTGTAAGTTGCTGGGTTTAACTTTGTTTAATATTTGTTTTAATAAATCGAGGTTGAGTGTGAGTCTTTAAATAAAATACATTGAACAATCGAATAAGTATTAAAACGAAGAAAAAAAACGATTAATGTCACCATCAAAATCTTCTCACACGCTTCCACACACAAACTGTTTCCAACAGTCGGTTTGTGGTTTTCTTTTTGGGGGTGAAACGTAATCTTTCAAATGTTTGAAACGTTCAGATAAGGACATTTAGACTCAAACAACCCGTCAAGCCATCTGGAAGCCATCTTGCGAAGACATGATTGATCACATCCAAGTGTGGCGTTTAGCCCAAGGTTAAGAGATATTTACAATTCCTTTGGGAATTCTGAAATTTCGGTCATTGATGAAATTTCTGTTTAGTCGAAGCATCAGCCCGTGGTAATATGTCATGTCCATGCTATTTGGCTAGGTCTCAATAGGGAACTTGGAATGTCTGACATTTTAAAACAGATTGTTCGGTAGAGTAAACAATTTATTTACAAACGGCCAGTTGACACCAGTCCGATGACGTCACCGTGGGTTTAAATATTAAGTAATGTGCAGTGCATGAACTAACAGTTGCAGTAAGCCCAACTTTTATCTTGAGTACGATGCTTTAATATGTCCTTAAGTAAAACGAGGTCACCATCATATACTTTACCCGGTCTGTTAAAAACTAGGGGATATATCTATGTCATTCTTATTGTAGCTATTATTGTAAGCAGACAAATAAATATTTGAAACAAATGCTCGAATATATGTTTCTTTAATATGTTGTTTCCAATTTTGCTTCCAACAATCCGAGGTGTGTTCCCCTTTCTCTTTTTCCTATGGACTATATTTGAAAAAAAAAAAAAAAAAAAAAAAAAAAAAAAACGAAGCAGTCATACAGACTGTATTTCATTGAGTTAGTTCTTGAGATGTTTAAAGTCAAAGACACTTTTCAAGTCTTATAATTTCATTTGATGAGTTTTTGTACAATATTCACAAACAGCGTATCTGGATATTCGATTATTAAAACAGTATGCCACTTTCACTGCCATACATTGCTGTGTATCCTTCGTGCGCAAAAATATATTTATATATAAAATATATATAAAAATGTCTAATTGGATGCAGCATTTATAATGTTGTTTTTGGGTTGTTCATTAAAAAGACATGATGCTAGCATGGCAGGTCATGGGACTCGCATTCCTTAGTGAAACACGGCAAGAGGTTATATTTCCACTGATGTGCCATAAAAACAATTAAAACAATGATATCAATAACACATGGTCAGTTAATTGCACCAACATCCGACCATGAAACAAAATATGTCCCACGGCAACCCACCAGCCTGCCTAGTAGTAATCAATTATTTGAGGCTCAAAAACTTGGCCTAAAATCTGATATATAATCAATCCATCAATCAATCTATCAATCAATCAATCAATAAATGAATACAACATAAATAAAAGGAGAAAGTACGAAAGAAAGACAGAAATAAAGAAAGCAAAAAAAAAAAAAAAAAAAAAAAAAAAAACCTACAATAAAAACTAAAGTTTACTTTGTATTTTGACATGTTCGTGTTCAAACATAATGACATCACCATCCGACTCGACACTCTTTGGCAAGGAACAAGACTCCACTTCCCGCATTACTTCCTCAAGAAAGACACAGATCTTCTCAAGATAAAAATACGTCACGTTCTTATGAACAGGCAAGTATATCACGTGATCAGATAGGTACTGAGCCTCAAATGGAGGACAAGATGCACTCTGATCAACATTTGTGGAAGTGGGGCATGGGCGTGGCTTAAGACAAGTCAGTTGAGTTGCTCCGCGGTAAGCATCAATACCACGCCTTTTTAGCTCATTCAAAACTCTTTCTGGATCATCCTGGGAAAAAAGAAGAAGTTAAATACATTTAGTTATGTAATAACTGCTTCGGGGCTGAAAACAAACGTTATGCTTATAAACCAAACACGTGTTAAGCCTCGACATATTTAGAAATTCGGTTATAAAGGCCATTCAAGTTGTGTCTCCTGAAGGAAACAATACTCGTATTGAGTTAATCACCCGTTAACCTTAAAGAGTGCAATTTATCACAACCGTATTGGCTAAAGTCTTAAGCAAGGGAGTAGAGGAAAAGAGGACTGAGGTGAGGGGATGAGGGCGCGAAGACATTGGTGCTGTGTTAATTTGCGGCCTGACACTCATCCAGCAAGGGGGGGGGGGGGAGACATTGGTAGTTTGTTAAATTGCGGTCTGACACTCTTCCATCAAGGGGGGGGGGGGGGAGACATTGGTAGTTTGTTAAATTGCGGTCTGACACTCTTCCAGCTGGAGGGGGAGGGGGATGAGGGCGGGGAAAGCGATATATTTTTTTTCCCCTGCTCAGTTGCGGCAGAACCAACAGGGGCGCTGTTTGCGAGGATTTCGTCATGAAAAATATATGAACAATGCATCCCCAGACGATCGCAATGCGCTGATGATGACGGCAGGCTTTTTGTCTCGAGTAACGTTAGTATATAGTTTATGAGTTTAAAATAGACCTGTGCGTGATTCACCAACCCAGCAGTAATGCTCGTACTCTGCGGGTAAGAGGTATATTTGTTATGAACCAATACAATTTGTGTCACGAATAAACTTTGCAAGCACGTTGCTCTTCACACTCACAGTCCCACCTGTGTTTAAACTTTTTGCCAACTCAAAGTATTACAGTTACTGCATGCAGGGGTCAGTCAGGGATACACTTGACAATGCTGCTTGTCTTGTAGCTACGTGGTAACTGATTTCTGTTTCATTTTTGTGAGGGTGTATTTCTCCTTCACCGAAAAAAGGGTCTACTTGTCTAATCAGATATGTATAAAAATGACATCGAGTGGCAGTTTTGGATGGTAATTCCCATAGCGGAAAAAATCAGTGACTGAATAGGAATCTTGAAGAAGAGCACAAACAATTGATATGAATTCTACAATCTACTGTGTATATTGTTGCATTTATGCAAAAAAAAAAAAAAAAATACATGACATGTATGACCCAAAAATACATTTTGGTGAATGATGCACAGGTCTATTTTTTTACTTAGACAAGCGCCTCACCAGCCATTAACGTTTCACGAGTCACGACAACGATCATCGTTAGAGCTAGCGATGCTGACAGCCCGCACAACAGCCAAACATACATTGTTCATAATCTCTTCCATTACAAAAATCCTCACAAACAGCGCCCCCTGTTGGTTCTGACGCAACTGAGCCAGACAAAAAATATCGCGGGCGGGAAAACATTGGTGCTTTGTTGTTTGTGGCCTGACACTTTTCCAGAGGGGGGGGGGGGGGGTCGAGGGCGCGAAGACATTCGTGCCGTGTTAATTTGCGGCCTGACACTCTTTCAGGGGGGGGGGGGGATGAGGACGGGAAGACGTCGGTGCTTTGTTAATTGCGGCCTGACACTTTTCTAGCGGGGGAGGGGTAGGGCGGGGAAGACATTGGTGATTTGTTAATTTGGGGCCTGACACTCTTCCTGCAAAGGGGGGGGGGGGTGAGAGCGGGGAAGTCATTGGTGCTTTGTTAATTTGGGGCCTGACAATCTTCCTGCAAAAGGGGGGGGGGTAGGGCGTGAAAGACGTTGGTGCTTTGTTAATTGCGGCCTGACACTCTTCCTGCAAAAAGGGGGGGGGGGGTTAGGGCGGGGAAGACATTGGTGCTGTTTTAATTTGCGACCTGACACTCTTCAGCAAGGGAGAAGGGGGAGGGGGGGGGGGGGGGGGAGTCATTGGTGTTTTGTCAATTTGTGGCCTGACACTCTTCCACCCAGGGGGGGGGGGGCAAGGGGGGCTAAGGGGGGAAGGGGGGGCTAAGGGGGGCAAGTGGGGCAAGGGGGGGCAAGGGGGGCAAGGGGGGGCAAGGGGGGCAAGGGGGCTAAGGGGGGCAAGGGGGGGCTAAGGGGGGCAAGGGGGGCAAGGGGGGCTAAGGGGGGCAAGGGGGGCAAGGGGGGCAGGGGGGCAGGGGGGCTAAGGGGGGCGAGGGGGGCAAGGGGGCTAAGGGGGGGCAAGGGGGGCAAGGGGGGCAAGGGGGGCAAGGGGGACAAGGGGGGCAAGGGGGGCAAGGGGGGCAAGGGGGGCAAGGGGGGGCTAAGGGGGGCAAGGGGGGCAAGGAGGGCAAGGGGGGGCAGGAGGGCTAAGGGGGGCGAGGGGGGCAAGGGGGGCTAAGGGGGGGGGGGGCAAGGGGGCAAGGGGGGAAAGGGGGGCAAGGGGGCGCTAAGGGGGGGGGCAAGGGGGCGCTAAGGGGGGGGCAAGGGGGGCAAGGGGGGGCAAGGGGGGGGGCTAAGGGGAGGGCAAGGGGGGGAGACATTGGTGTTGTGTTAATTTGCGGCCTGACAATCCCGGGGGGGGGGTGAGGGTGGGAGAGGCATTGATGCATTGTTTATTTGTGGCATGACACTCTTCCAGTGGGGGGGGGGGGTCTACTTTGCAGTGAATAAGCTGAAGGTACTGTCTCTATTACTTTGACCCCAAACCTTTAGCCCCTTTCACCCTTACCACAATCAAAGGAAACAACCAGTAGTTCCTAATATCGCTCCTCTTTCCAACGATCTGTGTATCTTTAGGAAGACGACTCGTGACGTACTCGCATTTCCTTGTCCCATCCTGAAACTTCCCTCCATCAAAGTCCTCAAACCTTTAAAACAAATAAGATTACATCTTAATAATAACCGGAAAAAAAAACCTACGTTCCATAATGAACATTGATTTTGTATGAAAAAAGAAATCTTCAGAAAAATATGTTTATTGTTTGGTTGCATTATCAGTTATTCCCTACACTCTGAAATTAAACCAGGGGCCGATTTCACAAAGAGTTATGAGTGGTCTTATCTCGAGTTATCTCGAGTACGAGGGTCGTCCTAGCGGATGATTTTCCGTTATAGTTGTACGTTAACGATACGTTGCTTGATACAATAATGGCGCTGCTACTGTTGGCTGACCACGAAGAGAGACGGGAGCTACGAGAACGCCTCTTCCGTGGAAGACGGAATCTGTAAGGATAGTCTGAACTAGACGAGTATATCGTACATAAGATTTACGAGGCAGGGGATACCGCCAGACAGGGTTGGTGGGCAACTAAAGCATGAAACACGGGTAGGGCGGACAATTATTTTCCGCGATCGTGGAAAATTGACAAACACGGCACCTTCTTTACAGTTTTTTTTTCACCCAAATTACATTTTATCCCTCCTTTTAATCAACAAACATACACAAACCAGCTTACCTCAGATCTATATAAACACACACATTGATTGTTCACTCAAAAAGGCCTAAGAACAACCGTAAACTGTAAACATTTTTCGCCAAAGCGAAAACAAAATGGCTGACGATCTGTTTTTTTGATTTGCTATGTGCAACTTGAAGGTTCAGACGGCCGTTTCATTAACGAAGCGGTAGAAGCACCAAACAGCCGTTGCATTACCGATTTCAGCCTCGTCCGAAAAAACTTGTTTGTGGTTTTATTTTATTTACACCTCGTCCTGCTTAGGACGGGTTTTGTGAAATCGATCCTAGGATCGTTCTTAGCTAGGATCGATCTTACGGCTGGGACTCGTCCTAAATCCTAGGATCGATCCTAAGTTAGGAAGGGTTTTGTGAAATCGGCCCCTGGTCAGAAATGATTGGGATCTAGTCCATGTTAACCTGATTCATTTCCATGTCAAACATAATCCAAAATGGGTAAAACCATCACAGAATAAGGGTTAAAATCCTTTCTTTTTTTTCACCAGTGTCCCGGTCAGCCTGACCCACGAATGAGTCGAGTCCACTGGGATCAAAAATCCGGGTCAATTCTGACCTGAGTGTAATATAACTTTTGATGTCCATTGTGAACATGATGTTCATTTTATTTGGCACATAGACCCCTACTCCAATCTTGACTCGCCAGTTATATATTTTATTTATAATCTTTGTTTCGATTTTGGATTATTACTCACCTTCTGAGCATCATTCTTAATAAAGCTGTTGAAGGTTGAAGACGAAGCACCTTCAAATCACTCATAGGAAATGCTCTTAGCATCGAAATCACCAACTCCTTGTGATCCCATCCCAACATCTGGAAGATATTCAGCAAGAATCTCATTCGAACAGGAGAGTTCAGAGCAATAATCCCCAAGAAACAACTGAAGATCTTCTTGAAGTAGGCTGCTCTGCTCTGAATCGGATACCTGCTGCTTAACAGAGTCATCTTTTCAAATAACGACCGGTCTTTGATTCTGACGATTGCACCGCCAAAAGCTGTGCTCGATTTAATGTTGCCAAAACTGAAAAATGACAAATCTGCCTTGGGATGTCCCACTTTCTTAAGACCGCAGAAAGCCTGAGCGCAATCTTCTAGAACAGTCAGATTATGTTCGTTGCAAATATGGACAGCATCGTCAATAGCAGACCACCGGCCGTAGATATGCGCAAACAGAACGGCCACCGTCTTGTCAGTTATCAATTCTTCCAGAAGGTTTAGTTTAGGTGCAAGGGTGTCCGTGTTAATATCGAGAGGGACTACACAGAGGCCGTGGATCTCAGCAATCTCTCTCATCTGGGGAATGTTAATGGCGGTCATGATAAGCTCTGAACCGGGTGGGTAGTTTTGAGCTTGAAGGAAGAGGTCGAAAGCTGACCGGACACAGAGACATGGCAGGATAAAACGGTTGGGTTGATTGGCGGGGTTCCACGTCCGACTGAGACAGTCAATGATTTGATATCGGTGTGTATCAGACCTCAAGAGATAATTCATTGATGAAAAGACATCCCTCCATGTTGCATCTTAGAACAAGAAATAAGACAACAAGATTGATCGTGATCATGTAGAGACAGTACGAACGATGTTCTCCATATTGATAACAGTGTACACAAAACAAGTTTCAAGTGGACTAGTTATTTATTCTGGTCCCGTTATCGTATTCGTTCACAGCAACGTATTAGAGGCAGGGTGTACTTTGGGTAATTGCTCCACAAGGTAATGACCATAAACAAAACTTACTTTGTAATGAGCACTGGAGGGCTGTTGATATTATAAAACATTGTAAGAATAGACCCTCTTTGAAGTAATGTAGTTTTAGAGGAATAGGTAATTATCCACACAAAAATTGTGATTATGAGAAAGGCTTCGTGCATGAAACCTTTTTAAGGCATTTGAAAGCACACCATTCTATTAAACAAGGGTGTGTTTTTTCTTTCATTATATTTTCTTGAAAATTCGATGACCAATTGAGCCCAAACTTGCAAAGCTTTGTTCTATGCATATGTTGGGAATCCCTAACCTGGGGGGGGGGGGGGATGAGGGGCCGGGACGGATGTCCTTTCCAGAAAAAAAAATAATAATAATAATTTTAAAAAGTCCCTCCCCCCCCCCAAAAAAAAGGTCGCTGCCCCCGAAAAAGTCCCCCCCCCCCTAAAGTCCATATCGTAACTATGCAGATTGGCCTATACATGGATAATATTGATACAAAGATGTAATTGAGTTGCTTTTCAAATTTAATCACCAATATCATAGCGCAAAAATTGTGCACCAAATGGCTTGAATTAGGCCTTCAATCCCCCAAAATTCCAACGGGGGCACTTCACCCGTCAGACTCCCCCGGCGTCGCTGCACAACGGGCGGTGCTAACGCGCCGACATGTCCTTTTTTTCTTTCATATTCGCCCCACACACCAAACAAATATATATATATATACATATATATTATAAATCCTTTTCACGGGCCTGGTTAGGATACACCCTGTGAGGATACTGGCCTTTGACAATTACCAAAAGTATACTCTGCCTTTCCAAACAGACACCGGTGCGAAAAATCTAATATGATCCCTTGTTGTTGAACATCACAGTATTCGTTATCACTACATAGCACACAGCAAACACGACATGGATAGTGAAAACACGACCTGCACAAATATATATACAGGTCACTATGACTAAGAACATTTCACCCTTTGATTTGACAACACTTGATGTTACTTACCAATGATTAGACATGGGTATGGTACAAGAGGACCTGGCGAGGTTGTCTTCGATTTCATATCTATGTGATTTCTGGCTGATTAAAATCTTCTCCAATGCTCTTCCTCAATGTCAGTCGAATCCGTAGGCAAAGCGTCCCCTAGAACTAGAAGCAATTCATTTCGATTGATCATGAAATAAACGTGCTGGCAAATTTATTCATACAATTATCGATCAATCCAGTCTTCCAGAACACATGTTTATTTTTCATAATTGATTGATTCAATTATTTGCATAGTAGGGACATATAAAACCCATGATTACCAAGTAAGAAGGTGTATATAGGGTGAGCTAACGGCAGGTTCATACATGCATGACCTCACGTCCGTCTAAGAGCAGTGTGCCTAGCTGTGATTATTACATTAACCATTCGACCAAACACTGTGGCGATATTGAGCATTGGAACTGCATCTGACTGTACGTATGCAATGAGAAGACATACATACTCAGACAACCTAGGGACATTGACAATTGTCACTACCTTACCATTTATAGTCTGAATAAATGTATATGGTTTTTTTTTGAACGTGGACTCCAATCATTTCTTGATTAAGTTGTGGATAATGACGACATTAATCAATATTGTCATTCGTGAATTGTGTTGCTACTCTACGGTTGTATTGACTGTAATTATAACAAAGAGCTCATTAATGTGATTAACATAGTGGTGAGGATACTGTGGTGATGGATGTATTGGTAATCAATGGTGGATATTTGGCAGGTACGCTCCGAAATGCAAACTGTACCCTACAGCTCTCCACAATGCACGCAACGAAATCAAGAATGATATTCGTATAAATTTCTTGCAAACACATCTTTTGCTGTACGATCACACACACCTACTAGTACTAGCTGATAGTCTCCTATACCTCTACGACCAGTGACCCAAATCAGCCTCTCATCTAACCCGACCCCTAATATCGCATTCTAAGACATACAAGTTACGTCTACAAAGGCTGCAGCTCGTTTCAAACAGCCCCACACCTGAGTTTGTAGTTCTATTTATAAACACACATCAAAATGTATTTGTTAACGTTAAGATGTACTCACCCAACGGTTCTTCTTCAGTATGTCCTCCATGCGTTGTTGCTACCGTTGTAATCAATAAGGAACTCCATGCGTGGCTGCCGGTTGAATCAATCGAGAATTTAAGCGCAGTGGCTGGTATGGAGGGCAATTACTGGATGACCTGTGTATATTCACGTACAGCATGCCGCAAGCGATATTTGCTTAATGTCGCTTATATTGAAATCCACTCATGAACACAACATTATTGTTTGCATGAACACAAACAAACAAATAGGCCTACACATTTTGTTTGTGGCATTCCCATTTTTAAATGGCCTTTCTACTAGCTTTACGAGGCCGAGGTCATCAACATCGTCTATCGACTTCCAGTTGCACTTTCGTTTGCACTTTCTATGGTGTATACTAATGATGGAACCAGACTCTATTGTACTACTACTATTTGTATTGGTTGCGGTGTGTGTGTGTGTGGGGGGGGGGGGGGGGTAATAATGTATACGTTTAAAGCTAGCTGTTAGCTGTTAGCTGCTAAATAAATGATCCAACTATTCCAGTGATTATATAGATGTATAGATTGTGAGCAGTGTTGCATTAAAAACATTTACTTCTGTTTTAATGTTATATAGAAGGGAATGTCATAGGATATGGAACGTGTTTGAGGGTTTAAAATAAATAAAACAAAACAAAAAAGCACCTCGTGTTCATCAAGAAGTGACAAGACTTATAGAAGTATCAAAATTTACCCAAGCAATATTTATGTCATAGGAAGCACAAAACATTGTTGTTATCAATACAACTCAAAACCATTATCATGGATGATATTCTTATTATAGCTTTTAGTCACTTACGGGAGAACAAATCAGATCAGAGTAAAACTTTGATTTTACAACACCGAAACAATGCAATCCCGTATTAAGTAGAGACAACGTACTGGACGTCCTCAGTCTGTCGCGGTTCTATATTTTCCGAAGCCCATAATAATATTATACCCTGCGGTAAATACAACCAAGGTCAGCCTTAATCCCCTCTGGGACTGATCAACCATTAATATGGCGTAGCGGGCGGTAGATTGAAATGTTCGCTGACGGAAGGACAGTGCCATCACGGCCAGTCAATTTAGATGAATAGATTGTCCTGATTTGTCACTTATTAGGTTATAGTGCAATTCTAGTATTCAAAGGACCACTGGAAAACAATGTTCATGTTTTTTTAATGTGACGTTATAATAAATTGAATTGAAATTGAATTGAAATGGTACTCACACCATAAAGCAGACCTATAAGCATTGATGACATCACAATTTGTTTGCTACTTTGCGGAAGAATAATGGGAAACCAGTGTGTCTCTGCTCAACCGAAATGCAGTACCCAGTTGCAGCACTTAATGCAGTACACAAACCGTGACGTCATCATTACGTTTTTTTTTTTTTAAAGCTGTGGTCAAGGACACACCACAGTCCGGTGAGGACTATACCTGCTATATAGGCTGCACAGACGATAGATAGTATGCGAAGCCCCACGTTGTGATAAAAACGATGGCATGTTTTAAGTTCGAATATTGGCAACAAGTATATACAAATAAATCTACATAATGTTTTTGTTTTCTCATGCAAACAAAACTTCCCCAGAGAATAACGACAAGTGCATGTAATCACGGAGTAAAGCAAACATAACATAACTAGCAATAAACATTAAGATAAATAGAGTATGGAGCTATTTTGACAAGCAACAAGCTTGAAAAAAACAGCCAAAACAAACAGACACGCAAACGAAAGGGCAGACAAACATTGGACATGGCAATAGCTACACTGACACAAGACACATAGATCAGAGATAGTACAACGAATTCATAACTAGCGAACAGACGGCAGAACGGTTCAAGCAAAAGCGATAAGAAGTAAACAGTGCAAATATCAAGTGTTTGGAAAATATCCTAACATTCATTTTACAAGTTCCATGTGGTATTTATATTTATCATATGTTATGATCATAAATAGACCTGCAGATAACATTATTTGGTCACGCTCGTTGTCATGGAGTCAAAGCTCGCTCGTATTTGAAGTATAATGGTCCGTTTTCATCGCACAAATCCTTTTCAGTCAAAGTCAATAAACAAATTCGGTGGTGAAATTCGAGCACCGATCTGAACGTTGGGCTATGATAGAATTCGACACCGAGTCTTTTCTTGCATGGCATGGAGCAACACTTACAGCAAACCGTCTGCCGTGGGTCACTTTATGCTGAATACCAAACCAGGCAAGATTCCCCAAAAGGTTGACCAAACTTACAGTATGGTCACACAACGTAAATAAACTGTTAAGTCAACTCGACAGCTGTAACTAAAAGTACAACTATCCGCTGCATTTCTTTACTTTCTGAAGAAACGAGTGCTATTTCAAGATGATGAAATTGACCCAGGTGGAGATTTCAGAGAAGGAACAGTTGGAAGAGGAAAGGGCCGGTATTTTTGTGAGTTTTTCGGCAGTGGTATTCACTGTTTTGACGGTCGTGATAGTGGTCGTGGCTACGGGGCTCCTCGCCGGCTTTTTACAGAAAAAACAGTGTGACGTGATAAGGTAACCACTTTCCTTGCTTCTGTTTTTCCTTCTTTCTTAAATATTTCTGTAACAACTCAAAAACTAAGTTTTGTTTACCATTATTCGTAGATTAATGTATAATTCCTACGTTTAAAGGGAAGGTACACGATAGGTAATCACTCTCAAAATGAATGGCCAAAAATCTGACTTGGTTAGAAGAACAGCAACTTTAGATGGTATGAAGCATTTTTTTTTTTTAATATTTCAGTTCAAAATAATGTGGGTATGGAAAAATATGTCAGCTTTTATCCCAAGAAATTTGAATCTGAGAAACGTTTTTGTCAGAAACGTTTATCAGATCGTGTATTCCTATTAGGAACTATTCTTTATGGGCAGACATATTCACACGTGATTTTGGCGACCATCTTTTGGAATGAAATTTTCACAGGTTGGTTTCATTGCATATATCTACAATTACATAATATTAAAACAATCAAACGGTTCCAAAAACCAAAGGTATACTTTGCCTTTAAATAAATATGTATAGATCATGTAGCCAAGGCACAGCTCCGCGACTAAAAGTTGTTTAAATATCTGATTTATGCCAAAGGATGGGATATAATATACCACCGCACATCAACAATATTAGGCAGGAAAAAAAAACATTCCATGTGATGGTGCACTACTGGTTATAGCTGTTTCTCGACTCCCAAACAATTGTTTTAAAATCAATAAATAGTTTGCGGATAATAATGCGATAACCAGGACATGCCCGGGGAGCTCATTTATAACTTGAACGGTATTATACAGGATTGGTAGAGCTGACAGAACAGTCACAAACAAAGTTCATGTTTTGTGTGATTAGCCATACTACATGAAATAACAAACCTGTAAAAAATTGAGCTCAATTGATCATCGAGGTCACGAGAAAATAGTGAAAAGAGACCTTGTATGTTTTCTGTTTTTCAAACATCGAGTTTATTATCGCGCGCGATAAAAACTATTGTTTTATTTATTTCTCAGAAACGATAGCATTTTAGGCAGAAATATTTTAAGAAACCCTTTCTACTATTACTTACTTTAAATCATATAAGTTATGTGTGAATCTGTGAGAATTTGTGTTTTTCGATCTTACCAATAGTGTACAGGGCCTTTAAAACAACTTAGTATTGAACTAAGGCAGTGCATAATGAGATCTAAAGACTTCTAAAAAATACTAATCAATTTTAAGACACAATTACATCCTTTGTTGATATAATTTTAATGTTTATATTGGAGGAAAGAGTGCATTGTTGCCGAATAGAATCATGAAGCGAAATATGCCCTATTCCATTTCACGAGGCAAAACCGAGCAAAATCGAAAAGCCATTCACATTCATAATTATAGAATTTGTTCAAGTTTGCCATGTTTTTTAATCTCTTCGATGAAGACATGTTTGCTCAAAAAAAGTAAATTTGTTTCCTTAAAATAACCACTGCTGAATACTGCTGACCAATGGTCAAAACTTTGTGTATTAAACAACTTTTGGCAGGGTTTTGTGGCACTTGTTATAAATCATAACGTCTTTATCTCCATCCATGTTGTCTCGTTGAGTTTTGAATGAAGGAATTGCTGTTTTAATAATTTACACCCTATATTTTCTTGTGTCCATTCTTAAGAGAAAACGTAACAATTTCATTTTATCTACACGTTTTTTAAACCGTGAGTAATTCTTCTTGACAAAAAGTAGAAATACTTTTATTTAAGCTGCATCGATGACAACAGGTTTGTTATAATAATCAATTAACAAACAATTTTATTTTAATTTCCTCGACCAAACCGTCAGCACAACAACTTTCCCAACGGAGCCCTCAACCACTAAAGATCCAAATATCATTTGGGAATCGCCTAGACTACCGGACACCCTCCGTCCTCTTTATTACAACCTGAAGATAGCAACCAACCTGGAGAACTTTACATTCGAGGGTCAGATATCTGTGACTTTCCTCTGCGAAAAAGCAACCGATATACTCGTCCTTAACAGCAACCAACTAGAGATTATGAAAGAGACTGCTACTATTATTGGATTCGCTGGTGTCAGAAGTGGGATCCCAGACATCGTACTTGTCACAGTGGACACAACGAATGAATATCTGAACATTCTGTTTGATAAGAACCTAGTGGAGAACACACAGTATGAATTCTCCATCGGTTTTCGAGGAGTTTTAAATGACGACCTCGTTGGATTTTATAGAAGTTCCTACAAGCATCCTGACGGTGATACAAGGTAATGATTTAACCACATTAATTAATCAGTATTATACATCCATCAGTAATCCTTGATACTTTGGGATAAATGATTACCATGGTTATAGTGTTACACGTTGCCGGTTCATTATTTGTGTAATTTACACATTCAAGGAAAAACGACATCCAGTTCTTGTTTTGTTTTCTGCATGTCATAACTTAGTAATATTGAACCGAGAATAAGTACCTAACTTTGTTGACGTATTTTTTTTTTTTCTTTTTTTTTTACGATCACTCAAGTTAGAATATATCTGAACCGACCCTTACAATGTGGAGGTTAAACCTTTTCAAGTTCGATCTACTCTTACATGACAGATGTTTCGAGCAATTCTCTCCAACGATGTAATCTGATAGACAGATGTGCTATTATTAAAATCCGTAAAAAAAAATATTATTTGCTAACCCCAAAGAGCAAATCAGGTTAAAATCTACGGGAGATTAAAATACAAAATACAAAACCTTAACAAAAGGGAAAGTCCAACCCGTTTCCAGTCAACAAAATTGAAACTGAGTTCGTGAGAAGTAAACTAATCCAGCCTGTTGTTTTAATACCTAATGTAAAGGCCTCTCCGGTAACATAATGCAGTCATTCAGTTAGGCTCACTGCTTAATAACCACCTTGGCATTTAGTTAGTCTTTGCTCCAGTCAATTAACCTATGTGACGTGTGGAGTCAATTCTTGTGTCAAAGGGTAGAAAGTTCGCCATGAGCTCAGCGGTGTATTTGAGATTTTGTTCGATCAGGTTTGAGATACGCTGACGTGATTTTTGTCAAACCCCGCAGGTGGTTGGCAGTGACGTTTTTCTCTCCTACCAGTGCACGGATGGCATTCCCATGTTTTGATGATCCCGGACTTAAAGGTATGGTTCACCATGCCGTGGTCAGCTCTGATCACCCCGTTAACAGGTTCTGTCTGGGCTACCCCCACCCCCACCTCCATTACCCCCCCCCCCCCACCCCCAGCTCATGCAGTGTAGCAACAATTAAAGCACCATTAATGTTTTATCTATTCAAGTTAATCCTACATTTTGAGTCAAATACTGGAGAAGAACAATATAAAACTCAGTGCAGTTTTGATTTGAAAATTGCTGAGATAGATACAAAACAAATAAGTTTTTGTAGTGATGACTCTTAAAGCTGTTACAATAATAATAAATAAAAACAAAAAATTATAAATTAATAAAATCTTCCATTTATGCATGTTTTTAGTGAAGATAAATGATATTAAACTTTTCCTTTAAGCAAACTTCACGCTGGCTATGGTCCATGCCAAAGAATACACAGCCATTGGAAATATGCCGACAGAGAGCGCCATCAACGGTCCCGATGGACTAGTTACAACACACTTTGCTACGTCGCCAAAGATGTCGACATACTTAGTGTGTTTTGCTGTGTTGGATTTCCCTTCCATAGAGATAACGTCACGGAATAATATCACAGTAAGAGGCGAAGGTTTTTTCCATGACCCTTTAAACAATTCTTTTTTTGGAATGTTGCTATATTATTTTTAATTTACAAAAAAAAACATCCCCTAAATAAAGAATAACAAGAGAAAAAAACACCCCCCCCCAAAAAAAAAAAAAAAAAAAAAAACATACTATTTATGGGCCTCTTATCGAATAACAATGTTGTTCATAAAATTATTGTCCACTTCTACATCATTCGTTTCAAGCAGGCATACAATATTACTACTAATAATACGAACACATTAAGTTGACTTTCTACACCACCAATAAAAACATGCTTAACTACATATGAGTATATATACGCGTTTTTGAGATTTGGTTATGTTTTTTTATTTCTATTTCAAAGTGAGAATAATGAAGAAAAAAAATTGTATATATATATTATATATATATATATATATATATATATATATATATATATATATATATATATATTTATAGTTTTTTTCTGAATGAATTTGCAGATTGCCAGTTTGGTAAAATGAGAGGAGAAACTGTCTGTAAAATACTGACCATGAAACATGGCCAAATATTTCTGAGAGAAACTTAATCAAATCCTATTTTGCGGATGTACTATTGTTCTTCTTATAGATTCGAGGTTGGGCTAGACCAGATGCAATGGATTCCCTACAATTTGGATTAAATATGACAGCAGAGATCTTAGATTTCTTCATCCAGCACATTGGGGTTGGGTTTCCTCTACCAAAGATAGGTAAATCCTCGCTAAATGTCATTGTGTCTACATGTATTTTGCTGAGTAATTTTAACTAGCCCTTTGGATGGCAACTAGCCCTTTGTTTTTTTTACATGGATTTCTTATACTGACAAGAGCGCTATTATACAAATACACATTTATATAGCCCTAAGTTTAACCATAAATTTACCGGAAATCTCTTTATCGAGCATTCTCATATGGAGTTCTTGGTTATTGGTTCTGCAGTAGAACCTTTTGTCGAACTAACACGGCCCGTCATTTATAGAACCACATTTCTGACTCCACAAAATTACGGACCGTGTTAGTTAACGATTTTTATTTTATTTTTTTTTTTTTTTTTAAAGCGAATAATTTCGAGGGATATTTTTGTGGGAATCATAACATTTAAACTTTGTCAACTTCTTTCCAATCGTTTTTTGTTTCACTTTTAAAGCATCTTTCCAACCACATTCACTTCATACAAACGCTTGTATGCATTATAGCCAAAAACACGTAATCCGAAGGCATCGTGTCCATTAAATCAAAACATTGTGTGTGCTATTGAGACTTATAGCAGTGTGATTTAAATCACTTTTTTATTTTACCGAATTAACCCCTGACTCGTTGCAGATGTTGTAGCTGTTCCAAACTTTATGCCATCTGCAATGGAGAACTGGGGACTAATCACCTACAGGGAAACCGCATTACTTAATCAAGAAAATACTACGCCAGAGATAGACCGTCGATATCAAGGCTTCACCATTGCCCATGAGATGGGACACCAGGTTAGTCGGTTAGGAATAGACCTTTATTTTGCAACGTCACATCCAAACTTGCTGTTCCAACCAAGGTTGGAAAACTATGGGAGGCCATGAATGAACAGCAAAAACGGATAGCCACAGTTCGTAACAGTGTTACAAAAAATAGTGTTGAATTTGTAGGCCTATATATATATTTAAAAAAAAAAAAAATAAAAAAAATTGAGAGTTTGCAGAATTTTTTTATTTGGTCACAACATCTGTACCGGCGATTGAAAGTTTTGCTCTAGTATTCGGTCCTCCATGCCAACCAGCGTGGTTTGTTGATCAACAAAAGAAAGGTCTAAAGGAAGGAACTATAAATAAATAGTAAACTTGCGGGTACAACCACGTGTCAATCTCTTTTGTGACAGTGGTGGCTCTGAAAAGAATGGTCTATGTTCGTCTTTTTAATGCAAATATCGATTTGCTGCCAGTCTTTATGATCAGTTAACTCTTGAGTTTGACATAAGACTCTTCTGACGTCGTCTAACCTTGACGGCCATCAACAAATGTGTATTAATCACCACAGGCTGTTTTGATTTGTTCAAACTAACTCCCTGTTTGTATAGCTGTTTTCATCAAATGCAATCTCTGAAAGTATACTTTACAGACGAATGGCATGGATCGCCGAGAGAAAAACAAATACATCAAAGTCACTTATTTTAAATTAAATTTGATAGTCTAGGATAAAGCCGGCTCGGATCCGCCCATTTTGATCACCGCTTTTGGGTTCACAGTTCACATGGATTGTTGACTTCCTTGTAACTTGAATATAACATATCAATGTATTGTTGATACATTTTCTCAACTAACACTAAATTGATCAAAGCCAAAAAGACTCCATCGGATGAGTCTATATTGAGGAAAAAGACATTTCCTTTTTCGAGTAAATCAACTGCCTGTCGTTCCGCAACTTGACTACTTCTTGTAACATTGAGTGCAACGAGTGCAAATTAAACCTACTGTTATCAATAAACTGCACGATTGAATCGCTTCTTGAGTATCAAACCCCCCACCACCCCCCCGCATCTTCATCTTGTCAATTTACGTGGAACTAGATTATTTCAAACAACGCATCGCGCCGCGGCATTCACCTCCCTCCTGTGTGGATTGCTGTCCGGCCGGATACAAAGAGAACTGTCGATATTGAAGGACGTCAGATAAACCGATCTTCATTGTTGGACTAAACACTTTGACTGCACATGCCCAAAAGTAAAACAAAAAATGCAACGAAAATCGTTTGGATACATTTCTCTGGAGTCTACTGAAGTAGCGCTAATTGCGCATGTGCAAGGGAGAAAGTAAAAACTCTCTAGTTACCATTAGAGTTTCTGAATAAAACTAGAAGGCGTGTACCACCATGTGATACACTCATAATTATTGTTGCCACCATAAGTGATGGTATCAGTCACCACTGAATGGGCATAAGTCTGATATTGCTGGACAATATTCGAAACACAGTCACCCACTGGTCGCAGTACCCCCCCCCCCCTCCCATGTTACGAGCGAGGACCACTTTCACCGTCATTTTTTGTGTAATGATTTCCTGTATTGATGGTTCTGTTTTATCCCCCTAAAAACAAAGCAAACGGATATTTATTATACAAGTAATAAATAAAACTACACCCCAGTCAGAATACAGAACGGTCTGAAATTCCACTGATATAGACAATCTTACTTTATTCAAGCAGCCATCAAATTTAACAACTTTGATTAACCGTTGCTACGTTTTGTCTTCTTGTAGTATTTTGGAAACTTGGTAACTCACGATTGGTGGGACTTCATGCTCTTGAAGGAAGGAGGGGCATCGTATCTTGCATTTACGAGTCTTCAGGTTGTGCAACCCACATGGGGAGAAGTAAGACAATCATCAATGAATGCATCTTGTGTCAATTTATGGTAGCATTTCATCTTCTGGACAAGCAATATCATTACAGTATGGTCTATACAGGGCCCAATTTCATGGCTCTGCTTACCGCGGAATTTTGCGCTTACGGAGCCCTTGTAGCACATGATTCTATGATACGTAAGCGCAGAAATCCGCGGTAAGCATAGACTTGTGGACAAGTCGTTTATGGTTGTTGCGGCCGGTGATAGTCGAGTTGCGGCGGTGCATAGTCGAGTCCCTCCCCCCCCCCCCCGATCGAAGACTGCTCTCGCGGGGGCCAGCAGTCTCGCGAGAGCATCGCCCGTGTCGCGAGATTCGCGGAGTGAGTCGGAACGCTATCACCGCGACAAACATTTAACGACTTTTCCACAAGTCTACAGTAAGCAGAGCTATGAAATTGGGTCCAGGTCTGCAACCAATAGACCGAAAACACATTATCCTTAATTGCTCGTTCATTGTTTTGCAAAAACAGATGAAACCCTTGAAGTTCTATCCTCAGACAGGCCGGTTGGCCTTTGACCAATTAGGAAGTATGACCCATGGACTCCGAATCCCCAGTTGTAAAACACTTTCCATAATAGGTAGTATAACAAACAACAAGTTGCGGTTTCTCAGTGTTAAAACATATAATTCGAGACAAAATCGTGAAATACAATATTCATGAAATACAATAACTAACATTTGACAAATTTGGCTTAATTCGTTGTGTGAGTCAGGAGAAAATAGTGTAAACAGTAAGCAGTAAACACATCATACTTAATTTTGATTTTAACAACCGAAATCAGCTGTTGCATTTTTTTTTTTAATGTTTTCAGATACATTTTCTCGAAAATAACTTGGAGAAAAAAAGAAGAAGAAAAAAGAGGTTATATTATGAACTTGATAACCAGTAGGCTTTTGGACCATTGATTAATAAGGGAATCGATGTGTGGTGACTAGGTTTTTAAACTAGTGGTTTGACTACCGCCGAGGCCTGGTTCTTGTTAATTTTACCAGGAAAAACCCTGTAAAAGTTGAGAAAAAAAAAACTGACAGTTTAGCCTCAACTCACCTCGACTCGGCGTTGAATTTATATGCGTGTAGAAAAAACGCGTCGCGCACCTTTCAAATTGTGCGCTTAAATTTCAAACTATTGCACGCAAGTTTTTTACTAATGCGCGAAATAAACTATGCTACCTACTGAATTTGAACGCTCCGCGCAAAAACTTGATAGCGACCTCTTAGAAGGAAACAAAAATAGACTATAATTATTTAGAAACTTCTGACTGTGTTTATATCACACATTTGAACATGGCCATCGACCATTCAGATTGGATAAACTGTCCCAGGTATTTATAATACCGGTTTACTACCTTAAACTTGGCTTACGTGACATCAAATTAAGAGTTCAAACACTGCACTACATAACGATTATAAAGGGGCTGTGATTTGTCAGAGGATAAAACAAGAGCATAGTTCACTCTGATAATTTTATGTCTTCATCAGGAAGATGTATTTGTAATTGAACAAGTGGCTAAGGCTTTGGATTACGATGCAGAAGCCAGTGCTAGACCTATACAGAAAGAAGTGTCTACAGTGGCTGAGATTTATGGAGGTTTTGGATACAGCTCTTACGATAAGGTATGTACTTTTACAATACGTTACACGGTTGTATTGTTTTCACACACGTGCCATTCGTATTGTATCTTTACACGTCTGTCTACCGAGAACTCCAGGCAAAGTACACCGATAATAAATGGTACATTTTCAACACGGGGTGAAATCTGTTTAACATTGCCACATCGTGTATACTGGTCAGCTCATTATGACATGATATTCTAGGCAGGACCATGTCACACGTCCTAGAGGGGTTGTCAATCAACAATAATTATGTGCTGAGTTGGGACTTGACAAGTCAAAGAGCGCCCTCTAGGGACGGGCCATTTTTTATTTATTTTATTTTTATTTTTTTATCCTGAGTATGTGTAGCCCCAGCATCTGATGTCACACTACGACGCTCGTTATTAACACCTGATACCAGCATGACCGGATATTACCAGGTGTAATTTTGACATTAATACTATCAATAGCAAAACTTATAACGCGCACATATCCACCGATAGAGTGCCCAAGGCGCCGACAAGAAAAACATTACAATAACATAAACTTACAAAATACATAAATGGAAAATGACAATGATGATGCAATTACAATAAGCGTGGGAAGGCCTGGGGCATCAAATGCGTTTTAAGCTGAGATTTAAAAGTACTCAAAGAACTAGATGCTTGAATATGCAGCGGTAACACATGCCACAAGCGAGGAGCAGCTGTAGCAAAAGCCCATTCATTTCACGCGGAGATTTGCAGTCACTTCACACGTATACACGCATACACACTACATAGTGAATAAAACAACATTACATGATGTACAAATATTATTCACACACTGTATACAGACGATCGAAAGTGCAAGCTGACAAATGACATCACCCCGGACCAATCATAACACAGATATGGAAAGCCTACGTCAATACTTTTGAGGCCAGAAAGGACACAACAACAAAAAAGCAAACAAAAAAACAAGCAAACAAATAAAATAAAAACATACATTACATCACACAAATATAAAGAATTTAAACAAACATAAAGTTCAAAATCCCGAAACAAGAGTGAATTGCAAAAAGGAAAACAAAGAAAAAAAAATACCCCCTCCCCTAAAAAAAAAACAAACAAACAAACAAACAAACTAACAAACAAACAGCAACAACAACAAAGATACAAACAAACCTGATTTCAAAGTCTAAGGATATATAAAATCAAATAAAAACAAGCCACAAATAAAAGATTAAACAAATGCCTAAACAAATTCACAATTTTATTAGTAGGCCCTAATGAATTTGGACCATAAAATAGTTATACACAAGTAACTTACAAATAAGCAAGTATTTCACAATAAAATCCCAAATAATTTGTATGCGCACAGAAACTATTAAAACATATAAATGAAATAACTTAAAACATGAAATGCTTCTAAAATGCCGAGCAAAATTGCAAAAGCACCTGGAGCGAGGAACTAACTGACGATATAAACGAACAACTCAGAGATGAACTTACTATCAAGAAATCAACAAACAACTCGGAACTAGAAGCACAACTCGGAACTATGCGAATATTGCATGAATACACCAACGGCAGAACTTCACAACGTAGACTGCTGATTGGCTGGTGGTCTGATGCCCTCTGATCCACCACGCGGCACTTTTGCTAGTTTAGCTGTCCCGACGAAATCGACACGTGGTCCAAATATTTCATAGTTTGGGTTGTTTGACGTGTACTATAGAGAGGAAGGCAAGGTCTGGTCTCTTCCACCATAATTGAAAGTGACCACAGGGTACCTAGTCTACATAATATAGCTTTCTGGATCATGGTCCGATTACCTTCATGGTCTGTGTGAGTATTATCGACCCCATATCCCCATCGCTCCTGCACAGCCCGAGTTAACTGAAAAGATGTTTAGTTTTCAAGACTCTTGCAGTAAAACTAGAATCGTGGTTCAAATTTCAAAAGAAAGCGATAATAATGTCGTTGAATAACAAAATTATTTAGAAGTGATAATTTCCTAAGTGCCTCTCGTTTATACGGCTACTGGTACTTCTTACGGCGATTTTTTGTTATGATGATAAGGACAATGTTTGTTAAAGGCATCAAATGATCTTACTGATTAATTGCCAAGTCATTGGTATGTAGATAATATTATTATGTGCTGACACCGTAACGCAGGACGTTGTCTTTTTAGTAATCTTCATCATATTTAAACAACATGAGTTTTATGTATTTTATATATTCTAATACATACCCTTACGAGAAAGCGTTGGATAGCCTTATCTCAACGCTATGTTCTTTGCCTTTGCTACCGTAATCTTCGTTGAATATAAAAGATATTGGTTTTGTAATCATCTGGCAAAAATAGAAAATGGCAGTTGAAGACGCACTGTCCCCACCATGAATGCGTCCTCGTATTTAACTGTACACAAATAAAACACAATTTTAACACACTAACGACTTCATATCCAGAAAAAAGGTGCACCATTTTATTGTATTTTATATAAAATTAGTTTTTGCCCTACAGCCATAATGAAATGGCTATGTGGTGACGATACTAAAGACGTGATAGACAGATGTAATATATTATATAGCTGCTGTTTGATTTTTAAAACACTACAGCGAGTCTACATATAAGATCATAGCTAGTCTTCTCATCGTTTATGGTAACCGACATACCTTTCAGTTCCATACAACTAATATATTAAAACGTTATGTGTCTGTTTGCCAGTCACCTGCAATACTGCGCATGTGTGAACACGTCATTGGAAAGCCAATCTTCAAAAAAGGACTCACGGTAAGCCGTTTTCTTTTACGTCATACGCATTTACATATTATCTCATGTTTAATTAAGTAAGTAAGTACGATATCATAATTGTCTCTGTAACAATCACGTGTTTCATACTAGCAACCCTCATTAATAATATACACATTTTTACAGATCGGATATTAATAAATATAGGATGTTTGATCCCCTCTTCTTGAACATGGGTTATCATAAGTGGGAAGTTTGTATACTCGTAATGAGCGAAATAGCAAGTAGTACGATGTTTAAAGGAACATTACATAATTGTTTTTTGCTAACAAAACAGTTGCTGGCAGTGTAAGCACTTTATGTAATCCACCATATAAACTGACAAACCTGTAGAAGTTTGAGATCGATCAGCCATCTGGGTCACGAGAAAAAAGTGAAAACAAACCCATTACACATTTGCATGAAATCATATAGATTTAACCAATGAATAAAACGCTCACTGAGCGAAAAACTCCAATCGGAAAATTGGTTTATTAATTTATCATCAAATATGGCATTTCAGACATAAGTATTTCAAGGGATGGTTTCTACTATCATCATCATTAGACCGTGTAAGTTTTATGTAAATCTGTGATCAAAAAGTAGATTTGATAAGTTTGTTTTGTTCCTACCAATTATGTAATGTTCCTTAAATGTTTGATTCGGAAACAGTCATGACTTTGAAAACTGTCTAATGGTGTTCAGACACTTTTTTCAAACTGTACAAATAACGATAAATTATAAACGCCTCAAAACACAGAAATACATGACAAGATATGCCTTTAGGACTGCAACCAACGATGATTTCTGGAAGTGTTTGCAAGAGGTAAGTCTGCCCTTTTCTAATTGGATTGAAAAAAATTTTTTACTAGAGTGGGACATTGAACGTGCGAAATCCAGATTAGACGTACTGGCGCACATGGCCTCGCTTACTAATCTTACAGTCAGCTTAGCCAAACTAGTTGATGGCGTGTCCACGACTATATTTGGCTCATGGCTGATAACACTATGCAGTTAGCCACAGCCGTATCCGTAGACAAGGTTGCTGTTTCAGGAGACCATTGATGGAAAGTGTTGTCAAAATAAAAGATTACAGCCTCAACAACCTTGTCCCCAGGGTGTGTCGAGCAGTACGAGGTTGACCGCTCTCTCATTTTGGATCATTTGCATATCCATTTTTTTTTATACGTATGCAAATTAGATTAGTCTGGCTGCTTTTCGAAATTCACATCTTCGTCATGACCGAGACCGGTACCAGATATAATAGCCTGTTTGTACATTGGTTGCCGGCCGGTTGTTTTGACAAAGGATAACCTTTGGTTTTGTCCAACCACGGTCCAAGTAAGGAGTTTCCCTCCCAGGGTTTACTATTGTAAACATGGTTGGAAATAAAGTAAACCATGGGGACGAGGTTGCAACCCTAATTCGGGGATGACGAACACGTTGACAAAAATAATTCGAGAAACCACTGAGAATCAGTGAGAATATCCCCTTGAAGATGAGTCTGGACATTGCTTAAAATGATCACTACGTCATTTACCACACCTAGATGACAATTCATGATTCTCATTGTTTGGATTAGCAGAATTTCGAGTCAAGTGTTTGAGTACACTTTTGTTAATCCTGGCCAACTTGATATTGGGAACCTATTTAATTTTAATTTTGTTTTATTTTAACATTTTTTTTCCCAAATAGAATATTAAATTGTGTATACTGTACGTTTTTTTTTTTTTGAGAAATGGCCGAATAAATAATAATAATAATTCTTATAGGAAGTGAACGAAGATGGGATGCTAGACATCAATGTTACTGACTTCATGCATCCATGGGTACTTCAAGCAGGATTCCCTGTTGTGAATATCACGAGAAACTACGAGATTACAGATGAGATCTCATTCAGTGCAGAACAAAGCCGATTTCTAATTAATCAGGATGAGACGGATGATGCAAAGTAAGTTTGTAAATAGCATCACAAGGATACCCCCAGAATAAAAGGAAATGTTCTTTCTGGCAGGTGTTGATGATGTAATATTGCTTATATTGTTCTCTCAAATCTATATCTTACTGTTTAATCATTAAATGCCAGAAATGTTTGCCAAATAAGTGTATTTATTTACGGTGAATTGCTGGACAGTGGACATGAAGGAGACATATGAAACAAGGAAACAATAAACAGGAAAAGAAAGAAAAACATATGTTGTGAATTCATCAAGAGTTGTGCGATATTAAACATTCAATGTTTTATTTATTTATCTAACCGTGTCTTTGCGGAGCTGAAGCCTTCGGCAATCAACAAATAAATAAACAAACAATGATAGCAGCAATCTGTTGTTGGTGTGTTTTTCTCTTTCGTATAGTTCCCTTTGGAAAATACCATTACAATTCCGGACAAAGCTTTCACCGACAAACACCGATCCTGTGTGGCTAAACAGTCATTCTGGTAAGAAGACATTTGTAATACAGCAAACTATCTAAGCGGTCTGCGTTATAATGAAGATTGTACTAAAACACATGGAAACTAATACGAAATGACAACGTGCTCATTGTTTTGTAATTAATGATTAAACTCTAACCTCAATGGCACATAATGCAGATTGATTGTAAAATGCAAATTTATAAGAGAGAATGCAAACAAATAAATAACGCACCCCGCAAAAACAGACACGATACTTATATCTCACAAATCAAAATGCAAACTCCTAATTCATTTCCAGAGAATTATACACATGTATTCCTTTGTAACTTGTTTGGTTGACGTTCGCTTACCCCATATCCCACCAGCTGTAAGTCCTCACGTGATCGCTGGGTCGAATGCTGATTGGCTCTTGATGAATCCCGATCGTTTTGGTTTCTATCGAGTAAACTATGACGTAAACAACTGGAAAATTCTGATTGGTCAGCTCGTGGCAAATCATTCTGTAAGTAAACAGGATTAGTGGGTCTTAATGCAAATCATCGGTAAAGGTATGATGACACGTCTAATCAAATGTAATCAAGCGCACAATTCCATACTAAATGATCAGGCGTCTAAATACAATGACAAGAAAGATGAAGCAAAACACTATTTTTAGTCCTGACTGTAAGAAAATGTATGTTCATTAGTATTTCTTTGTTTTACCCTATATACGTAAAGCACTGAGCTCAGTACTTTCCTGAGTCATGTGGAAAAACAAATCCACAGGCATGTACTCAGGTGGGATTAGAACCCACGACATTTGCCAATCTACAGCAAATGTGTTACCAACTAAACCACCGAAAGTATCCGAATAGTAATAATAACTAGTACTTATTGAGCGCATTTTACAATGACGTATCAATGCGCTTTAAATCATCATTAAAATGGAAGTTGTTCAGCAACAAATGTTGCTTAGAATTTGTATTTAAAGGAACGTTACAGAATTGGTAAGGAAAAAAACTTGTAAAATATACTTTTTATCACAGATTTACATAAAACTTACTCGGTCTAATGATGATGATAGAGAAAACACCCTTGAAATATTTCTTTCTAAAATGTCATAGTTGATGAAGAATGAATAAACTAATTTGCCGATTAGAGTTTACCGCTCAGTGAGCGTTTTGTTCGTTTGTTGAATCTATATGATTTCATGCAAATGTGTAATCGGTTTTTCACTATTTTCTCGTGACCCAGATGGCCGATCGATCTCAAACTTCTACAGGTTTGCCAGTTTATGTATATGGTGAATTACATAAAGTGCTTACACTGCCAGCAACTGTTTTGTTAGCAAAAACCGATTCTGTAATGTTCCCTTAACTAAGTTTTTATTAGCAGAGACCCAGTAAGGAGCCTGTAAACCCGCATTGTATTCTGGTCTGTATTCTGTTTTCTGTAATGCAGGACTCCGTGAGATTGAGCCCTTTTTAGGTCATGTGGATAAAATTCACATATTCGTTTTAGTTTCTTTTTCACTACTTGCAGGTTTTTTCAGTTAGCAGTCGAGCCGCCCTAATTGGTGATTCGTTCTCTTTGGCAATACGTGGTGATCTCGGTTATTTGATACCGTTGGGAATGACGAGATACTTAGCCAGAGAAATGGACTATGTACCGTGGTCGGCAACCCGTAACGTAATGCGGTATTTTGACAATCGGCTGATTTCTTCAGGAGCTTATGGTTCATTTATGGTAATTAAAAACTGTTTGTTTTTGTGATGACATAATTAAAAAGCATAACTCAAAATGCCTTTTGTGTAAGCACATTTATTTCATGTAATTTAGTGGCTTAAGCTATGCGGCTGTACTCTCACTAGACCGATCCATCAACCTCCGCCGCTTGACGTGTTGACCAATTTCAACCTAACCATCATTGTTAGTTAGTATAATTGTAAACCAGTTTGATTATTACGAAGGCCCAGCCGCGCCACCGAAGTATATATTTTCAGCGGGACCTAATTCGTTATAACGAATTAATCGTTCGTAATAACGAATTTTTTAATTTTTTATTACGAATTAGTAATCCGTTAAAAGGAATTATAATCAGTTAAAACGAATTAGTCATTCGTTATAACACAAGAACAATTGGCCTACATCCATGGTGTGACTGTGCGGCCGTGCCCGACCGTAGTGCCAGCCATATCCACATAGCCACGGCCGAAGTCATTAATTAGGACACGGCTGCACAGTACGTCGCGTCGTGGAGATGGGCCAATGATTAATTCGTTATAACGAATTAGTTCCCGCTGATAATATATATTTGTCAGTGGCACAATTGGGCTTTCGTAGATTATGATCTACAAGAGGGTGCTGTTTCATTTTACTGCAAGTATCGCTATCGTAATTGTCAGTAAATATGACGGGTGAACTTGTTTGAAAATAATCTGAAGAGGGCGCTGTTTTCTTTCCTTGCAGAAGTACATGAGGAATCAGATTACTCCTTTGTACAACTCACTTGGTTGGGATGACTCCGGATTGCATCTACGCATGTAAGAATCCTGGGTTTCTTTCAGTGTGCTATTCGAACCCAACTTTTAAAAATGTGGACTGTGTATATTGAGAACGCTCTATATGTTAGTTCCATTGCGGTCTTTCAGATAAAGACAGGGGACCAGTATAGCAGTGACCATCATTTTGATTATTAGACCGGTGCCTGTCCTTATTCTTGCAGATAGGGACAGGGGACCAGTCTATCAATGGGAAAGCTGAAATTATGCAACGGCAGCACCGATAATGGCTAAAGGCAGCTAGAGTAATTTTACTTTCGTATAAACTGTTGTAGCACAGAGGAAGAGTCAAGCCTAATTGTCGCTGATATGAACAGATAACTGAACACTGTATTTGTGTTTATTTCAACGGAACCTAAAGGCATCTGATTCACTAAGATGAATGATCACTGCAGCCCAATGACAAATACACGTATGGGGTAAAGCAAAATAAAACAATATAAGAAGCAAAATAAGCAGGATAAATATAATCATTGGGGCATGAGGCTGTTTTGAGCAGAAGCTTGTAGAAAAAAGAAAGGAAAACAAAGGAAAACACTAAACACAAAACAACAACAACAACAACAACAACCCCCCTTAAAAAAGACACACAAACAATAGTTACACTGACACAATACACACAATATAGATCAGATGTATTACAAATAATTCATAATATTACGAAAAAGATAGCAAAACAGTTGCAGCAAAAGCGATACTAAACGAGTGAGAGGAATTACGAGGTGAATGTGAAGCAAGTTACTTAGGAGGGGAAGCTAGAGTTTATATCGGGAGATAAGGTGACGTTAGAAAAAAAAATACTTAACAAGACTCACGGATATCTTAGGATCATATTTATGGCATTCCCTACCTGAAACTTTTTTCAAGTCAAACAAACCAGACACAAACAGAAAATATGTTCTAGAAGTATTTTCTAGTATTATTAAGGACACTGGACACTATTGGTAATTGTCAAAGACCAGTCTTCTCACTTGGTGTATCTCAACATATGGATAAAATAACAAACCTGTCAAAACTTGAGCTCAATTGGTCGTCGAAGTTGCGAGATAACTATGAAAGAAAAGAAAAAAACACCCTTGTCACACGAAGTTGTGTGCTTTCAGATGGTTGATTTCGAGACCTCAAATTCTAATTCTGAGGTCTCGAAATAAAAAATTCGTGGAAAATTACTTCTTTCTCGAAAACTGTGTCACTTCAGAGGGAGCCGTTTCTCACAATGTTTTATACTGTCAACCTCTCCCCATTACTCGTTACCAAGTAAGGTTTTATGCTAATAATTATTTTGAGTAATTACCAATAGTGTCCACTGCCTTTAATGAACTACTGATGTTGTTATTTTATTGTGTTATTCTTTTACCAATAATTTCCGCACTTATGTGGAGTCCTAATTCCATACTTATTTTTTTATTATACGACCAAATGTGCCTGTAAATTATTATTCCCCACCCCCCCCCCTCCTTGTCTCATCTTGACCATTTATAATTTCAGATTGACACGTGGCATTGCACTTCATCACGCCTGCAAATACAATCTGGTAGATTGCCAGGATAAAGCTTTGGCCCTCTATCGTACATGGATGGCAAATGTAACTGTGAACGCGTAAGTTTTTATGCGTTTTGTTTACATTATTTTTATTTCGTGAAAGTTTAAGCATATCTTACCTCTCTTAACTTTCTGTTTTATTGGTGTATTTTTTTACACAAACAAACCTGACTTTAATAATTGCGACCAATATAATACAGTTATATTTTTTTCTGGCAGTTTGATTGTTATTTTCTTTGTTTTAGAATTCCTGTGAATTATAAAAGAACGGTGTACTGTGCGGCCTTGGCAATTGGGCGTGGTGAAGAGTTCACCCTTCGCTCTTCAGCATTACCTAAAGACGCAAGACTATATCGAGCGATCAATCCTTCTTAGAACCTTGGCATGTACTCGACAGATTTGGGCGCTTAGTAGGTAAATATCATCTACTTGTATGTTTGGGTGTAGTAGGATACATACTTAGTGGGCGCTTAGTAGGTATATTACATAGATGGATAGAAATAATAATGTACTCGTAGGTTTAGGTTAATAGTAATACAGTACTGTAGGTTGGCCTGTAGGTTAAAAAACGTACTCGAAGGTTGGCCTAGAACACATCATTAGATCTGGGCGCTTAGTAAGTAAATAAAATGTACTCGTAGGTTTAGGTGTTTAATAAGTAAATATCATGTACTCGTAGGTTTGGGCGCTTAGTGTGAGCAGGCAGTCCGGGCTGTCGTCACCTCAAGGCTTGACTATGCTAGTGCCTTGCTTCAAGGTATTTCATCCTCAGCTATCTAGCGACTGCAACGGGTTAAAAAACCGTGCCGCCAAATGAATCCACAAATGTGGGAAGTATAGCCACGTGTATAATCAACTTCACTGGCTCCCGGTCTACCACCGAATTGTCTTTAAGATCCTCACCATAGTCTACAATTGTCTCCATAACGATGCCCCTTCTTATATCACCGGTCTCATTGATGTTTATCACCCGGGACGACCTGGCCTTCGGTCCGGTTCTGACTACACACTGTTTGTAGTTCCAAGAGTGCATTCGTCGGTAGGGGAACGATGATTTTATGCACACGCCCCACGTCTTTGGAACAGTCTTCCGAGGGAAATCCGCTCAGCCAAAACACTAAAAGGGTTCAAGAACTGTCTCAAGACTTTTCTATTCAGTCGTTAAATGCTTTCACTAATTTGAGTCTTTGTATCTGTAACTTTTTTTCTGCTGCTAAGCGCTGTGAAACCTTTCGTGTAAGGGCGCTCTATAAATGCTTGTTATTATTATTATTAGTAGTAGTAGGTAAATATCATGTACTCGTAGGTTTGGGCGCTTAGTAGGTTAATATACGTACTCGACAGGTTTGGGCGCTTAGTAGGTAAATATCTTGTACTCGACAGGTTTGGGCGCTTAGTAGGTAAATATCATGTACTCGTAGGTTTGGGCGCTTAGTAGGTTGATATAACGTACTCGACAGGTTTGGGCGCTTAGTAGGTAAATATCTTGTACTCGAAAGGTTTGAGCGCTTAGAGGTAAATATCATGTACACATCGGTTTGGGCGCTTAGTAAGTAAATATATCATGTACACATCGGTTTGGGCGCTTAGTAAGTAAATATATCATGTACACATCGGTTTGGGCGCTTAGTAAGTAATATTATGTACTCGTAGGTTTTGGCGCTTAGTAAGTAAATGTACTCGTAGAATTTGGCACATAGTATGTAAAACTCATATACTCGCTACTGGTTCGGGCGCTTAGTAGGTAAATATCATGTACTCGTAGGTTTGGGCGCTTAGTAGGTTAACACAACGTACTCGACAGGTTTGGGCGCTTAGTAGGTAAATATCTTGTACTCGACAGGTTTGGGCGCTTAGTAGGTAAATATCATGTACACAGGTTTGGGCGCTTAGTAGGTAAATATCATGTACACATAGGTTTGGGCGCTTAGTAGGTAAATATCTTGTACTCGACAGGTTTGGGCGCTTAGTAGGTAAATATCATGTACACAGGTTTGGGCGCTTAGTAGGAAATATCATGTACACATAGGTTGGTTTGGGCCTTAGTAGGTAAATATCATGTACACAGGTTTGGGCGCTTAGTAGTAATGTCAACATAGTAAATATCATGTACACATAGGTTTGGGCGCTAGTAGTAAATAATTTATCTGTAACATAGGTTTGGGCGCTAAGTAGTTAAATATCGTTGACTCGTAGGTTTGGGCGCTTAGTAGGTAAATATCATATACACATAGGTTTGGGCGCTTAGTAAGTAAATAATTTATGTAGTCGTAGGTTTTGGCGCTTAGTAAGTAAATGTACTCGTAGAATTTGGCGCCTAGTAAGTAAAAATCATATACTCGCTACTGGTTCGGGCGCTTAGTAGGTAAATATAATGTACTCGTAGGTTTGGGCTTAGTAGGTTAACATAACGTACTCGATAGGTAAATATCTTGTACTCGACAGGTTTGGGCGCTTAGTAGGTAAATATCTTGTACTCGACAGGTTTGGGCGCTTAGTAGGTAAATATCTTGTACTCGGCAGGTTTGGGCGCTTAGTAGGTAAATATCATGTACACAGGTTTGGGCGCTTAGTAGGTAAATATCATGTACACATAGGTTTGGGCGCTTGGTAGGTAAATATCGTTTACTCGTAGGTTTGGGCGCTTAGTAGGTAAACATCATTACACATAGGTTTGGGCGCTTAGTAAGTAAATAATTTATGTAGTCGTAGGTTTGGGCGCTTAGTAAGTAAAAATCATATATTCGCTACAGGTTTGGGCGCTTAGTAGGTACATACTATGTACTCATAGGTTTGGGCGCTTAATCTGAATATTCGTCTTTTCAAAACCCAATGAATGTCTCTTACATCAAGTTGCATCCCATGCGATAATCGTTGTCCATGAAAACTAGACAACAGCACGAAGACAAATGGATGTAACGAGGAATATTATTCGAAAACGATTAGTAAATAACCTCCTTCATTTTCCTCCATTTAACTCGAAGGTCGATTATAAATGCATTTTATGGTTTTCCGTGCTGCAATGCGTATAAGACGAATGAGTTTTCCCTGAGACTATCAATAATCAAATTTTTGACTTTTCAGTAAAATGTGACGGGCTCTGCAAAAATGGCCCCAATGTCCTAAAGACACAATAGTTTGTAACTCTGTAGCAATATGCAACCCTCTCGATAATCCTTACTTAAAACCTCTCAATTATTTTCAACATTTTATGAGAAATAAAAACAATGGAGGAGAAAAAGCTGTTTATTAAACGTGCAATGAGCCAAGAAATACATTTCGATTTTTACTTAGCAACGTTTGTTTTCGTAAAGTACCAATCAACAAACACTTATTGGTCTTGAATATGGCTCTAATACTGTTACAAAGTGTTGTTCGTGATTATTTTATCAACACACGACAAATTATTCAATCTAGATCAATCAAATTGGTATTGTTGGTGAACAAGAAAGTAAGAAAAATACTAACAAAAATATAACAATTTGTTTCAATCAAAGACAATTAAGAACTGATTGAAACAAACAAAACAATAATTATAAAATGGATTAGGGGCAAACTAACATAGCGGCAATCTCAGAAACCAAAAGGGTGCTTGCATTGAAATATCCACTGACAAATACAAACTGCAAAATTTACAGCAAAAACAAAAGCAACAAAAAAACAAACACATAATAACAACAATTTAACTCAAAAAGGGATACGTTGAACAAAACAAAAAAATCAAAATAATGATGGAAATACTAACTATAATATAGTCAAGGAAATAACAACAATGACAAGAAGGTTGTGCAGAATGACGACATTAGTAATAAATAACACAACCGTATGGCAACAAGGCAAAAATGCAAACAGTAAATTTTATGCAGCTTGTTATTTTCCATAATCTATTAAATTTGAACCGCTTTTTTGCTTAAATTTCTCATTTAATGAGCCAGAAAAAAAAATCCTTTTTGTTTCGTTATGGTTTTGGACATGAATTTAGGTCAATCTTTGAAGCAATGCATGTGTTTTGTTAGTGTTCCGCCCTATTTTTATTTAGTAGATTAAGTCCCCTTTTAGCATTCCCCGTGGCCAGTAATTTGCAGTAAACAGTTGGATTAAATCGTTTATTGAATTAAGATAAACGTAAGTGTATAAATGGGATAATAATTAATGAGTAAAATGTGATATTAAGAACAAATCTTGTTATTGCCAAACTGTCGCATAATCATTTAATCTTCTTTCATATTAATCTGTCTTTATTTTATGATTAGTTTGTATTATTGAATATATTACTCAATGTCCCCAAAAACATGGGAAAAGTATACGGCACGCAATATTGTTGGGGATTGAGAAATAACGAAGTTTTGATAAGGTCTTGCAAGCAATTTTGACAAGACTGTCGCGAAAAATTGACATATTTTTTTTAATTTTATTTTGAATCGACTACTAACAAATATTTATTTTATTATGTACAATTAAAAACTAACTCTAATAATCCCCACCACAATAGGAAGTCTATTTCACCAATACCCGAATTGAATAAACATCCTGATGGGATTGTTAATGATCTAGTTGCTTATATTTTAAACCCTTTCAAAAACAAACACCACAACAACGACAACAGCAACAACAACAACAACAACAACAACAACAACAACAACAACAACAACACAACAACAACAACAACAACAACAACAACAACAACAACAAAACAACAACAACAACAACAACAACACCGACAACAACAACAACAACAACATCAATACCAACAACAACAACAACAACAACTAAAAACGACTACAACTAAAACGACAACAACAACAACAACAACAACAACAACAACAACAACAACAACAACAACAACAACAACAACAACAACAACAACAACAACAACAACAACAACAACAGCGACGACGACGACGGTGACAACAGCAACAACGCAAGTCAACATCAGTCTGAATAAGTCTCGATTTTGAGTATTCAACAATAAAGGAAATACTTTCACTTTTAGTCAAGGATTCAAGATAATTGTTCGACCGTCTCCAACATTTGAATATTTCTCTCGTTTGAATTGTTATTAATATCGTGTGACATATTCGTTTCAGTTTATTGCATTATACATTGGATCCTGGGGTGATTAAAGCTCAAGATGTCTCACTAATTTTGGGAGGCGTAGCCAGTAATCCCATTGGCAGTTCACTTGCATGGGATTTCTTCAGAGCAAACTATGATATCTTCCGACAAAAGTAAGTCAGTATTTTTTGTCTTCTTATCGGAACAGTTGGTCGAGACTTAACACGTTGTCGCGAACATATTAATTACAGACACACTCTCATTTAGTTTCTGTTTAGTTTTGATCATAATTTGTGGCGTGTCGTGGCCGAGTGGTCTAGTTCACCGGACCCAAGCTCTGGTGTTGTCAGCAGCAGAGTGTGGGTTCCAATCCCGGTCATGACACTTGTTCCCTTGAGCAAGGCACTTAACCATAGTTGCTTTGTAAAAAGTTGGGAATGGTAGTGCATTCTGCTCTATACCAGCCAGGCTACCAACGCCTACATCCTTACGGACTGTGAAGGGGGTATAACCCTGTTTCAGCACCAGGAGTAGGTGGCAACATGCTCTAGTGTCAGTTGATTTGGGTCAACAGCCCAAAACAGTTAAGTGTAGCCCTCACTTTGAGTGGCCGTTCGGCCTTGTGAGTTAGGCGATATCTCATAAAAAAAAATTAAAAAAAATGAAAAAATTATTCTTATGTTGTTACATGATTCCAAAGTTTGCGTTTGCATTTTTTTCCACAGATTTGATAAGAGCTTGTTTCAGCTTGAACGTATCATAAGAGCTGTGACGAGACCATTTAATTCTAAATTCCGTCTCCAACAGGTAAGAGGACAGGTGTATATATCCTTGTTATGCCAATAGGCAACTCCAATTAAGCTCTTAATATAATCTTCATTTTTTAAAGGGAGGGTATATCTTTGGTAACTACCCCCAAAATTAATGACCACGAAAACTTACTTGGAAGAAGCAATACAGCTGTTGAACATGTATAACATTTTAAGAAACGATTCCCTTCAAGGGAAATGGTTATAAAGAGAAGGATTCGAAGCATTTCAATCTGGGGAACGTTTCTGCATGAAATATTCCTCAGATTGTGTATTCAAATTACGGTTTACTAGATTTTCGGCAATATCTCAAAAACGCTTCCACCTTTTGAAATGAAATTTTCACAGGTTAGTCCTGTTGTTAATACGTTTTGATATAATAAAAACAGTCGAAAGGTTCCAAAAACCAAAGGTAAACTTTTCCTTTAAAGATTTACTTTCTATATTATGAAAACAAACAGCAGCAGCCAGCAAAGGTTGCACTATAGTAGGCAGAACACATGGCCTTACAAAACCATCGTTACTAAAAAGAGAAATCAACCGAAACGTCAGCAGTGTCCACAAAACATCACTGCCAGAATACCACCCCTAAATATTACCGCATCAGTCGGTATTCAAAGATCTCTATTATTTCCAGCAGCCTTTAGGATTCGCTCGTCCCCAGCGCCTTGCCTTAAAACCAAAGGCGCTGGGATGGGCAAACGTATCGTTAACGTTAATGCTCAGTCCCATGCTCAGTCCCATAATGCCTCACACTCACACTGCAAGCACTGCACGCATGACGTACTTCCTGAACAAGAATATGTGCAAGCTGATTAGCCCATCCCAGCGGTCCTGGATAGGCCGCTGGGGCCGAGCGAACCTTTAGGATGTCATGCTTTGTTGTAAGCCATGTTGTTCTGCATCGGATGTTTACTTTTCTGTGCATTTTTAATCCCTTTTTTCCCGCAAAAACACCGGGAGTTTTTGGCTGTACCGCGGTAAGAAATACCGATAATCAACACGTCGTGAAAACTCCGACCTATGGAGCTATGAATGAAAGGTGATTTCACGCAGATTTTGAGCTATACAAATGTGTGAAACTGAAAGCAACTGCCATGTAACTTTGACTTGTTTGTTCGCCTGCCTTTTCGACATCAATGCTTGTACTTTCAATGTAATGAACCCATCAAGCTGCCTCAGGGAAAAATGTTGCTCTGGACGTTACACGCGTGTTTTGTTTACGTGTGATTGACTTGTTCAGAGGATGTTTTCCCCGACACTTTCTTATCAAAGTGGCGAATATTTTCAACCTCATAAAAGCTCTCACTACGGTAAGCTGCTTCATGTTACAATATAAATTACACACCATTGCAAAGCTTATAAAACCAACGATCTCAATATAATACCATTAGTACAGCATTTGTCATTATACTATTTGTTATTATTTGAAATGGAAAACAAAAATTAACAAAAACAGATAATTTGCTATAATGAAACTACAATTTCCCGTCGCTATTTTCCGCATCGTACTATTGACACAAATTATGAAACACAGTTGATTAACATATTCAGATAATTTCCTACTCTTTCCATCAGTATTTATTTTATTGGGATTTGATGTTTTGTAAAGCTGTTATAATTATTGTATTGCTTGAAATGTGCTGAGACATTTACGCCCGTTTTGTACACAGCAGCTAGGCGGATATGGGTTTATAAACGGTTCTTGTTATTTTTACTTCACCCTTCATCCATTATGAATTATGTGCAATGTACGGAATTCAAATGCGCCATTAAATTGCAATTGTTGTTTTTTTGTTTATTTTTGCTCACTTCAAGTTGAAGAAGTTTATGGCTGAGCATCCTGAAGAGAGAACTGCCTGGGCATTCAGACAAGCAGTGGCAGATACAAAAACAAACATACGATGGATAGAATCACACTATGACGAAGTGAAAGAATGGTTGGACGAGGCGATAGTTTGAGATAGTCTCAGAGGGAGCTGGAGGAATGATGATGGGGGTAATGATTGATTAGTATTTGCTTATAGGTGTATACTCGACTTTAATAAATCCATGACTGCTGTGTTTGGCTTTTCCACTACCGATTTACATCTTCCTGTTTGACATTACTATATATAATCCTCGCCGAAGGCTCTGGCAGAATGTTATTTTTGTTATGTTTAACACTATCAGGATTCCTCTGTCAGGACCCCCCTCCCCCCCCACCCCCTCTGTCGAGACCCCGGGCAGAACCAGCTCCACCTGTCATGGCTCTTCGGCTGTCGGGACCCCCCTGTCTGAACCCCAAACCCCTGCGCAATCCTTTCACACCGTGTCAAATTATCGTTGCGCCAAGACAGCAAGCCACGTGGAAAGTGAGAAGTTGGTCCCATGACATGATACATTTTTTTTTCCTTCGAGGGTTTTTATTCTCTCTATTTTTGTCTGTGTTCTGTAATTAAGAATATGTATGATGTATGAAAGATACAATGAACCCCTCTTCTTAGAATTAGCCCCAAGATATTCATGTGAATAAATAAAGTCAAAAGTGTCAAACTTAAGTAAGTCAGAATTGAAGTCAATGTATACAAAATGAGCGCAAAAACAAAGCCCATTGATTTTCAGAGTTAGCTAGATTTGAAATTATTAAACGTACAGAAACATGATTTTATTTCCTTTAGAAATTATGCCGTACCAGACAAGAGTAAATTGAATGATTCATTTGATTCTTATTCCCCCAGACACTTCCTGTTTGATAAATGGTGATCGTGAGAGAGGAGATGGTCATTTGTGTTTATTCATATCATTATATCCAAAGCACTGAGAACAGTACCAACACTAGATACACGCAACATCTTTGCTGGTATTCAATTTACATGTTGACAAACAGCAACATGGGACAACTTAACTGTTGTTTAACTATCTCGACAGAATCACTTATTTTATTTGGCTGTAGTTCATGTATCTCTGTATGTATGGGGTCATTCCATGCCAAATCACCAACAATTCTGAAAAGTTTGGCAGGCTCCTACTTAGATTTTGCTCCCTTATTCTAAACAATCCCCTATTTGTGCCATGAACACACCCACTAATTTACAGTCTTACTCTTTAACATTTCTGAGATATGTACTTTTTAGGGTGTGCTTTGGGGCATTTTAGCAAACTGTATCTACAAATGCAGATAATATATGTAGCTTCAAATTGATATACAGGGTATCCGGTATCCCAACAACTAGATAATCCACTGTCAAAAGTAGCACCGGCCATTTGCATATCAATGTATAGGCATGGGCGTCAATCTGTCTTGAAATGTGTGTGTGTGTGTGTGGGGGGGGGGGGGGGGGGACACATCACGAATCAAAACACTTATGACGTTAGGTCCAGGGGCCCGGTTAAGGGCCCCTGGTGGGGTCCAGGGGCGAATCCCTCGGCAGGGAACCACCTGAAACTGTTTGGGTTTAGCATGTCTGAATGGCCTAGAATAGCTCTCCTTGCTATAAATAGTTACATAACATATCCTGCCCCCCCCCATTGACGCCTATGCAGGCGTGGTTCTAGAGCCACAATTTTAGGGGGGCTAGACCTTTTGCACGTGACGTCACCCTCTAACTTTCGCTACTGCTATTTCTTTTTCGGAGTCGAAAAGGAACATATAAACAGCGCATTTTTCATGTATTTGTCGCATAATAAGTAGAAAGATACAATAATCATACAACACATGATGCAGTTGCGTGCAAAATATTTTGACTCCAAAACGGTAGACAGAACAAAAGCTTGCAGTGGTTTAACGAATTTGATTGAGAATATTATGGGATGTTTACAGAGGGAAGAGTGAAATCATATGTAGCCGTGTGCAATCAAGTCCGGATGAAATCATGTGGCCACAAAAAAATATTTTGATGGTATTCGATATAAGAATCATATAATAGAGAGGTTTTATTAATGGACAAGCAAAGAAAAAAATAGGACCGGAACGCACTCAAAATGTTCAAAAAGCATACACATTTGTCAGTTATGAAGATTCTCTCCGTGACGAGTGAGAATCATGTATTGAAAGGCAAGCTTTAAAAACATTTGAGGCGTCAAGTATAGTTCTTTATAAAAAAACGGGGAGGGGGAAAGGAGGGGCAAAAAATCGCCGGAAGCCCGGGGATAGGCGGAATGGAGGGAGGGAGGGTGGTGAGAGAGAAAGAGAGAGAGAGTGGAGACCGTATAAGGCCAGGTAAACAAAGTAACTATTTCTCGTCTGGACTTTTTCAAAAAGAGGAGGAGGCAGGGCGTTACTATTTACTATTTTCCAATTTTTTATATATTTTATCCAAGATGGCCGCCATGCTAAATATGGCTGACCAAGGTATATTTATTCACATTTGTTTCTATTTGAGTATACTGATGCAATGTAGGACATGATTTGTATTTTTAGTCCACTTTCTAAGCAAGTTTCAACATTCAAAACAGTGAAATGTACATGTGTTCAATATTATTTATATCGCGAACATCACAATTGAGGTAGAAGAGTCGACGCCGGGCTCACGCAGCGATCTGTGGCTCATACTCAAATACTCTTCGCATGCAATGTTAAGTTAAGAATACTTAAGGTGAACAAAGTATAGACAAATCCTTAGTCAAAAATAAACCAAGGAACTTCGTTTTTTTCGAATTTTCCTTTTTTTCTCCCCCCCCCCCTGTTTCTCCTTTTTTTGTTATAAAATAGTAAATAAGAAAAGAAAAGCAAAGAGGCGGAAGCCAAAAAAGGAGGCCTGCGGGGACGAGAAACGTGTTACTTTTGTTACTTGGCCTAACCAGTCTGCAGCGAATTAGTGATGTGTTAATTGGAGTGCGGAAAAATGGAAACTATTATCTCCAGAGGTAGCCATCGAGAGATAAATAGGCAGAGAAACGTTGTTAATACTAATGTAACATGGCTCTGGTGTGGTCTCGTAATCAACCATCCTATGACTGTTTGTTGTTTAAGTGGGAGACAAAGGTCTCTGTTTTTGAAAAGTCAAAAGGCGATGTTTAAAACAGACATTTTCTTTGATGTTTTCAACCTTCCTTATACTCTAATATGAAACAGGAAGGCTTTTAGGAAGGGAGGGGAGGGGAGGAAAAGAGGTTAGAACTTACTAAAAAAACATTGTTCCTGTGATAATATGTTGAGCCACTTGTGTTTTATCACCGCATCGTTATTTCCAAACTGAGATTGGTTTTTACGTTCATGTAATACAAAACAAAACAAGGCGGAAGCGCTCGCCGGCGGAAACCGCAAATTCTAAGCACCGCGCTTGTCCCGATCCCACATGAAACATTTAACCGTACAAGTCATGTAGTCTGGGCCAAGACGTATAGCATGTGAAAAGACCGTGCAAATCTATTCATTTTTTTTTTTGTAATAAAGATCCAGTATTTTCCAGCTTGTATCCTCTTTTTTTTTTTCCCTTGCACTTTTTTTTTTTTTTTTTTTTTTTTTTTTTTGGGGGGGGGGGGGCTAGACATTTTTTATTTTATTTTATTTTTTGTTTTTTTTGTTTTTGGGGGGTGCTTTAGCCCCCCTCTAGCCCCCCGTAGAACCGCGCCTGCGCCTATGCATATAGGTCTTGAAAAACCTACGTGTTAGCTTGCGGAATGACATTTTGTAAGCTTTGAGGCCCCCTATGCCTACGTGAAATGCCAGATTGCTTGTATATTACCCTTGGTTATAAACTAAGTGCATGTGTAACATGATATAAGATTACACCAATCACACCTTTAATGGGTATTTGGCAGGGGTCAACATGCATAACGTGACTTTGTTTTGCAACAGGGTTAATGATGCAATGATGACATGTAATTTGCGTAATTCGATTACGACACTGAAGTAAACGAACATACTACCAGTCCAAAGTTTTTTACCAAGTTAAGTTACGATGCTTACTTAGAAAGAGTAATATTCTTATGTGTTAAGTGTGAACAAAAAAAATTATCTTAAGCAGTTTGACAAACAGGTAATTTTGAATCGAATTGTCTAAATTAGAAAATATTAATGTTTTGACCGATGGCTTCATATAGCCAACAAAACAAAGCGTACAAAGCGCAACATAATAACATAAAATGTATACCTTTTCCCAATTTGAATTATGAAATTCTGCTGTTATTATTTACAACATTAGTTTTATGTTGAAACTGAAGTCGATAAATATTTATTGTAATCGCAAACACATTTGTTCAGTCATCATAATATAGGAAAAAAAAAACGTACAGACTGTGTTATATTTTTGTCTATGTCTACGAATATTATTGCATTAAAGGGGGGTGAGGGAAAAAGACATATTAATAGATTGCATCTATTAAAAAGCATATTCAGTTCGGTTTATTGGATAATAAACTGATAACAGTTCTTCATTTTAAAATGAACAGACCATCAAACCAACCTGTGCACATTAAGTAATCGAAACAAATGTTCAGGTTTCCGTGAAGAACAACAAAACATTGTTTGTATTGTCATGGATTTTGTTGAATTGTGCTTATGTTTAATGCTGCAACGAATTAGCAGCGGTGATCGGAGTCGAGAGGGGAGTATCGTTTGATTTTATCATGAGCGTTTCAGGCTAAATAAACTTATCATTGATGCGTCTCTAAATTGAAACTTTTATAAATATCATTTTATGACCATTGGACAATCTCATAATAACGTCAAATAATTATTAGGTTTCTATACTACATAATAGTAGTATTCGGCTCAAATAGCAAGAACAGGTTGCGATATGGATTAACTTATTATCAACTCTTGATGACATTGAGCACTGTTGGAGTACAGAGCTTGATTGAAAAAAACAAATATAGTGCGGCATGTAGGGGACGGTATTGAGGAGAATTGTTCATTTGATGGTACAAGCATGTATAATTTGGCACACAGTCAGAGTCAGAGTATGCCATGAGAAGGACAATCGGCTATGGGGTCATCACATTGTCTTTAAATACATTATGTAGAACAACAAGCATTTTTGTTTTCAAAATTGTCAAAATTGTTGTTATTAGTTGTTATTTTACCGATATCTGTTTCATTCAAGGACAATGTGATGGCCCTTTCTCGTTATCCGACTGTGTGTTAAATAGGATTTACTCGCTTGAATCATCAAACGCACGGTACCGTCACCTACTTGCCGAACAATGAATGCTTACATCGTTTTAAAATTAGTAGCAACTTTTAAAACAATAACATGCATCGATCTTAACGAGTAAAGCTTTAACTCTGAACAATGAACCCAGCTTATAGTATGGGTAATTTATACTCAACCGCTTAGTTTTTACGAACTGTCATCAATTTAACAGCATGATGATAACAGTTTAATTCAAGGAAGCGTAGAGTTCGAATAAATTGCGTCGGTCTGTCAGGCAGCATCCAATTTGTGAGTACTTTGATCAGGGGTAATTGTTAGTGAAGATTGCATTCTAGAAAATGACTAAGTGTTAAACGTGATGACGTACCCTTAACGGTACTTTGTCAATTTAAATTATGTTGTCAATCTGTATTTTAACGAGAGAAACAGTAGTGGCATATGCAAAATGTCCGTACAAGTATCGTTTGATATATACCTCTACACGGTGGCGGATGTGACCACCGATAATTATACAGTGGTGTTTATCCTTGATCATCGCAATCAATATAGAGGATTGAATCGAACCTCATATGGCATTTCCTCTTGAAGACAGTGGAAAACACCACTACAAAACCATATATAGTTTGATATAATAAAATACAATAGCGACCTCATGTGTCACTGTGGTTTATCATTATTAGCTTAAATGGCAGTGAGAAACCGCAACCAGTGGTGACAATGTAACAAAAAACAAGAACAAACTTCAATCAAAAGGCTGTGCGCTACCTTAAGCTAGCACGGAAACAATCCGTCGAGTTGGTGTCGGTTTGGTTTGTCATTGAACGAGTGTGTGACCTTCACTATAATACCGCAAGTTTAAACCATATACGATTAACACACACACAGTACTGACAGGGGCATATGAGCGTACAAAGCCATAGACGGCTGGCTGGTGACGGCATTGAACCAGTACTACAGCTAAATATTGCCAGCGAAGTATATCCACAATGACAGGTAATACTATTCAGCTTAAGTCATGCATTTCCTCCAGCGTGTGTTGAACTGGAAGCTTACAACATGCTACTCTCCACGTAGTAACACCGAAATGGTCTCTGTGTTAAATGGAGCAAGTGGTTCTATGCACGTATTTCATAATGAAACTACACGCAGAATGTAGTTAGAACGATTCACTGTGTTCAGTAGAACCCAAACTCATAAGCATGGTGTGGCTCTCGTTCATGTAGCTGTAGGGTAAGTTTTCAACTTCTTTGCTTTACTTCGTGGTTTAACTTTGTTAAGTTGTGAATTAATTTTTAGCGTTTAAGATATAGGGTAACTGCTCTAGAATGCGTTGGTCGTGGGTTCGATTCCCTCTTGAGTAGTATGTATGTGGATGTTTGTCTTTTTCTTTTCTTGTCTTCTTTTAGACTCGGGAAAACCGTACTCGTCACATATCGGTGTTTGGCTAAAAAAATCAACAAGTATTGTTAGTGAGTAGTATTTTTTAGTTTTTTTTTTTTCGCTATCGAAACATTTAGCGGTTATATTATTGAGATTCAGATTGTTTGTTAGAAACGAGAACAGACAGGAAAGCCCCCCCCCCCCCCCCGTCCTCACTTACTACCAAGCATTCCGCGCAACACGCTCTCGGGACAACCGTGTTCGCCACACATTAGTGTTCGGTAAAAACCAACAAGTATTGTAAGTCAGTAATATTGTGCGACTGTGATAATTTTGTACGCTTTCGAAATACTAGCACAAACTTTGAACTTTCCGTTCAACGCTGTTAAAGGGAGAATCAGATTGTATAGTTGGAAACGAGAATATACAGAATATGTACACCCCCCCCCCCCCCCTGTCCTCACTTATTACCAAGCCTTTCACAAATCGCTGTGAACTTCCTGGTTTCATTTGTGCACTTAATTAATGTGATACATTGTAAAGGGTTCTGTATTCTTGGCTTCTCTATTTGAGATTTGTGCAAAGCTAGTTAATAGTAGTGCAGATCCGGTTGTGTACTTGATTGACATGCCTCGCTTCAGACTGTCGCGTTCCCTGGACACACCAGTAGAAACGAGTAATACCAACTATAACAAAGGAGCCAGACTAAGCTTCCTTTCCCCTATCTGTTTTGCTGATATGAATCTGAGAACAAACAAGATAGCCGATTTGGGATAACCATTTGTAAGAGTAAAGTGAGCTCCGTTTAGTGTTTCTCCATGAAAGTAGTTCATTGGTAAAAGGAACTCAAAATATAAAGAAAAACATAACTTTAAATATTTGGAAAAAGGGGGAAAAGAGTACAAAGAAACGAGAGTGAAAGAGAGGGGGGGGGCACATCAAGAGTGAAAGTGGATAAACAAACATGTCCAACTGAAAAAATAGGTTAAGCCGAGTGCCGCATTCATTAAAGAGAACTTGCCAATTTTGCTTTGTTCGCGCGCTGAACAAAGTATCATGCGACCTTTTTAGTGGTTTAAACAAGGACGAAGAACCAATGATTGCAACAGTTGCTGGATAGTTGTTATTAGCATCAGATTTCGACTACCTTATGTATACACTTTACAAAATAATGTACAAACCAGATAGTTATGCCACTTTAAATGTATGTAGTCTCGTTTTAGCTTCCGAATACAACCTTTAGAAACAGTTGCTCCAAAAGCTCAGACGAATGATCTCCAATAAATAAAAGTGAACTCTAGTTGTTGTTCTAAAAGCTTAAATGAGCTTGGTACCACGACCAGTTTATTGTTCGGAAAAGAAAATAATCTGAATATTGTTAAGTGCGCAAAAAAAAAAAACGCTCTTGATTAAAAAAAATAAGAATACACACATGTGGGTTTGACCTTATTTGAATATACATATAGCTTCCTTTACTCTATTGGTTTGGCTGATATTAATCTCACAGCTCTTGCCAACATACAATTAAAATGTATCTGTTATTTTAATTAAGCCTTCGATGTTAACTACAAAGTTGTTAAGTACATTTCATGTTTACATTGTCGTTATTTATTCGTAACCATGTTAATTGTTTGAATACGTTGTATCCGTGTTTTTGTTTCTTGTCCCTTTATCCGGTATGTCTGTTTTTGTGTCCAGTCTCTTGTCCTAATCATAAGGCTTCCCCAACACAAGCAGCTGTTTATTGTGGTTGCCTCCATTTTCCTTACTGTTCTGTTATTAATTGATTTGATGTTAATGTGTATACCTACGTTTATTGTAAACCAGTGAAATGTAAATACAAGTCTCCGATTGAATCGACAAAAATTAATTGAATTGAACTGATAATTCAACTGAATTGTCACAAGTTGTTTTTACTGCATCTGCTTATCGAAAACAAGCGACATAGTTGTTAAAACATATGACCAAAAGCAGTTGAAGCCTTTTTTTTGTCACTGTTGTTGTAGAAATGAGCAATCTTCTTTTATTTCGATTGGTGTCCTCGGTCAATGATGCCACGACACAGAGTTGTCCCCGGATCTTTTTGTCCCCCATGCACATATAATTATTATTTCATCTGCTGTCACAAAACCCAGTGTCCCTTCTTAGTATGTCCAATAAGTCAGGTGACTTTGTCCTCTTTGGGGCTGCCAGACCTTGCTTAGGCTCTCAGAGGACAAACCTACTGGCTGGAAGTTAAGGGTTACGATAAGCAGTGCCCTGCAAACCTGACTCTTCTTGCGCAGGTTTTGTTACTAAGTTGATAAGAATGTAACCAGTTCATTTTTTTCGTGACTGATATACTGACACCACATCTGCCCACAACATAGCTCTTCTTGCAAGCGCGACCATTCAAACTGCTTCCTGTCGGAGGTTTCAACAAATAAACTCCACTTGGAGTTTTATAAATCAAGTACGTATTGTATTGTGAAATACTAGATCAAAGTGTAGGGTCATTGTAGCGAGCTACTTATTTGGTTCATGTTGTATTTGGTTTTAGTTTAGTTTCATTTGTGGATGCTTGTTGTCTTGTTTGGGGGTTTTCAATTTATCTCTCTAGTTCTGTATCTGTTTGTTTTGTTTCGTTTGTTTGGGTGTTGGTGTGTGTGATCGTTTGTTGTTAATGTCTTTTGGTTTTTTGTGTAAGTGTGGGGTGGGGGGTAGGCCTACGTTTTGTGGGGAAACGGTATTTCTAAAGACTATATGTAGAGATATAAGGATCTTAAATTGTCCTTTTGGGGGGATATTGATACCGGTTTGTCTGCTCATAATATGCAATAACTCAGCACTCAACAAGTCGTCCAGCTATATGTTGTAGGAATTTTGTATTGACCATCGGTAAGCCCATTGTGGTCAAACAACCCCCATAAACAGTAACGACCAATAACTGACACTGATGCATTTGTACTTGAACAGTTCAAGGTCATGCAACCACCGAGTGCTAAAAACCTAATAACTTTACAAAAACACTATGCGGCTATAAAGAACTAGATACAATAATCGCTAAATCCACTCTTGGTATAAAGGGGCTAATAGAAGAAAAAAATAAGGTAACAATAACTCAGAAGAGCTGAATGTAAACAATGATACTCCTTTTAAAACATTAGGGTGGAGGGAAACGTGTACCCGGAAAGGAATGCAAAGAGATGTAGGGCAAAAATAAAAATGTTTAGCGTCCTGCCTTCTTGAAAAAAAGGAGGAGGCAGGGCTTTTTACTGATATGTTTTTCAATGGCCGCCCAACACATTTTTCAAGAGGGTATTAGGTTGCCAGCTTTCTATGTGTGTTTTTTTTTCGGTGTACTAAAGTAAAAACAATACGATGTTATGTATTTTATAATTTATTTTTTTCGTCTAAGATCTTAAACATTTATCCATGAGAGAGAGGAGAGAGAGAGAGAGAGAGGAGAGAGAGGAGAGAGAGAGAGAGAGAGGAGAGAGAGAGAGGAGGAGGAGAGATTTCATTCAATCACAATTGACCATCACAGGTACCAATGTACTCCTGGATGATGAGTTGATTATAACAATTAAGTGCCATGCCGAAGAGCACCAATGTGACGACCGGGATTTGAACCCACACTGTAAAACACAGCCATCCACCGGAACGTGAGACTGTTGGGCCACAAACGCTACCAAGATTTAAAAAAAAAAAAAAAATGATAGAATAATAAAGACCCCCACCCCCCAAAAAAAAAAAAAAATAAAAAAAAAAATAATAAAAAAAAAAAAAATAAATAAAAAAATAAAATAAATAAAATAAAAAAAAAAAAAATAAATAAAATAAATAAATAAATAAATAAAATAAAATAAAATAAATAAATAAAAATAAAATAAAAATAAATAAACAAATATTAAATAAAAACATAAACAAATAAGGAACTAACAACAACAAACGAAAAACTAAAACGTGTTACTTTAGTTCCGATTTCACCCCCACGTGGTCCCACGATGTGGCACGTAGTTACCTTGACTTTTAGTCACAGCGTCGATGGACGTCATTCAAGACGGCACACGCATTCTAGACATTGGTGTGACAAATAATGTGTTTAGGATGTTCAGTACAACCGGCACGTGTCGAGACTAACATGACTTTTGGAAAACGTGTGCTGGTGAAACAGGTTAGTCGGTCTAACATTGTGCACCCTTCCTGTTTCCTTGATAGCCATGGCAGTCAAAGTGGCAGCACAGGGTCTAGAATATTTGCTGTTTGTGGTTCTTGAATAACGACAGCCAAAGCTGTTCAGTGAACTTTCGGTTTACCAAACCCCAAAATGTAAACAAAACAGGTTCACATTTAACTACACTTTTTCACATTTCACATTTATTTAAAAATACATAGCATTTGTTCTTAAAGTTGTCTCTAAAATGTTAAAATCATGCTATTTTTGTTCATAAAATATTGCTGGAGGCACAAAGTTAGAACCTGATGCACTTTTAAAAAATTTATTTACAGTTTTTTGATTAATTCATTTTAACCATAATTGTGGTTCGAATTGATAAATTTAGGTCAGGATAGATTTCTATCCTTGTTCCTGCACCAGCAAAAAGATGAGGATAGAATTTTTATCCTGTCTCGATCCCGCAGAAACGATTTAGGGGATAGAATTTTTATCTTGCTCTCAGATTCAGCAAAAACGATGAGGGATAAATTCTATCTGTCTAAACTAGCAAAATGAGGGATAGAATTTTCTATCCTGTTCCTCAAACTAGCGAAAAGTGGAAGGGAAGATTTTGTATCATTTGTGCTCAAACCAAGCAAAAAAGAGGAGGGGATAGATTTGTTTATCCCTTGGACCCCAAACATGACAAAATGTGCGTTATATTGTCAACAAATAACTGAAATTTATTAACTTTTTAATTGTTAGCTTTAAAAAACTAGATTGATTTCTAAAATCTGAAGCATGTTTTTCACAATTTAGAGGAAAAATGGTAAAAGAAAATATTTGTTGCTTTAAAATCCTGTTTCGATTGAAATTTTCGGACTTTAATGACAATTTGAAGCAGTAAATTTGAATGTGAAAAAATGCAGTTAAATGTGAACCTGTTACAAATACATTTATATTTGTATATAATATACATTTGAAACAAAGAAAGGTTTGAGCCGAGTTTTGTGAAGCGCTCTGCAAGTTCCGTTATACCAGGGAATAATATATTTGTGTTTTTTGATAAAGGGGTAGAATCCCATCCACATGGTAAGAGTTCACAATTTTGAAAGCAAATCGTTTGTTTAAATATTAAAGTCAGTTTATTCCAGGAGAGACAATTTACGCGAGACTGATAAGGTGCTTGGCAATACATTTTATTACAGTTTTTTAACAATTCTTTACAGGTTTAAATATATTTTAAAATCACTCTCTCAAACATAACACACACAAAAACTACCACAATCATAACAATGTGGTATTTTAGCTTCTCTTTTATAAACGGGTGACATAATTGTGTATTTGCGTAATTACTGTCAAGTAATGAACCACAAGGGAAACTGACTGGGTAAATTTCAAATGGTTTGGGGTTGAACAAAGAAAAGAAATTCACCTTGAGGGGATGCGATTTTTTTGAATTAAATGTCAAGTAATGAAGTTTCCCTTGTGGTTCATTACTTGACATTTAATTTTTAAAAGTCGCATCCCCCAAGGTGATACCGTGGCTGCTGCTTCCCATCGTAAACTTGGGTGTGATCCCTGGCTACACGGCAGTTAACGGTTGTATGGCTTCTGACTGGCACCCCCGAACAAAGATATTGACAAAATAGGGAGACCGCCAACATAGGGCTAGATAGCTCAGTTGGTAGAGCGGCGGTACGTTAATCCGGAGGTCGTTGGTTCAAATCCCGCTCTAGTCATTTTTTTTCGTTGTTCAACCCCAAACCATTAATTACTGGTATGAACAGTGACCCAATACTCAGCTATTTGTCAATGAAACAAACTCACCCAAGTCACGACAAAACATGTTGTGGTCTGTTGTTGTTTCTTGTAAACGTGACCTCCAATGATTTGGATGGTCTTTTTTTCTCACAGGTCAGGGTTCTGCCCAGGATTTCTTTAGTTGTGGAAAAATGTTTCCCTGGAAACCATTACGAGATGGATCAGTTACACGGTAGATCATATAAATAGACTCAAATCAAAGAAGTACTCCAAATTAATGGCTTCGGATACCATTTTTACCTGTAAATACGCATTTTTACATTTCGTTGAAAACCTTAAAAGGAAATTGCAAGTGTAATCCCAAAATTTGGAAAGTGTGTGGTGGTCGGAAGCAAAGAAAATTCTGCCAGTGGTGGTTGGGGAATCCTGAGTGCCGGGCGGGTTTTCCGGCACCGACCACTGTGGGCAGAACCCTGACAGGTTTATTAAGATGTCCTAATTAGAAAACTGTAAACTAATCTTTCAGCGAACATTGGACAACTTTACACGGTTTTAATACATGTTAATATTGAACATTATTTGCCAAACAATTTGTTTTTTTAATGTAGGCCTTAAACAGCACGTGGCTTTATTTTGAGAACCTGTGAGACTAGGTTATCTGACATTGAACCCTCACAAGCAAATATCAGGAATAAATTGACCGCAAGAATCGCAAAGAGCTTCTTTATAAGATTAATAAAGGCATTAAGAAAGACTGAATCCGTGATCAGAGCGATGGTTAATGGTTTGACTACTTACATCATGGCAAATGGTCGTAAGCAAAACAATTAAACAGGAAAAAAATCTACATTCTCTATAGATCTACATTCCAAACTATATTACTCTCCCGTGCTTCTCCGTTCCTCTGCTGGCCACTTTCTTTACATCCATGGTAAGAGTTTACGTTCCATTGATAATGACATGGTGAGATAGGAAGGTGTCTTGATGTATGCTGTTAGAATCAGGTGATAAGCAACAGATACCCTCCAGTAAATACGATTACGAAATTGAAAATAAGTACAACATAAGTAAAACTTCACAAGCTTTGATTTATATTATGTTATTTTAGACGTGACTTTTACAGGAACTACTCTCAGTTGATGAATGCGCGATTTTAAATTGTTTCAAAGTGTCACGCTCTATTTTATGAAAACAAAACAATCTAACAAACACAACTTTCACGTCGCCTATATAGTTTGCGATTTCAATATTGAAATTAAGGCATACTATATGTAACTTCAGTTGATTTATTTCCTTGAAATCTGTTGGCATTCAGGTTAAGTGATTAGTTTTGACCTGCTTTTCATTTTGTGTGGAACCCAGTTTTGAATCCCGGGTCAGACCGGTGGCAAGCTTAAAGGTATTGTACACTTTTGGTAACAGCTCAAAATCAGTGTCCACATTTTGTGTGATTAAACGTATGCATGAACAAACAAACCTGTGAAAGTTTGAGCTCAATTGGTCATCGAGGTCACGAGAAAATAATGAAAATAGATCTTATGTGTTTTTTTGTTTTATCAAATTGTCGCGCGCGATAATTACTGATGTTTTACTCGTTTCTCAGAAACGATAGCATTTTAGGCAGAAATATTTTAAGGAACCCTTTCTACCATTACTTTCTTTAAATCATGTAAGTTATGTGTGAATCTGCGAACATTTTGTTTTTCGATCTTACCAATAGTGTACAGGGCCTTTAACTGCGTATACGGATTAAGTGCGCGGTTTTTCCCCCAGTACAGGTTTTCCTCCTTGGTATGGAAAACGGACAGTTCTTCCTCGTCGTCTCTTTACGCTATAATTAGTCGGTATACTTAAAGGTTAATGTGATTACAAATCAAGGGTCTTTCAATCCTTGACCATACGGTTTGACTTCTAGGCACATTGTGCTTCTCGATTGACTGCCTAGGTTTCTTAAAATATTTGATGTTGTTTATTTTTGTTTTTAGGTTGTACATGGTAGTTGTAAACAATTAAACTGAACGCAGTATGTACACAGCTCTGAAACTGAACATTGTCCTGTAGATAGGGCAACACGCAAACGCACGACGACCGCACAGCCTCGAAAGAGGGGGCGTGGTCTTCTCACGTTAACCTGAATTGAAATCTGACAACAACGTGTTGAACGTCGAGCCGTGTTGACCCAGACATTGTCCCTTTCTGTTGATAAAGAAGACAAACCTCCAGTAAACATTCCTGGCATTTTTTGTTTTAATATCAAAGGTTGAAATAACACAAATAAACATGAACTGCAGGCTATGGTACATTTTTTTGTATATTTTATTTTAAAGAACGAGGAGTCACGTTCAAGCTCCAAATCGAAATAGGCGTAATGGACCAGCTGGGACTACTACTGCATTATTCGATTAGGGAATTCAGTTCAGTAAAATAGAAATACTCATTTTAATGGTGGGCGGGGGTAATAGTAAAATTGATGAACGGGACATGGTGAATGAGGGGGGTATTTTGAAGGCAAAGTGTACCTTTGTTTTTTTGGAACCGTTCGATTGTTCTAACTGAGGCATAACATAAATGTAGATGTATACAGTAACTCTAGCATGTAAAACAAATATTTCAAAAGGTGGAATTGTATTTTAGATATCGCCGTAGGTCTGAAGTTGTTATGTCCACGCAGGAAGAAACTGCATAACATAAATGTAGATATATACAGTAACTCTAGCATGTAAAACAAATATTTCAAAAGGTGGAATTGTTTTTTTTAGATATCGCCGTAGGTCTGAAGTTGTTATGTCCACGCAGGAAGAATAGTCAAAAAAGGGAATGCAACATTTGAGAAACGTTTCGTTTCAATCAAAGACGTTTCTCAGACAATTTTGGGGGAATCTCTTTCTCTAAAACCATATTCCTTAGAAGGGAATAATTTCTCAAAATGTTATTCATTATCAACAGCCGCAGTGCTTCTTACCAAGTCAGTTTTTATGTTGGTTAAATCTTTGGAGTAATAACCAAATCATATCCCTCCTTTAAATAGTGAGACAATCATAATAACCACTTGTTTTTTTTTAGCACGCACAAAACTGTGACTGCGATCTCTGGTAAACAAAAAAATAATAAAAATCTTCTTACTATCTTTATACCACCATTCTAAGCGCACTGACTTTAAAGGAACATTACAGAATTGGTAAGAAAAAAACTTCAAATTATACTTTGATCACAGATTTACATAAAACGTACACGGTCTAATGATGATGATATTAGAAAACATCCATTGAAATATTTCTGTCTGAAATGCCATATTTGATGAGAAATGAATAAACTATTTTTCCGATTGGAGTTTATCGCTCAGTAAGCGTTTTATTCATTTGTTGAATCTATATGATTATATGCAAATGTGTAATCGGTTTTCACTATTTTCTCGTGACCCAGATGGCCGATCGATCTCAAACTTCTACAGGTTTGTCAGTTTATGTAAATGGTGGACTACATGAAGTATTTGCACTGCCAGCAACTGTTTTGTTAGCAAAAACCAATTATGTAATGTTCCTTTAAGAGAGAGAAAACATTTCATTTTTTTTTTATTTGATCTAGACCAGCTGCCGAGTACTAAAAAAAAAAAAAAAAAAAAAAAAACACCTCTTATATGCTGGTGCAAATATTATCGATACCGTGCCCGATACATAGCAGAGAGGGTGTCCCCCGTAATGTTCCAATTGTTAGATCACTCTTTTTCCTCTTTTGCCGAAGTACCCCAGTTACACTCGTGAGATTGCCTGCACACGACGAAGACACAAGAGGAGGGGGTACACCATGCAAAATGTACAGGGGTCGATTTCACAAAACTCTTCCTAACTTAGGACAATGCTATGAGATAGGACTAGTCCTAAGTGAGGACCAGTACTAAGGACTCGTGTCATATCTCTTAGCATTGCCATGGACTAGTCCTAAGTTAGGAAGAGTTTTGTGAAATCGATCCCAGCACCAACTGGCTATCCAAACATTGAACAACTCGAGGCGCTTGTGGGCTACATTGTTCAACTTAATAACATGATAGAATTATACTGCTCTCGAGGCGATCTTTCTCAACATAAAATTTGTTTTTTCGACATACATCTCTGGACACAGACTATTTTGTTGACCTTTATTGAATTATACACGCCTTCGTTACCAAGATAGTTAGTTCAATATTTGAATACATTATCAATGATTCATGAAAAAGACAGCGGCTTTTGACCAAAGGTCTGGTCACCCCACCAACAATTCCACTGTTACCAAGATAGGATTGATTAATTTTAACACTGCGAAGGCACGACGAGCGTCAACTTTCACGACAGGGTGGAAATTACATTTGCGCCTTGTCAACCCCTTCATGAACAACATAGACCTGTTTGCGATTCTATGAAATTAGCTGATTGTGGAAGATTGTTTTACAAACTACCCGTTTCGCCCCAACGATTTGTCAAAGGCAATTTGATCAATTGCTGTTAAAAAAAGGGTAACTTTAATGTTTTTGTTTTATTCAGTTTCGCCCCAAACAAGGCTAAAAGCAACTGTTAATAAGAGCTACAAGAAGAGTACACCGTTGTATATACACACAGCAAGCATAAAATTATGCATGTGAATGATGTCATCTGTAGTGATGACGTTTTCCAAACTATGGCCCAAAAACTTAGTATTAAGTCGAAAAATGTCTGCACTTTCCAAACAAAATTTTATTCAAGATTGGGACATTTTCCTGAACATAATAAGATAGTTCAGAGAGTTGTTGCAGTGAAATTGCTACTGTGTCATGCTCATTTTTACAACAACACAAAATGTTCAGGTTATAAAACAGATTTCAATAATTGATTGGCACAGTACCAAGAACGATTTGGCGTACTTTCAGCACAACATAACAGGCTGACAACTTACCAGTTCACTTCACCAGACCCATCAACTCAACAAATTACTAATTGCTAAGGGTCTGAGCAGAATGCCTTCTTCGGCGTACCTCTTGCAGTTGACCTCTTTTAAATTATTTATCTTCGTCACCATGGTGATCGATGTTAAGAGACTGCCAATACAATAATAATAAACTGTTACGAGTTGGGTAATCCAAAGACAAGCGTCTGCAACACCCTTGCTCCTTTCTTATTCACACCCATTACAAATTACTCATTAGCTCTACCAACAACTACGTAACTATGCCGATCCGAATTTTGTTCCATGCACTCATTTGTTCAACCAAATATAAAAAAATAAAAATAAAACAAAATAATTATCGCGATGATACTGACAAAAGATAATACCATATAGGAACAAATCATTGCAATGATGTTTATTAATGGGAAAGTCTTCAACAAGTTCTGTATGTTATAAAAAAAAATAATAATAATAAAACATAGCAATGAGCTACGATTGCTATTTATGGGGAGTTATTACTTTTAAACTGGAAACGCGCTGTTTATAATAATTATAATAACAGTGATAAACATTACAGTAATTGTAATACTTATTTTTTTTATTTTAACTGCATTTTGAACACATCCAATTTGGTCTGTGGGCTACAGTTTGTCGTTGTCTCAATACAATAAAAAAAATATATGAACATAAATATTTTATGACAGTATCGAAGTTTAATGGCACGATTTCCACCAAAAAAAAACACACAATCTATTTTTAATTTGTTTTTTTCTCAGAACGGATTTTGACAGATAATGCCATTTCCAAACGAAAAAAAAAAACCTGCCACACTAATGTTTGCATATGCCACGTCATTGCATACCCTGCCACGCTGTTTGTATGGCTAATGGACGTGAGGTAATGTTCGGATCCAGACAAAAATTCAATATGTAGGGTGTCATGGCCGAGTGGTTTTTGAGCGTCGGATTCAAGTTGAGTCATCGAGGTGTGGGTTCGAATCCAGGTCATGACACTTGTGTCTTTGAGCAAGATGCTTTACTACAAATGCTTCTCTTCACCCAGGGGTATAAATGGGTACCTGCGAGGGTGAGAGGTTAATATTGTGTTCGAAAAAGCATTCGGAGCGCCACGGCAGCCCAGGGCTGTATACTCCACAGGGAGCTGAAAAAGGTTACAGGGATTTTATTGGCTTAATGACCAGGGTCGATTAAAAAAAAAAACCCTTCCTAACTTAGGACTAGTCCTAGGCAAAGCTAAGAGATAGGACTAGTCCTAAGTACTGGTCCTAACTTAGGACTAGTCCTATCTCTTAGCATTGCCTAGGACTAGTCCTAAGTTAGGAAGAGTTTTGTGAAATCGACCCCTGGGCACTAAATGTAAAGCGCATTGATATAATATATATATGTAATAACTAGTTATTATTATTATTATTTGTTGTTTTGAATAAACTACCACTTATCATTGGGAATAGTTTGTAATCGTACTGTACCATAAATGAAAGTTTTTAATCTTCTCCGAATATATTATACGAATATATTATACTTAAAACTTAAATCTAAGTTTTCGGGTCAAACCTGCCACAAATGGGACCTGGCGTCTGTATTGTTAGGGACGAAAATATTATAAGACTGAGGTATCTTTTGAACCACGATTATTACAATTTACTGCAAGTGTCTTCGGAGTGTCCAGGAACTTGAATACATTTTTCATGACTTCATTGTGAAGAAGTCGCTAGATGCTGTCGCGGCGATAGCGTAAACGGCTCTCGCACAACTATACTATAGCGAGACTGCTATATACTCCCGCGAGACTACTGTTCTCGCTCGCGACCGAGTCAGGAGTCATGCAGTCTCACGAGAGCAGTGTGCGAGCCGTTACTGCAATGAGCACGATTTTAACGACTTGTCAGCAAGTCTACAGTGGACGGTGGACGTTCTGTTCTTGTATTTGTATGTTCACACGTAGGGAGTAGAGATGCATCCCTGACAGCCCCCCCCCCTCTCCCGTCGTTAAGACTTAAAATATATCCTCACTTAGTGTCAATATTGAACAGTATCAATAATTAAACATCAACCACATTAAGACAGTTTACTATTAGACCTATATTCGTATATGAATTGGAGTAGCGCATCAGTGGCCAAGTCCGTACAACGATCGTTTGGGCTGTCGACATTTAACTGGTGCTCAAAGTCTTGTGTTGGGTAGCAGGCGAAAGCAGCCTGAAGTCGAAACGTGGTCCTTGTGCAAACTCGGCCAATGACGGACTCAGGAATAGTTTTGAAAGGAGAATGGAATTATGGGCCAGTCGCTGCAACACAAGAAAATAGCATCAATTCTATCCTTCTTAAAATAATGGGGAGGGTTGGGATGTCATGTTACGTCTTTGAACAGGGGACGATGTGCAATTAGTATTATTATTGGTTAATTAAAAACATTTAAACATCGCAACCAAAGGCTGAATTGTGTTTAAAATACAACAGGAGTTACATAAAAACTAGAATACATTAAAAATAGCAACAATTACTGTACAATTTAAAACTGGAGAATGGAAATTCTGTTTTTTGTTTTGTTTTTTTTGTACCGAATCCTAAAAAAAACCATCAAAATTGAAACAGCACACCAAAAGTGAACTACAAAATGTAGGCACTGTAGAAAAATAGTATGAGAGCACTGTAGAGAGACATTATCAAAACCAAAACCAAAACCCCAAACAATTCATCATTACATTTGTAATAATGGCGCTGCGTTTATAACACTACCAGACAATTACAAAGTGCTCTACTCGAAACACAGCCGCTGACACATAATACCAACAGCAAATGAACCAAGACAAAGAAACGGCCTCCATATTATGTTGTGTAGACAAAGGAAAGTTTGGAGTGACAGCGAACACTTAATGTCACTCGACAGTTTGTTTAGAAGTTTCAGAGCAACAGTGGCAACGATCACGGGGGTTGGGAGGGGGGGTGGGGGGCGGTTGGTATTATAAACAACCGAATAAGTGACAAAAAACGAAGAGTGAGCATCCAACCATCTTCAGCACAATCAGTCTTTGTATATGAATGGACCTTCCAACCATTGGTTGCCATGTTTGATTTGACATCAGCGCTTTCGCTGAGGAGTAAATTGATGTAAATTCTGTAGTGTTCAATCAACACACACCACCATCGACCTGTGAAAGGGGAAGCTGAAACTAATACAGATACCTGGCAGTGATTATTACACTGGGTGTAGATTATCAGGGTGGTGAATGGGGTGGGTTTGGGTGGGGGAGGGGGTAGGAGTGGGGTGGGGGAGGGGGAGGTGTGGGATGGGGTGGGGGATGTGTGGGATGGGGTGGGGGGGGTTATTGAGTTACTCGCATCGTGAAGCAATTCAAGGTGAACATGTACCTGCTTCAGGGCATTAAAAAAAAAAAAAGTGGATGGTTAGTATAAGCCCGATAGTGAGATAAATGGAGCAATGTGTGTCTCTACACAGGCTGGGCCGTATTCTTCGCTATCACTTGGGTGGTACGCAATAATATGGCAGTCCCAACATAAATGCAGTCCTGCTTGAACCCTTTAAACTGATACATGTATTTATTTTGGAGAAAATGGATGAACTCACTTTCTCCTACCGAGATCATTCATAATCAATTACAAAAAGAGAACATATTTATGTAAATGTAAAACAAATCAATAATTGCCTACAATTTAAAGTCAATAATGGTTTGCACGAATCAAGTGATAGGGGGCCTAAACTAAACGTATTCGCAACGTTGTCACTTGAAGTCGGAATTAAACTGGAATACAATTGTTTAATACCTGATGTCATACTCATGATCTGATTTGAAATCAGAATATTTAAAAAAAAAATAGTAATCAAGATTAAAGAGTAAGAATGTTCAATTTACTAGCTGTTTATGTATTCTTTGGAATTATTTGTCATATTATTGGAACATTTCCAATATGATTCGTTGTTACTATACGATATCATGCGCACACACACACACACACACCCATATCTTTGGATATGATAAATAGCTCTTTGAACAAAATACCCTTTGCTACCTTACCGGGAAGCTTGCAGATATCACAATGCAGTTGAACCTAAATAACATCGCCACAATGGAGTAACAGCTAGATGACTACCACATTTATTTGCTCAACACGCTCTATTACCCGCGGCGATCATAAACCAACCACAAGTGCCTACGTGGTCAGCGAATTCTAAACCATATTGTCCTCTGTATGGGCGTCTCTACTGAGATCTGCTTTTAAATGTGTGAGGTAAACGACGAGACTGGTTTGGTAGACATATTTCAGCCTTTTATCAGACGGTTTAAAATGCGAACTGCACACCATGTTGAATGGTGGAGGTACCCTCCCTCACGGTCCCAAATCTGTTGATATTGTCTGATTCATGTGTTGTTTTCTTATCTGGGTTATACGGTAATTGCAATAAGTTTTGAGTTGCATTATTATACATATTTAACGGTAATTATAATACTTTATAGGAAACCTTTTTGTTAGTTTTGTAATATGGCTGACTGAAACACGGTCACGTGTGGTTAACTAATATGGTGAAATTGACGCGCGTCAAGACATCGTGCGCGCATAATTTGCGGGAAATGAACAGTGGACAGAAAACAAATAATATAAAAATACAAAATAAAATAAAATGAATACAAACCAAATGTAGGGGAAACTATAGAATGTTATTTCACATTCTTTCCATAAACTAATACTTATCACTCAACCCTTTAAAGACACTGGACACCTTTGGTAATTGTCAAAGACCAGTCTTCTCACTTGGTGTATCTCAACATATGCACACAATAACAAACCTGTAAAAAATTGAACTCAACTGGTCGTCGAAGTTGCGAGATAATAATGGAAGAAAAAAAAAAAACCTTGTCACACGAAGTTGTGTGCTTTCAGATGCTTGATTTCGAGACCTCACGCGTGAGGTCTCAAAATCAATTCAAATATTTTACTGAGAATTTACTTCTTTCTAAAAAAGATACGTCATTTTCAGAGGGAGCCGTTTCTTACAATGTGTTATACTATCAACAGCTCTCCATTGCTCGTTACCAAGTAAGTTTTTATGCTAACAATTATTTTGAGTAATTACCAAAAGTGTCCAGTGCCTTGAAATTCTCAACACTCTTGGGTCACAATCGATCCGGTTCTGGATCCCACGGGGCCTGACCCCTTCATTTGGTCAGAGTGAACCAGAATCGGTATCAATTCCAAGAAATGGGTCAAACTGACGCAAAATCCTTTTGCGGCGGTCCCATGCAGCGCGTCATCCTAAAGGAGCTGGGATGACGCATGCGCATTGGACCATTCCCCTGCCCTAATAACCCCAGTTCACCTCTTCTTGTTTTTACGAGAAATTCAACTATCAATAATATGTTGTGTATTTTCATTGTTGTGTATTTTCATTGCAATCAATTATTGCCATTCGTCGTCATGTACCTAAAGGAACATTGCAGAGCTGTTTTTTTGCTAACAAAACAGTTGCTGGCAGTGTAAGCGCTTTTTGTAATCCACCATGCACATAAAATGACAAACCTGTAGAAGTCTGAGATCGATCGGCCATCTGGGTCACGAGAAAATAGTGAAACACTTGCATGAAATCATATAGATTCAACAAATGAATGACACGCTCACTGAGCGATAAACTCCAATCGGAAAATTAGTTTATTTATTTCTCATCAAATATGGCATTTCAGACAGAAATATTTCAAGGAATGTTTTCTACTATCATCATCATTAGACCGTGTAAGTTGTATGTAAATCTGTGATCAAAAAGTATATATTCTACAAGTTGCTGTCTTACCAATTATGTAATGTTCCTTTAAAAAAGAGCTCGATTGCAACAGTCTTCTTACTTTGCTACACAAAAAAAGGAAAAAAACACACACACACACACACACACACACACACACACACACACACACACACACATCCTTACGGATCCGGTTTGTGGGGTACTGCTATTGTTGTTCTATTATTCCCTTTTCTGAAGAATTCCCTTGTGGGGCCCAATTGTTCCTATTGAAATGACCTTGTGGGGTCCATTGTTCCATTGTTGTCAGGACCCCACATATGCCCTTCTGTGTGTACACACACACACACACACACACACACACAAAAAAAGAAAACCCGTTTACATTATACTTGAGGCATCCATGCCTTCCGATAATAATATTGTGTGTCCATTTGATTGTGCCCGTTGCGCCGACTGCATCCTGATTACGAATTTGCCAAAGCTTATCAAACCCATCCAAGTGGTATTGGACGAGACCGATGGGGCCGATTGAAACAGACCCTGAGCAAGTGTTCCAAGCAGTTTCCAGGTCAGGGACCGGGATCCGGGGCAATTCTGAACCCGGGAAGTTTTCTGAGTAATATTCTCGGGTTTTTGAAACGATATTTTTATTCACAATACGGTATGCATTTCCATCATTATTACACTTGTGAACCCCTCGACTCCATAATCAGTCATTTAGATAATCAGAAATGATCAACAGTAAATTAAACGATTTTTTAATCAATCGTGTTTGCAAGCACCAATAGCAACATTGAACCCCGAATGTTGTGAATAACTACAACCCAATAAGCTCAAATCACCCACAAACAGAAATATTTGTATTGGTTTGAAGAGTTTGTCATTTATAGCCATTGGCATTGGACTGGAATGATGTCATGTTGTGTTCTAAGCTGGTCCGAATGTGGACGGTTATCCACAAACACCTCAATTACTGCGATGTCATGCAGTGCATGTCTTGCATAAAAACCAAACCCCCTTGTAAAAATGTGAATGGTTTAGCGCTGTTCAATTATCCACACGTGTAATTGTGTTTTGTTTGAGGTTTTAAATGTTGTATGAAATCTCCTCAGCTAAACCATCCGTTTCTATGATCAAAAAAATTCAACTGACCTAGAATTGATCAACGGTTTCCAAGTTACACGCGGTATGTGCACGTTTCAATCACGGAACGGTGCGAGTGCAGTTCTCCTGATAGCATAACGTTCAGTCGAAGTTCATTGAAGAACAACTCTTGACTCACACATTTATTTACTTAATTTAGTTACTGCCAATTCCATGTGCATTTTGTTTTTTCTAAATTGATTGTTAACTACATTATATCGCTCGGCCGTCATTGAGCATTCCTTAGTTGTTAGACCTGACAGTTTGCCGGCTATACAGTCATTGTGTAACCCAACCACACTAAACTGAAACCATTAGGCCTAATGCTGCATCCTTCCTTCCTCTTCCACTTTCAATGCTGAATTAAAATATAAAAGGAATTTTCAATTTCATTTGAAAACGCTAAAATTAGTAATGAAGGACTCCTAATCAAAGACTGTGTCCGATGGGTACAGTATAAAGTAACGTCAGTTTGTAATGCGATTAAAAAAAACTGAGTCACAGGAGACTTCATCTTCAATGCTATAAAGACGCCAACATTGTCCTGCTATTTTGATGAATTGACCAGAAATTTAAATGTAATTGTTGAACAGAAATTGTGTAAACTCGAGAACGTCACAAGTTTTCATTTAAGGTATTTCAAAGGAAAAAAAAAAAAAAACAGCCCAAAAAACAAAAAACAAACAAACAAACAAACAAACAAACAAACAAACAAACAAACAAACAAACAAACAACAAACCAAACTTGTAAATGATAAGTGGTATAATTAAAAACTGAACAAATTGTCATCAGACATGTACACATAATGTGTCGTGTTACATGCAATGTGTGCATTGTTCTAGGCAAACCGTGTGCAAACGCTTGTGTATATGTTTATTGATTTTGAAACTGCATCTTCTGTCAACATTTTGTTCAGAAAAACTTTTCTTAAAGGCACTATTGGTAATTACTCAAAATAATTGTTAGCATAAAAACTTACTTGGTAACGAGCAATAGCTGTTGATAGTATAAAACATTGTGAGAAACGGCTCCCTCTAAAGTAACGTAGTTTTTGAGAAAGAAGTAAAATATTTGAATTGATTTCGATCAAGCAATCAAGCATCTGAAAGCACACAGTTTCGTGTGACAAGGGTGTTTTTTCTTCCATTATAATCTCACAACTTCGACGACCAATTGAGTTCAAATTTACACAGGTTTGTTTGTTGTGCATATGTTGAGATACACCAAGTGAGAAGACCGGTCTTTGACAATTACCAAAGGTGTCCAGTGTCTTTAAAGAAAATATAAACAATTTATATTTATATTGGCAAAAATCTAGCTATGCCACTTTAATGTTATGTTATATCTCTCATGGTGTTTCTCCAGAAATCTACATCATTTGAAATGACGGCGAGAAAACTGGTTTTATATCCCCACACACACGGCTAATTAGGACAGATGATTGCAGCAGATAACGCATAGGATTGTCCAGAGCTCTTCTCAAATCCTCAACCACTCACCCATAAACTAAGTAAAGTACTCTGGGGTCGAAGCGCTTTTGCAACCTCGTACACAGACAGTTTCGTTCCCCGTGTAGGTTGACGCGTCAGGCTGGATGGGGGACACAGGGATGTGTGCGGGTGTGATAGCTCCCAATTGAAACCAATAACTTTCCCAAACGGGATCAGGGTGTTTTAACAGATCGACGACGTTCTGATCGCGCCTTCGTGTACAAAACCAATACATTGCTATAACAAGAAAGTCCCTACAATGGGAGAACAAACTGAAGTCCTCGATTTGTCAGGACGACAAACACGCATGCGTATTCGTGCAGTCCTACCCGCATATCGGGAACTGCTACTAGAAAAGAGATACTAACTCATGAGCCAAACAGGGACATTTTGAAGAAGTAATACACCATTGAACAAGGTTAGACAATGACAGCAAGTTTAACACGATTTTAGATTTAGTATGCCAAATATAGCAACTTGAAAAGTAATTTTGGACTTGTAATGCTCAATCTGAGAAAAAAGGCCATACATTAATAAAACTTGAAATATTAACTTTAGAGAAAGACTCTGCTAGGGTCGATGTGTCAGGCCACTAACCTTGTTGTTTTGCTTTCACAGATTTTAACAACTTGTATGAACGATGTTCATGGTATTACACACACAAATGAATTTCTGTTTGAAAAACTCTAGTTTTAGAAATGAGTGAACATTTAGTTTTGATCTCTCGAGTCCAAAAGTCGATGAAACAGTGACAAAATTATGTCAAACTCTTTTCCGTGACTCAGATTAGCTAAAACTTCCACATGTGTTTTATTTCATATATATGTTGGGGAAAAACCATTACCAGTGTTGCCACGTGCCTTTGAATCAAACAACACATTGATTCTTATCGCATCAGATGAAAGTAAAATCCACTGATACCATTATTCAGCTCTCAACCGAAAGGAACGAAATCAACACAGAGGATGATTCCGGTGGTTCATATAAGGCAAACACTTGAAAATGGTCAAGTTTATACAAACTGACACACATGTAAAACAGTTATTTGCTTTTACTTCTTCTTGTCTGTCTTGCCTATATATAGAAGCACAGGCAGCCAGAAGCAAATGCACGAGGGCTGTATCAAACATTACGATCCATTGTGAGTCTCCGCTGACAAATTTTGTCTGATTGGTCTTGACGACCCCAAACGTAACCTTGAATCCCAACTCAAGCTTAATAGTAAGCTTAATTGACTCGATAGACAATCAAAGTGAAACAGAAATATTATGTTCATATGAATATACCCACTGTTAAGATTGTCCAACTTTAATTTTGCCTGAGAAGTTTCAATATCAGTTTTTATACCCCATGAACATGACGTCGTTTGAGTAGGCCGTTTTTTTTTTTCTTCAAATAGATGTCAAACGAAGGTCGCTCATTGGTCCACCCAGTGCGCTGCGCGTATATAGCTGTTCGTTTCCATTGTTTCGTCAATGTTAAACCTATAAAAATGGCGAAGTGGTGACGTCAGTGCATGGGGGGGGGTGATCTAAAATACAATAAATGTTAGCGTATAAGTCCGTCACCAGCTTGTTGCAGACGGCTTAGAGTTACCTCAAAGTTGACGACTTGGACTTAAGTCTGCATGACTGTGTATAACAGAGATGTACTGTTCAGCACCACTTAAGTCCGTCGTCCATGATGTTCAGCCATCCAAACAAATTAACAAGTACAGAAAGAGTTGATATGTTAACTGAGTGTGATAGACGACGATGCCGTTCTGATCAGCTACCATCAGGTCAGACTTGTGTGCCTTATTCTCAAAACTACACAGACATAACAATTCCGTGTGTTAGACTGATCCCGGATCACATTAATCTCTAACCTTTAACCTTGTACCAACCCGCAATGATTTTGTGTTGACCTCTAGGGTTCAGCTGCCGATTTCTCTATAGACCTTTCCATTGTTGATAAACAAACCGTGCTGGTTGGCATGGAAGGCCGAATGTTAGCAAAACACTCAATCGTGTTAACAGATGTTTCAACAAAATTCAACATTTTCTGCAAACTTTCAATTAAGTAAAGTACCTCTCGTGATTGGTTGCTTTGTTTCCAACATATTCAACACTAATTTTGAACATTTGTGTAACATTGCTACAAACTGTGGCTCTCTGCTTTTTATTTGCACTTATGGCTTTCCATAGTTTTCCAACCTCGGTTGGCAAAAACTCGGGCTGTGACGTTGCAATAGAAAGGTCTATACTTTACGCAACTGCGTTAGCCCACTTCTGCACCATTTATTGAGTAAGTTGTACACATCATCAAGTCGTGCGCGCGCCATGTAGAAGCTCGAGCCTGCCCAGTGATTTTTGTCCAGACGTTTCGATCCAGCATGCAGGAGCGTAGTTACCTCAGCGCTGGCTAAAAGCCGGTGTCTCGTTTCAGGGTGTCTTCGAAGGAAAGACAACTTCTCTAACTGTACACAACTAACACAAACGATCTTGCACAAGTGACATTACGCAGTTGCGTAAAGTTTCGTGAAATCGGATGCAAGTCCGGCCTTTTTTTTCGACTGAACAAAATAATTGATAACATTATTATTGTACAATTATGAAAAAAAAACGTTTACATTATGTTGTCCACAGTATGTACTTAAAAGTCCACGTGTGTTTTTTCGTATGTTTCTTCTTCTTCTTTTTTTAATTTTTCCAACCGAAATAAACAATAACATCATCTAGAATAATAGTTATTTTTTTTAAAGAATTTTTAACAGACATGGTATGGAAGCTTCCAATTCTTTTCTCAAAAAGAAAGTTATTAAAAAAAGAACAAAATATCGAAAAAGAAGAAAAAAAACAACGATTTGTTGTTTTAACACTCTTATCCCGGCAGAAAAGTCGAAGCGTACCACACCAGGAGAACGCACGAGAAACATGATGTAAATCAATTAGGTCCAGTACTCAATTTCACGAACTAAAATAAGTTTAATCAATCGTTAGATTACTTAATTATTTACATGAGTAACTGACCCAAAAATTATCGACCTCGCTTCTTCACAGAAAGAAAAAAAGAAAGAACACATACATTGGGGGGAAAAAAAGGAAATGTCGAATCGATTCAATGCGACTGTTCTCTGAAACAATTAGTGACATTATGATTTCCCAGCGGGTTGAGCGTAACGTATTGAGGTACTATCCCTTCATACAGCTATAGCCATAATTGACCAAACGTCAAGCGAAAAAGTTACTGCGTTACCGTTGATTGCCTACATGGAGGCGGGGCCCAGGCAATTATTTGAATGACAGTTGACGGGTTTGAAACTACACAGCTGGGCTGACTGATTAGCTGATCAGAATTAGATTGAATGGATAGCGGGGTATCATAAATTAGATAGTTATTCTAAGAATATAATAAGACAAACACACACAAACACACGCAAAAAAAACAACAAACAAACAAACAAACAAACAACAACAACAGCAACAACAACAACAACAACAACAAAACAACAACAACAACAACAAAAACACCGGGTTGAGAGAAAGATAGGCAAAAACAAATCAGTGGAGAGAACAGGCTATTGCTGTATTTATATAACATCACAAAATAAACGAGCAGAAGTGAAAGAGGGGGTAATGGGAACTTATTTAGCACCAGTGTTTATGGTAAGTCCAAAAGGTTGGACTGTCCTGAGTTGGTGAATCAAGTGTGATTGTCTGAGATTGCGGTGTGTGTCATCACCATTGCAAGCCTCAGTCGCAGTAAGTTCAACATCTTTGATACTGTGATTTATAATGAATATGTTACATATATATCTAGCCACCTCACTGTTTGTAAACTAATAACTTTGACTGCCAATTTGTTTTCCCCATTTTCTGGATACCTTGCCAATTATTCTTTGCTTCTCTTTTTTGATCCCACCTTTAAACTAACCATCCTTTTGTCCTCACCTCTTTACTCTGATTGGTTCTTAGCCACCCCACTGTTTGTAAACTAAAAACTTTGATTGGCAAAAAAATTGGTCCTCTTTTTTCTTGATATACTTCCAGTATTCTTTGTTTTTGTTGTTGCTACAACTGGATATGTTTTCGTTTGTGCCTGTTTATGCCTCTGACGAAGGTCCGGTTTGGATCGAAAGCTAAGGCCACCTCCCCTGTACTAGTTATATATAATTCCTAACAACCATCTTGAAAAATAGCCCGGCCGGTTGTCTTGAAAAATATGTCGGGCGGCTAAATTCGAAAAAAAAGAAACAAAAAAAAGGCCCTCCTTCTTTTTTTCAAAGAGGCAGGACGCCAAACATGTTTCCTTTTTGTTTTGCCTTAGAATCTCAGCGGCATGTCGTTTTGTGAAGATGGTTATGTTAAAGGCACCAGGTATTTGAATGGCTTCGATAGTCAGCGTTTCTCAGAATCGGCAAAGTGTGACGTCACAGTCTTGATTGTTTATTCAAATTGACCATTGCCTTCATACAACTAATTAAGCAGTATTCCACAGACTCCTGGTGATGATGTACATGTTTAGGCCTTTATTACTGAATCCATGATGTTCAAAATTGACTTATTTTCCATGACAACGGTATAACACCGGAGAGGAACATAATTCCTTTGACGGTGAAGTAACCCAGATTTATCACCAAGCAATTCAAAAGCCCCTTTAAAGCCACATAAAGTCTAATGACCTTTAAAAGGTATATATAATTCCTAACAACGATAAAATCCCCGTAAGTGTTATTGATTTAGTGTATACTCGATCCACTTTAGTGTCACTGTACACCATTGTCATAAACGCAACCTTTTTTTAATGGAAATTGTACACGCAATACGACAGTCTAATAAAACAAAAAAACTATTTGTTATCCGATGCTTTTAATGAAATTGAAATCCTATCAGTTTCATCTCTTCTTGTAATTTATATCATGGATAAGTCCATCAGTAAATTGACATTGGTCACAATTAGGGGGTCGATTCTTTCAACGTCTAATTAGCTATACCTCTTGTCATCAATGAGTTATGGATTTTTTGTCGGTTGCATGTATACAATGTAATCTAGCTGCCCCGTCTGTCAACATCCAATTCAGGTAAACGTATATTTTTGATGATCGTGGGGCTAACTATACCCCTTTACACTTAAGAATCCCTTGCCCCCCTTCTGTAGCAAGTTTTCTTTAGACACAGTACACAACTTTGAAATTTTAATAGATAGGACATGTGGTGCTTTTTCCTGACCGGCCCAGATTGTTAACCTTTGTCTTTACTGTACATGTACAATAAAGACAACAACACGGAATCGTTACCACAATTGCATGTATGCACTTGTGGTAACGAGTCCGTGTTGTTGTCGTAATTACCGTGGCCTAGCGTTTTACCTTAATGTTGCTGTTTCCATGTGTTTATATTATGTTCTTGGTCATTTTAGCCTATAGCAGTGTTTTTGTATGTTGTAGCTGCTGGGCACAGTGAAAAACAGTTTGCCACTGAGAGGTCCCCCCGGGGTAAAGAGGAAATAGATAAAATAATACAATAAATACATCATATACAATGCAGCAGCTTCTTGGCTCAACTAGTTCGTGAAGATGCCCCTTGTGTCCTTCCGGTCCTTGTTCAATACTGCGCATCAACAAACAGCTTTGCGCAAGGCTCAGAAGCAAGTTTACGCTAAATCAAGGTTATAAATTATAATATGCAGCAACATAATTAATAGTTTGGTTTCCGTGGTATGAGTACACTTGGTACACTGGCAGGTGTGACCGACGTGAATGTACTTACCACTCCCCGAATATAGCTACCCCTGGATAACTTATAACAACAACTCGAAATAACTAGGTTGTGACTTATTGTATATCCAAGTGTTGATTGACATATGCAGTATGCGCATGCCTACGGTCGATTGTAACTAGATTAATGCTCTTTGCTGAAAAGTTAATATCTGTAACGATGTATACATACACGATATTAAATGTGCCAAGCCAAACAATTGACAAGTGCTGTCCACTGGCGCCTCGCTGCTTCTACTTCTAAAGACTGCAACGGTCACTTAAAAATGAACCCCGTTCAATTTAGTGCCGTGTGTGAGGAGTTGTGATAAAGGGTGTTTGAGGGATTTTTTTTCTCCAAAAACTGAAAAAAGGGAAACAAAATTAATGAATACATACATTTACAATATTTAATAAATAAAATAGTTTATCACATTTTAACAATTTAGAACTTGAGAGTGTAACCCAGGAAATAGAGATTTGCGCAGAGAGGATGCAATATTATACTGTATTTGCTCTCTTGTGCAAAACAAAATGACAACTTAAAGTTTGAATGTCCGTGCCTTTGCCATCATAGTGTACACTATAAAGCAATGCGGAGTTGTGTACCCATTTTGTCGGTCCTAAGAAGCACTTCAAAATGTCTGGCACAAATACACGGACCTCATTCGTATGTGCTTTAGGATATTTGTCTTGGTTAGTTCAACGAGTCGCATAATAATTAAGTTCCTCCTTTGTATTCCACAGATGAGACAACAGTTGTCACCTACAGTGAGGCATGCAAGACAGCATTCAGACAACAAAACCTGATCACACACGAGCTCCTTGACACTTTTTCAATCGATGGGTCGCCGCATCGACAGTTGAGTAAATAAAAGCAAAGTACCTCGGCATGTAGACGGCACTTTGCAGCGACCCGCCGGACGAATCAGTCAAACCGTTGCTTTAACTCCGTGGCAGCCGTGTAACTTGGCAGTAGCACTAGGGCAAGCAAGTTTGTAGTGAGTGGTACACTCATCCTGCACACATTGTTTGGTAGTCATTCAATGCAGTGTAAACAACAAGTTTTATTCGAAACAAACTACGCATTGTGTATAACGAACCATTATTGGTGCTCCAAAAGAAAACATCCAAGTATTCCTAGTGAAATTCATTAAGCACTGATGACTTGAACAAGATCCGGTTCGTGAGTTGAAGCACTGATTCAAGTTAGACTTTGACCGTGAAAAACAACTCTCTGCAGAGATACAGTTGGTAGGGGCAAGTCCGCTGGTACCAGACGTGCCGTTACAGCACAAACTGCATCAACAATATGCAGGCTGGAAACATTTGACAATGCTTGATGAAATCAGAGAAGATGAAGTCAAGTTTCTTTGATCGTTTGAGACAGTCTCCTGACACTTTGCATTTTCCAATTTCATTGGGACGTCTGCAAGGGTGGCTTCTGCTTCTTGTATTAAGTTGCCTACTCAATCCAGTTAAAGGTATCGAACCAACCACTCAAGTATCAGATCACCGCGGAAATGTTCCAGTTGTTACATATACGACTCCAGGTCTGGGCGATGCTTCGGAGTCTAGCTTCTCAAGAAAAGGAGAGTTTTATCTTGGAGGACTCTTTGATGTTCACTTGGAGCAGGATGGAGTTTGCCAAGAGATAAATCCGAGAGGGCTGCAGTGGATGTACGCGATGGTGTATGCTATCGAACGTATTAATGCACGGCAGGATTTGCTACCCAACATAACACTAGGTAAGTAACCCACAGCAATAACTCCAACCTTAAGATGTGACTATTATTTCCTTGCAAGTAGGATTGAGGCCTTACTTTTTGTTTGTTCAATGTCTATATCCATTCTATGGTTACTGATTGCACGGTTGATTGTGCAATTACCAAAACAATAAAAATTAAAAAGTAAAAATAGTTGTGAAACTAAGTATTGTGGTGACATAATGTATAGTATCGTCTCCTATTACGGGCGGATGATCCCTAATGACTTTGATTCCAATCGAGTTAAATGCAAGATTTTTGAAACGTATAAATCGTCGCTCGTACAACGAAGTGACCTATCTGTCAAAAATCACACATTTTTGCAAACCATTTGTTATATCAAATCATTAAAATGCTCATCACTGTTAACATTTTCATCAAGTTTCAGTACCTAATACGTAATGGTTTCGTAATTACATTAATTAGTATAAACGATGTATCACTTGATTTGCCATTTTGTATTTTCACGAAGTGACCTATCTAGATACGCCACTTAAGATACACCACTTGTTGACCATTCACATTCTAAGGGCTACAGCGGGTGCAGTTCAAGCGCGTGTGTGACATTTGCGTTTCACAAAGTGACCTACAGACCCAATGCACAACGTGCAGCGCACTTGCACGCACGTCTCCTGTCCGCCATTTGTTGTGTCAAAACGTGCACAAAAGGATGGTACACGTATCTACACGCGAATTGGTGCGTTTTAACACCCAAAATGGCGGACAGGAGACGCGCGTGTATGCGCGCTGCGCGCTGTGCTATGGGTCTATCAGGGCCCAATTTCATAGAGCTGCTAAGCACAACAATTGGCTTAGCATGACATTTCTTCCTTGATAAAAAAACAGGGTTACCAACAAAATGTCCATGTGTTGCATATTGCTTGTTACTGGTATTCAGCTGTTGTTTGCTTATCCTGAAAATCACGTGGAAATTTGGTTGGTAATTCTGTTTTTATCAATGAAGAAATTTCATGCTAAGCAAATTGTTGTGCTTAGCATCTCTATGAAATTGGACCCTGGAAGCGTAGTATTTTCACGAAGTGACCTTTATTGATAGGTTCCAATAGGCATTGTCTGGTACACAGCGCTCTGCAGGCAAAACTCGTCTTTTTCATTTTCTATGTGTTTAGGAACTAATAACTTATTGAAAATGGTTGCAGGAATGGAGAACAAAAACAAAAACAAACATTGACAGTTCTGTACGAACAAAGTAGTCAGTTTTGTGTTTGCCTTAAAAAAAGATGATAACAATAGTCAGCAGACTGTGAACGAGATAGGTCAGTTCGAGGTCCAAGCAACGAAATATCTGCGAGTACCTTTAATCATCACGTATAGTAGTGGAAAGCATGGGCTATTGTTCTGCCGTTGAGTCTTAATGAAGTGTTTTTTTTTTTTTTTTTTTTTGCACGCTTTGTGAAAGTTATAAATATCTGCACTCCGGGTTAATCATCCCGAACTGTAGCGGAGACAATGGGGTATTGTCCTGTCATTAACTCCTATTCATATCGTGAAGGTGACTTCCCCCAATCTCAAACGTTCCGCTCTGTTGCTTCTGAGAGTTATTCAAGTGAGCACAGTTTCACTCACTTAGAAATGACCTTTTCTCTTTGTTTAACGAACTGACTGTGTATTAAGTTGAACTCGAGAGCGTACGAGCTTACGTGGCATTCTGTAAATCTAGGCACTTCGAATAGCAGATACAGCGTGTATTGTGGCAAATGTTTTGAAAACAACTTGTGTCGTGATATTTTAATAAACTTAATCGCAATTAAAAAAAATATATATAATAATAATAATCACGTTTGACCATAAAGAACATGCATTCTAAGGCGATCGTCGTGGTCATTGTCGTGCACGCATGCAAACTTGAGCAAGCTGCTATCATTTAGTTGCACTGCGGTACATAAACCGCGCGAAACTAGGACGTCTTAGTCCCATGCAACGTCACGAAAAGTTCGTTCATGTAGTACAAGTTCTGTTTTCGCGTTAAAGACACTGGACAATAATGGTAATTGTCGAAGACCAGTCTTCTCACTTGGTGTATCTCAACATATGGATAAAATAACAAACCTGTAAAAACTTGAGCTCAATTGGTCGTCGAAGTTGCGAGATAACTATGACAGAAAAAAACACCCTTGTCACACGAAGTTGTGTGCTTTCAGATGGTTGATTTCGAGACCCCAAATTCTAATTCTGAGGTCTCGAAATCAAACTCGTGGAAAATTACTTCTTTCTCGAAAACTATGCCACTTCAGAGGGAGCCGTTTCTCACAATGTTTTATACTGTCAACCTCTCCCCATTACTCGTTACCAAGTAAGGTTTTATGCTAATAATTATTTTGAGTAATTACCAATAGTGTTCACTGCCTGTAAGTAACAAAGCACTTATATCCCGATTTCAAATATTACTACACTTCAGTTTGTTAGTGCAGTCGAAACGGTTTGCGTATCACAGTGGGCGTAAATTCGCGATTTGACACTTTTTTGCCGGATGGTGGAGGTCGAGTACCGTTTCTAAATGTTCGAATAAGTTTCCAGATTTTCATTTCAATCTTATTTATTACCTTGTGATTTTGTTATGTAATATTTCAACCAATATGTATTTTGGGAAAGGGGGGGGGGTAAAGTTATGTAGCAGAAATAAAAGGCACACCAATTCCACCCACGCTTAGCTCCACTTGGGTGATTGCTCCGATGTGCACGGAAGCTTGATGGTGACATTAGTGTCGTGATGAGATGACATGATCTATTAGGTTTTGCGGATGTTACCTGGTAATGGTACACGTTTCATTATATACGAGGGGTACGGTTTGATTATTACGAGAGCCTACCAATGCCTCCGAAATTATAAAACAAAAATTTGCAGGGTTGTGTTGTTGTTGTTGTTGTTTTTTTTTTTTTTTGTATGGGGGGGGGATATTGTGAGTCTCTTTTTTTTTTTTTAAGTAGGCCTGTATTCTTATTTTTTTTTTTCTCTCTCTTTTTCTTTTGCAAATAAATATTTGCCGAGCCTCGTTTTTTGCAAGTATAAGTGTTTTTTTTAAAGTCTATATTTAGCAAATCATGTTTTTGACAGTATATGTTCGACGAGTCAAGATTTCCTAAAGATAGACTTCACAAAATTAAGATTTGCCAAATATTTTACTGGGAAAACCCCATAGCAATGTTCGTCAAATAATATATGCTTGCAAAAAAAAGCAATATATATTTTCGATGGCACTAATGGGCTTTCGTAGATTCTTGTAAAAATGTTAAGGATTGATACAGTCCGCTCACTATAAATGTTTGTTTGAAGGAGTCACGTGCGTTCATTATATATACAGCACGTGGTGACGTGTTGATATATTTTGGGTAATCATTAACTACGGCTTCGATATTGGCTTTGGCTTCAAAGGTAGGGTCAGCCTCTGGCAATGATGGTAGTCAGTGTGTAATTAGACATTTTCAATGGGAGAGCAAGGAGGGGGAACCAACATTTAGGAGCTATTTTTATTTATTGTTTTTATTTATTTATTTATTTATTTATTTATTTATTTATTTATTTATTTATAATTATTATTATTATTATTATTATTATTATTATTATTATTATTATTATTATTATTATTATTATTATTTATTATTATTATTTTTTTTTTTTTTTTTTTTTTTTTTTTTTTTTTTTTTTTTTTTTTGGGGGGGGGCAGGGGGCAGGGGAGAGGCAGGGGGCAGATGACATGGTGCAGGGGCAGGGGAAGGGGGCAGGGGCAGGGGGCAAGGGTCCTGAGCAGTTGAAGTGGGGGGGGGTGCCGCCCCCGTCTGGTTGAGCCACTGATGGTAGGCTATTGGTAGTAGACAATCTGCCAAGTTGTTTCATCTAAAGCTCCCCCCCCCCCCCATTGTTGGTTAGAAATCAATAAAAGTATAGTGTGACCTTAAGCAAGACACTTAAAGACACTGGACACCTTTGGTAATTGTCAAAGACCAGTCTTCTCACTTGGTGTATCTCAACATATGCACAAAATAACAAACCTGTGAAAATTCGAACTCAATTGCTCGTCGAAGTTGCGAGATAGTAATTGAAGAAAAAAACACCTATGTCACACGAAGTTGTGTGCTTCAGATGCTTGCTTTCGAGACCTCATACGCGTGAGGTCTCAAAATCAAATCAAATATCTTACTGAGAAATTACTTCTTTCTCAAAAACTGCGTTACTTCAGAGGGAGACGTTTCTCACAATGTTTTATACTATCAACAGCTCTCCATTGCTCGTTATCAAGTAAGGTTTTTTTTGCTAACAATTATTTTGAGTAGTTACCAACAGTGTCCAGTGCCTTTAACAATTATTGCTGCTTCCTTCGGATTGAACGTGAAGTCGTAGGTCCCGTGTGTTGTGTAATACACGTAAAAGAACCCAGTGCACTTATCGAAAAGAGAAGGGGTTCGCCGCGGTGTTCCTGGTTTGACTGGCAGCATATTGCGCCACAGCACATTGTTAACCATTACATGGTGTTATGCAATTGAATAGGCAAAATACTCCAAAATGTAGCTCCACAATACCTTGCAGAAAAAAATAAAAATACTGAAAGTTGAAGCGCCTTGAGTGTCACTGGGTGACAGATATGAGCGCCATATAATAACCCACTATTATTATTATTTATTTTCGAAAAAAATTGAATGTCATAACATATTTGTTTTTTATTTCAATGGTTGAGCGTCAAGTTTTCAACCGCGCGACCGACCATAAACCGGCCTTGCTCCGTCAGCCTGTTCGAAGCCAAATATTGAAAGTACACGTGGTTCCAAGCTCAAGCGTTTGTTTTGAACAGGGTTTCACAAGCACAATCACAATATGCAGGACGAAAAGGAATCCTTCAAGTTGTCTTTAGTAAATATTGCCTTTAATAATTAAGGGTGTGGTAGCACGAGGTTCTGATATAGGCAAGTAAAACAGGTTTTCTTCTTTTGGCCCATTTACCGTGAAGTACGGGAAGTCAATTCCACCCCCCCCCCAAAAAAAAAAAAAAAAAAAAAAAAAAAAACGGCGGCGACTTTGATGATTGAAGGTTTCCTATTTGCATAGACAAACCTTTGGAAAATATTAATTTGGAACTATCGATTTGAAATAACTGACACGCTACTGTTACATTCGTGGCTGTATTCGTGTCTTGAATTAAGTTGTCAAATTGAACCGTGTTGATTCGAGTTGCCATCATTTCATCTGTGCGTTTATATGGAAGGCATGTAACATTCATTCCAATCAGTTGATGTAAAACGAAGAAAACATAATCTCACTTGAGAATTTTCATCTAAATTGGTTCTCCTGCTGAAAAAATTCCACTAGGGTCTGCCTGATTATTGTGATATCGCATGACTTGTCTGCCCTTTGCAGTCACTCAAAAAAAAAAAAAAAAAAAAAAAAAAAGTCATTCCAATTTTGCCAAAGTTTAAGCTCATTCGTCACGTGTACAAGTACAGAGAAAATTCATCCAAACATTTGGGTGGTTACTAACTGTAGAAACCACTTTAAGATCATGTGATGTGTCACCCCTTAGAGTTCACAGTCTCCTAATTACCACGTAGTCGTCACCAATCTTCTACGTTGACTGTTTTTCTGTGGGAGGTAAATATAAATTACAGTATGCTATTATAGTATTACAAATAAAAGAACAGTGTACAATGGGCTGGGGCGTCTATTGTGAATTTCCCAATGAATCGCTCTGCTTATACAACACACTACAAAAACCTGCGTTTTAATCCTTATCTATAACTTTAATGCGATTTTGCTTTTAATTTCGTTTAGCATTACAAAGCTTGATAATGGACAGCCAATCTTCAAGTTCAACCTCCTGGTTCACATACAGATTATTAGTGCGCTATAAAAGTACATACGTTCCTTTAGATTGATAGCTTTTTTTCAGCTGAAGTCGGGTGTCTTTTTTTCTGTCACTTGTTTTACAGATCCCAACCGTGGTATTATTGCTAATATGTATACGTGTGAACAAATGTATTGTAGCAGTTAACATGGTTAAGACATCCTTTGTTTTCAAAAAGTAAAATCTGTCAATTATCCATTGAATTCATCGTACAACCTATCCGTGGTCAGAAAAAAAAGAGTTTGGTTTGTGTCATACATTTCTTGAACCATTACAGCTTCTAAGACTTCAAGATTATCTGGAGGATTGGTTCTGATATGATTGCACCTGTATACTCAGTGAGCTTTCAGACTTAAACGTCTTGTGCCCCCCCCCCCCCCCCCCCACTCCCGATTTTCACCATCTCGTAGATTGTTGTGAATGAATGGTGCATCACAGTCTGGTCTGTTAGTTCTTACCGCTGTGATGGTATTTACACAATGTATATCGCAGCAGCGTTCTTCGTTCCAAATGCATTTTAGGGTAGAGTATTTTGATTGCAAGCACGGTACAATATTTCAGTAAGCCCTCTACGGGCAATGCCCGACTGAACACAATGTTCCATTTTGTTTTTATACGGTTCCTTTCTTGCACACTTTCCAGTCAGCAATAATCGCTTGGGACAGCTAAAGTAGTTTACATAGGAACGAGGTCATTGTGACGAAAAGAGCAGTCCCACAAGTGCATTAAGATAAATTATATATTACAGTTACACTTCCGTGTTTCGACACCCCTACATATGTATGCTCCTAACCCATCCCTAGCCCTCACCCTAACCCCCACCTGAACCCGTCAAGCATGCAGGTCAAGAGGGGTTATTGGAACATAGAGGTGTCGGAACATAGACCATGCACCAATATTACACAGGTGTTTGCATTGATCGGATACACAAACATCTGTTTTTTGTTTAGTCTGGGCAAGCAAGCCATCAGTCAGAACTGACACTTGGATATAAGTGAGCTGTTCACAGTTAATGAGAAATGTTTCAGTTAAAATATGTATTATTGCCTTTGAGAATAAGTCATTGTGTCAAACAAAAAGCTACATTTCACTACGAAGAGCATTGGCGGAAAGACAATGATAATAATAATAAAAGCACAGTACTTGGATGGCGCGACACACAAAAGTCTCGATTTGCTTCACAACAATAAAGGCACTTCCAAGGAGCGATTGAAATACGGTTTGAGTTCTTGCAGTTTTGGTGTATCAATCGTCATGCGCAACATTACAAAACATAATCATTGGCGTTAAATTAGGGGATACGTTTACCGTTGTAACACCATGTCATCAATCCCATTTTGTGTGTCACTCTTTCAAAGTAAAACATTTGAAACATTACGGCATCAAAACTGAAATTGGTCTGTACATTCTGTGCGCCATTCATAAGCTCAAATTCAATGCCGTTTTGATTTGACATCATCAACATTAAGGAATGAAATAAAACGAAGGTTTTCAGGAAAAAGAAGAAAAACGGGCACTTGAAAGGTTTCTTACACAGTGGCATTATGCAATATTCATGAGGTTAGGTTTGTGTCTGCATTTTCATCAAGGATTATATCATTAAGGGTAATGAGTAGATCACATACCTGAACTTGACCTTGAACTCGTATCAGACGTTATTGTCAAGAGTATAGCTAATACACCCAATCAACCTGTACTTTAGCATGGAGACAGATTGTCATTACCAAAGTCGGCATAATTATTACCGTCAATATTTCACGATAATCCCTAAATAATAAACCAGTACGGAGTCAAGGTCGTTATATGAGTCGTTCCACGTGTATACATATATGTCCACGGTCAACAAATCATTTTTTGTTTTAATCCTTTGTAGGATAAAAAGATAAATGGTGCAAGTAAACAAAAGCGACTTTTAAAATCAATACATAGCCCGTTGCCATAGAAGCATGCCATTTTGTGTTTTGGGGTCTTGTTGCCAATGTTTGGGGTCTTAAAAGCTGTTTTTTTTTTAGCTTACATTTAAAATGCACTTAGGTAGCCAAAATGCAAAAGTATATCACAGAACAACCCTTTTTTAATAGTTACAAATTATCATCCGTGTCGTTACCGGAAAGTAGAAAACCAGTGCTATGTGTGTCACAATTGTGCCGTTTTAGTAAAATGCAATAGAGCATGTACATTGCAAAGGTTAAATTTGTGTCATCATATTTGCCCTTCACAAATTAAACTTGCCAAGAGTCTCAGAAAGTATTCCTTTCGGCTGTGACTAGAGCCAACATCGGTCGTTTTTGATAAAAAAGGGAGGGAAACTTGAGCATGTGTATCTTGTTGTGGCAGTATTGTCTCTAATCATGGAAATTTTGCCAAAAACAAAAACGGGAAAAGTGCGTTTCACGATTTCTTTCGATTTGAATTAATAATACTTAATGAATACATAATTGCTAGCCTTCGAGAAAGACTCTACTGGGGAATTGTCTTTTAAAATTGTTGGACTAGTCCGAATAGGGGCCATCCAGGGTGTAAAACTAGGGCAGCGTCAGTTACAATCTGCGTGTAGACGTTTACGAGCTCTACTTGTAATACATCTTAAGATTGTCTCATACCAGAAACAAAATACGTCTTTCCGATTTGATGTTTGTGGTTTTTAACAACACACGATCACGAACACAAGGATGTTTATTTGTTTGTTAGAAATGGTCGTCAATGAACCAGGATGTTATTTATATTAACAGTCTGGTCTATAATAAACTTAAATGCGTGTACCCTCTCTGCCCGCACCCTTTAATCAAACGACCACATTTCTTCTCCGTACTGTATGTTTTCGGTCCAATTCTCAACACAATGATCTCATTTTTTTTTGCATGTGACAGAGTGACAGCTTCACCACGTATCCATACAAGTAATTCAACGATGTCACACGTGTTTCGTTTCAGAAACGCTCTAAATTGAAAAAAAACTCATCACACGCACAAAAAAAAACACCTGATTCCCGAATGAGTCTACAATGAATAATCACTGTCCTCGGCCCACCTTTCATATTCCTCGGACAGACTGACTATACCCAACAAGACGATTCAATCACACTAGAGGTAGTCAATATATATCACCTATGGCTCCATGATCGAATTATTGTCCATGGCTGACAAACAAGGTGTTCAATTCAATATGTAACACTTGTATATACGCCTGGTCCAGATCCAATACACAAGTATCCAATAAGAAATCACAGTATACCCTCTACATGTAGCTTGCCAAACTGAAATTGAGTGAACAACCTGGGGCCCAATGTCATGGCTCTGCTTACCGCGGATTTCTGCGCTTACGTATCATCAGTGGCGGCACCAGACCTGTTAAACCGGGGGGGGGGGGGGGACAAGAGGGGGAACTTAAATTTAGGCGGGGAAAAACAAAAGTCTATAATGTACTGTATAAACCTTTCACTCCAGAAATAAGATTTTGCACTGTGTGAATGTGACGTGTTGTGCGAACTGCGTGTACAATGGCTGCTTACGGTTTGGGGCAGACAATGCATTTCTATTTATAGCAGGTTTCCAAGCTTGTACAGATAAATAAATCCACATTTTATTAACATTGCCGGAGATGGAAAGTGTATTTTTTTTATTTTTTTTTTATGGTGCCAGCTAATTATGATGGATGAAATTGAGTTTATTATTTACAGCGCAAACAACATTATAACAAATTGGGTGCAATCGTTTGGGATTAAACTCAATTTCCGCCATCGGGGAAAAAACTGAGGGGCAAACTGGGGGAGGGGGGGGGGGCAAACAAATTACTGGGGGATTTCCCCCCCCCCCCCCCGTAGCGCCGCCGCTGCGTATCATATAATTATGTGCTACAAGGGGCTCCGTAAGCGCAGAATTCCGCGGTAAGCAGAGCCACGAAATTGGGCCCTGAATTTTGTTTTCCGTGTGACAAAACTTTGGGAAATACGGGTGCTTCTGGGACATTTTGTAAAACACTCTATGGAAACGTGAGTAAGTGTTTAATGCTGTCGAACCCTGCAATTTTAGAGAGGGTGACATCGTGTTGAATCGAACTCTAATGTTGAAACGTTCCGTATACTAAATGAGAAAAAGACTTTGGGGTCAACCAATTCGTTTCAAATAATCTGTCTATATGTCTCCCCTACCTCTCTGTCTATATGTCTCCCCTACCTCTCTGTCTATATGTCTCCCCTACATCTCCGTCTATTTGTCTCCCCTACCTCTCTGTCTATCTGTCTCCCCTACCTCTCTGTCTATATGTCTCCCCTACCTCTGTCTATATGTCTCCCCTACCTCTCTGTCTATATGTCTCCCCTACCTCTCTGTCTATATGTCTCCCCTACCTCTCTGTCTATCTGTCTCCCCTACCTATCTGTCTATGTCTCCCCTACCTCTCTGTCTATATGTCTCCCCTACCTCTCTGTCTATTTGTCTCCCCCTCCCCCCTTTTCTGTCTATATCCCCCTCTCTCTCCCTGTATCTTTCTACCCCCCCCCCCTCTTCTCCTTTTTTCCCCTGTTTCTCTCTCTCTCTCTCTTTTTGTATGGTTAAACTTCGGACTTGTAAATATCTGCCAAGAACGAATGATAAACGATTCAAAATTGAATAAAACAGTTTTTATTTAATTAAAAGTGCGAGTTCTTCTCAACCTATCTTTGAAAGTCAACCGAGGTTTGCCTCGATAAGCTACGTCAGCTGTTCCCGTGTCGCCACAATTTGTTTTATCTACACCTTTTTTGAAAAAGTTGTTTGTAAATCAGTTGCTTTTGATGATATGCGGTCAGATAGGCAAATACACGTTAGGGAAGTTTGCAAGTGCACGTTGTTTTAAGTTTATTTATTTAGTAATATTCTCTCATGTATAAAATACATGTAAACTAAAACCAACTTTTTGTCTTGCTCCAACTCTCTCTCTGAGACGATTCAGATGGTAGAGAAATTAAACTTTATTATAGCTTAATTTCTTAAACATCTGACTCGTCCCAGAGTACGGCGTAGAGTACTTTAGATCGGGACACTTGGTTTTTAATTACCAAAAAATAGCAAAATTGATCGTGTATATTTGCTGACTGTTGCTTATCAATAACTATGAGTGATATGATTGGATCAAATTATAATCTACACTTAAACATGACAGAGGCACTAAATTCAGATTGAAGTTAAGGGTTAAAGAAGCCCTTACTTTGAAATATTGGGTTCGTGTGTATATCATTGTATATGCATTACATAACATATTGGAACCAGTCTATTCCTGATTGGCCTCGATCTCACAATACAAATGGATAAAACAAAATAGTTATGGCATTTGTATTTGCCCAAACTAATCACAATTCAACTAACGCTTGTTACCTAAAGCAAATTACAATGTAATGGTTGTAAGAGGAAACACAGCAATAACCCCGATCTCAAATCATGTGACCACATGCACTTCAAACACGCACATGACGACGTGCACCATATTTGCAGATCAAACCCGACGTCTAAACTCAGTAAGAGACAACGGGCAACCTGACTCATCTAATACAATATTCAGATGCGAGCGAATCGAAGCAATTGCTCTTCAACATGGACATGTACAAAGAGTGGACAACCATGACTGACACGACTGACACTAGTCTATGAAGAACCAAACCAAAACGATTGATGAACTGTTTGAATAATAATAATAATAATAATGACTTATATAGCGCTTTATCACACCAATTGGCGTCTCAAAGCGCTCAGTAATTTTTTTCTGCAAGGTATGCGGAGCTACGTTTTTGAAGTGTGAGACCTGTTCCTTTACATAGTACCATGTAATGGTTTACAATGTGCCGTGGCGCAATATGCAGCCAATCAAACCAGGAACACCGGGGTGAACCCCTTCTCTTTACGATAAGTGTAACTGGGTTCTTTCATGTGCATTACACAACACACGGGACCTACGGCTTTTTTTTATTTATTATTTATTATTATTTTTTTTTTTACGTCCCATCAAAAGGACGCAGTAACAATGGTTAAGATTCTTGCTGAAGGACACAAGTGTCACGACTGGGACCCGAACCCACACTGTGCCGATGTGAAACACCATAGCTTGTGTCAGGTGTTCTTATTTTTATCCGCTCGGCCGCGACACGCCAAGACAACGCGAAAGAACAAAGGTTGTAGTTCGGCTTATTCCACCCGATATCTGGCCAATTACTGAATGAGTTTAACTCTGTTTATGTATTGATTACGCGACCATGTGTCTATTGGAAAACTATTCGCAACTCAAAAGATGATTAAACAATTTTCAAACACGGTTCCACTGATTGCTTCTTGTATCGACAAGTTTACATGTTTAGATGTAATCTGGATTGTGTGAACTGGTCGGAAAGAAGTTTTTTCGTTTGTTTTTTGTTGTTGGGGTGTTTGTTTGTTTGTTTGTTTGTTTTGATGTTGTTGTTTCTGTTTGTGGGTGTGTGCGTGTGAGTTTGTAGTGACACTCAAACCGAGGACTTACAACAGAAGGGACAATTATGTCCACGTTTGTTATCACAACGGAAAACAACGGGGTCCACGTTTGTCGGGACAATGAGTTGCACAAAGGAGGGTCCTTGATTGGAGGTCATTACACACTTGCGTGTGTGTGTGTGTGTGTGTGTGTTTTATCGTTTTTTTTTGTTTTTTTTTAAACCAGTATTTGTTTTCAGATGTCTGCTCACAGAGTATAGAATACTGTAATACCCGACAGTATTCACTTTGAATTGTAATATCTCTTATTAAAAAGCAGTGAAACCCAACAATGTACATTAATAGATACCGACTACTTCCTGACTACATGAAGGTCTAAGACGCTCTGAATAGAAACGTACAAAATTAACAACGATGCCCTTCTTTTACACATCCATAGTCCCTTGGAAGGATGGCGGACAAATTTAATTTACGCGTTTTTTTAATCAAGTACGTTGGGTATTGACGTATTCAACACAAATACCCGGTTTTATGTGTGTGTGTGTGTGTGTGTGTGTGTGTGTTTTAATATCATTTGTCCGAGTGTAGGCCTCCGATGACTGATCAAATCATCCCGGAATAATATCATGAAAACCTTCATTCCATCGTTGTATTCATAACATTTCAAAACCACCACCTCAACTTAAAAGATGGTTGATTGCCAAGATCAAAAAATCGTGTCACAATACATCAACAAATAATGTAAGAAGCATTCTCAAAGACCAGTCGGCAAACTAAATACCTAGGAAAAAGAAATCATTATTTAATAAATACGTGCATTACAATTCACAAAGTCTGTCTAAAGTTCGACTTACTTCTAGTAAAAAAGGCTGGCAAGTTATCGTAAAATAGATGCCCAGATAATTACATCATTGAAAACAAAGTTTTCCAGCAAGAGCCAACTTTGTAAGGGCTGTATCTCTTAAGGCACTTTTGTTAATTTGTACGTTATGGTTTTGCGAAAATCGGCTCAATCCTGCACCAAATTAAAGCTGATGATATAACCAATTCAGCTGTGTATGTAAATAATTTTATCAAAATGGTCCCATAATACCCATTTTAGTAGAGCCGGTCACATTTGAAATGTTCAGCATTTTCTTCAAATTCTGAGGTGATCTAAATGCTTGTATGACATTATTACGAGCCAGTTTTAAAAAATGTTCAAGAGGTAGGAGAGACAGATAGACAGAAAAGTAGGGGAGACAGATAGACGGAGAGGTAGGGGAGACATATAGACAGAGAGGTAGGGGAGACAGATAGACAGAGAGGTAGGGGAGACATATAGACGGGGGTAGGGGAGACAGATAGACGGGGGTAGGGGAGACACATAGTCGGAGAGGTAGGGGAGACAGATAGACGGGGGTAGGGGGAGACAGATAGACAGAGAGGTAGGAGAGACAGATAGACGGGGTAGGGGGAGACATATAGACAGAGAGGTAGGAGAGACAGATAGACGGGGGTAGGGGGAGACATATAGACAGAGAGGTAGGGGAGACATATATAGAGAGAGGTAGGGGAGACAGAGAGACGGGGATAGGGGAGACGGATAGACAGAGATGTAGGGGAGACAGATAGACAGAGAGGTAGGGGAGACAGATAGACAGAGAGAGAGGGGATACAGTCAGAAAGAGGGGGAGGGGGACAGATAGACAGGGGGAGAGAGAGATGGGGAGAGGAAGATGGGAAGAACATGAAAAATAAAATTTTAAAAAACCCGCAAAACTACAATTAGCGTTAACATTAAACGAAAAAAAGTATAATCAACAAAAAAGTTAGGTGAATAATTACATCATGCAATCAACACTCTGTAGCTGTGGCCTGAGATTTGACAACAACTCTCATCTGTACTTGAGTGTAATTTTAATATTATTATGTTATGTTTAAATTTGTATTAAAAGAAAATTATAGCAAGTGATAATGGACAGTCGGGCAAATAGTCCGTAATCATTTTCAATAATTAAACTATAGAATTCAGGATGTGTTAGCTCAGTGGCTGTACTTTCTAGCTTGAGATTTGTTTTGTTCATTTAGTTAACAATCGACGTCAGAACAGGAACCACGACAAGTTAAAACACACACACAATTGATCCTTGTAATGGACGGTAATGGTTCAAGCATCTTCAGCTCCTACTATTGAATTTCACTTATATGAACATTTCAAGAGAGAATAATTCAATTACTGCTGTATAATAAGGCGAGCTTCCTCTACCAGTCATATGGCAACGGACCAGTACACAATACAACAATGAACACGACGTTTGAATAGAGGTTCCGATTTGAGAATTATTCAGTACAACTACTGTGTTCATCAGATTGCATTAGAAGTTTACAACAACCTCTAAGGTTGACGAAATCAATTTTATAATTCGCGAGAGCGACACAGTACAATGGAGAAAGTTCAAGTAAAGTTCACGGAATCATCAAGACATTACAAAAAGAAGAGCAAATTACGATAAATTCAATTTTAAAATGATTAACAAAGTTGAAATGTACTCGTGAAGTTCCCTTTTTTGTTAGCAGCGAACAAACGTATTTTATAATAAGAGTAACTATGGTGAATAAAACAGCAGTGACAACAGCAGCAACAACAACGGCGACACCATCAGCGACAGCAACAGCGGCAGCAACAGCACCAGCGACAGCGACATCAACATCGACATCAACAGCCACAGCGACAGCAACAATGACAGCGACAACATTAGCAACACCAAACGACAGCGACAGCAACAGAAACAAGAACACTAACACTAGTAGCAGCAGCAACACCAGCAACGGCAACAACACCGGCATAAACAACAACAGTAAAAAGCAACAGCAAGAACATTAGTGACAACAGCAACTAACTTACAAATACACATAAAAACAAATGAGCACCCCAGCAAATAAACAAACAACAACCCGAAACAATTAAACAAACAAACAAACAACAAACAAAAAACAAACACCCCAACACCCCAACAAACAAACATCAAACAAACAAACACACAAACAAACAAACAAACAAGCAAACATACAAATACAAAAAAAAAAAAAAAAAAAACAAAAAAAACAATCAAACACCCCTCAGGACAAAACAAATATAAATATAAGGACTTTTTTTTTTCTTTTTTTTTAATTCCCAAAATGCCAAGAGTATTGTGATTTTCCTTTGTGTAAGATGTTAAAGCGAAATGGCAATGAAGCTAACCACAGACCAACAGGTCGATTTATGCAAACACGATGTACAAAGTCAATACAGTCTGCCATCTTAAACAAACATTAATTGGTAAATAGTATTTCTATTCAAACATGCATTACGTGATCATAGAAGCATTATTTAGGACTGTGTATGTGTTTCTTCACATACCAATATATTTCCGATGAGTTCATAAAAATATCAAATTGTGATACAGATGATATTAACAATGGCTCTAGTCAACAAGACCTGTGTTTGGTGTAGGCCTTTATGAAAATTGTCAGCTGTACTGATTTTATCTGCTGTGGTTAACTGATATAAGCGGTTTTTTTAATAGCATACCTAAAGATGTGACGCTCCAATTTAACCGAACAGTTCGGTATATATATATATAAACAACTGTCACATAGGTGGCTTTTAAGAAAGACTCTGCTAGGGTCAAAACGTGAGGCCATTTACAATTATTATTGTTTATTTTTTAATAAACAACGGATGCTTTATATATCTATATATTTTTTAACACGCTGTGACAGTTACCCCTCCTACTTTGTATTCTTACTATTATTTGTTTGTATGTCTGTTTGTTCCTGATGTACATGCTATAGTAAGGTAAAGTAAAATTATATTTCGGTTTTCAAGTTTTACATATAAAACAAATCTCATTTCTCAAATCTCAAATCTCATGTATTTAAACTGTCTTCCGGACTATGTTTATACCTGTGCACGTAATCACTTTATAAAACATTTTCTTCAGACTGGTCAGAATGTATAAGTGAAACTCACGATTGTGTACTGTTACGAACCAGTGACACTATTACCGAAAGCCAGTGGCGTAACTAGACATTTTCATTTGGGGACAACGATTATACAACGATTAAATTTGGGGAGGCCAAATAAGTGCAATATTATAATTAAATGTCATGTTAACTGAAAGTTGATACACACCAATGCAGTTCTAAAACAGTCTACAGTGTACATAATTTGCAGGTATAACAAAAGATTGGAAAACAACCAAATCTTAGAGAACTTGTCATTTTTATAAGATAAAACTTTTCGACTGTATACAAGGATTAAATTACCAACAGTGATTACCGAGTATCAGTTTAGAGTTGTACACGGCATTCTCAAATTAGGCTCTGTGAGTACTAATTAAATTATTGTTTGTCTGCTTTATTTCAGTGTAAATACCCAAAACATAATAATTGTGACAAATGTAAGCCATTAAAAAAAAATCAAAATCAAAATACAGGATTGAAATTGTGGGTGTAATTATTATAATCACATTTTAGTTATGAAACGGATATTTAAAATAGCGCGGAATCATCGGATGCAGAGTCCATGCAATACTTTGATGGTACCACATCAGAATCTTCTGTATTTTCTCGTCTGTGCCTCTTGGGTGTTGGAGCACGAGGCAAAGACGGGCGCTTCGGGAGAACTTTATTGGTCTAAGCTTCCTTTTTCGCTGGCCATTTTGCTGTTAAAATCTCTCTGTTGTGCATCTGACAACGTCGTGTTAATGGAGCTATTGGTCTGCGTTCAAACCACCACGTATTAAACTGAACTTTGTGACTTCCTGCACTCTCTGTAACCGCAAAACCACAACATACATTTACCGCCAATACGATCGCGAGCGCATGTTCCCATGCATTTGTCTTGACTGCGTCCACATAGGCCTATGTATTTTCTTCCTCCATGGGCCTACTAATAATATGAGTAAAAAAATTACTTTTTACGGCAGCACTTGATGCAGCATTAAACGATTTATATATTATAAGAATATACTGTTCAGTGAGTTCATATGGGGGAGGGGGAGGGGGGGCAAGGGGCGGGGGGCAAGGGGAAGGGGGGCAAGGGGCGGGGGGCAAGGGGGCGGGGGGGGGCAAGGGGGGCAAGGGGCGGGGGGGGCGCCCACCCCCACCCCTCTGGTGTCGCCACTGTCGAAAGCTACAAGAAGGATGATCAAAGATCCTGGCGAGCAAGCATAAAACAGAAGTTACACCCTTCATCCACCAACTGGAATGAATGGCTGACAAAATACAATCACTCGTATTTCTCATTGTTTTAGTGTGCTTTTTGTAATGGTTTGTGTATGTTTTACCCAACACATGAACAACAAATAACAAAGTTATAACACCCCCCCCCCTTCTTCTGTGAAATTACATGCGCACATCAACGAAAAGGTCTGTTTTAACCATTGCCGTTTACATAAGACAGAGACCATTGTCTCCTACCGAAACAACATATAAACAGTCATGGGATGGTTTAAACTTACCGGAGACCATACCAAAACCATGTGTTCATCTTCATAACCACTCCCTGCCTATGTATCTTTCTCCAGCTGGCTACCACCGGAATTTGTTTCAAATTTCCCGCACTGCCCGACACGTCACTAATTCGCGGAAGATTTATTTGGCAGACTGCTCCGTCCCCTTCCTTCCCTCCCACGCCCTCTCTCAGGCAGCCCCCCCCCCCTCCCCACTCGCACCTGGCTTTCTTGTGTTCCGCCCTTTTCTCCCCCTACCCCCTCCCCCTTCTATAAAGAACTGCACATGACGCCTCAAACGTTTTTTAAGGCTTGCTTTTCGATACAGAATTCTCGCACGACCTTTGGAGAATGTTCATACATCTCAAAACCCCAAGCTTTTTGAAGATATTGAGTGCATTCCAGTTTGACTTGTTTTTCTCTGCTCGTCCATTCAAACATTTTATATAACATGATGCATATAAATAAATTACACTGTTAAAAAAAAGAGTTTTCTGTGGTTAAACTAGGTCTCATCTCATGATTTGCCTGCACACGGCCACATGTATGATTTCACTCTTCCCTATACACACGTTCTTGGAAATATGGTCTGCATGTAAGGTCAACGCCATCGACAATAATCTATAAGCAATGTAGCCGTAAATTGCATTTACAAGGAATGTTTTCTTTCTTTCTTAATGACGTGGTCGACATACATAACCTAATTCACATTATTCGCGTAAAATGTCAATGTAAACTATTATAAATGTAAACACACTGAACAGCCCATACTAATAGGACTATTGATGTCACTTGACACCCTTTTGTGAAAGTATAATACAAACAGTTAATTTATAACAGGAATTATGTCAGGGTAAGTGATTTTGATGTGACTGAATGTTCTATATTGTATTCGTGTCCAATTAAGACGAGTCAATCGCAGCTGCTGTTTTCGCCGCGCATACCTTTGATTGTGATCAATTTGAATTTACAATCATTGTCTGCAACAGGTCAGGGTCCCGACGCCGAACGCTGAATAAATGTCACGCGAAATGCAATAGGAGTGTTCATTCGTGTGTTCACTTAATTGTTGATTTTGGTGTTGAAAAGGTGCAACTGAATCTGATGAACGACGCTTCGGCGGAGATAATTTTTGCCCATGAATGTACGGTCCCAAAAAAGTCAGCAAACTTTGGCTGGTCGTTAAACAAAATCAAACCATTGATTTGATTTGATTTTCTTATTAAAGTCTATCAAATCGAAGAGAACTTGAATGAAGTTTCCACATGAACACGTTTTTGGGGGTTAATATTCACGGCGTTGACCCCCACAATGCAACCGACAATCCCTACTTATTGTGCTGATTGAAATGAAAAGAGGTGTTTGTGTAGTCCATTACTTCCTCATGCTAAAGGGAAGTTAGTTTAATGACAAAACAAGTAAAAGTGTTTGTTTCGGTCGTTTTAAAACAAAACCAGTGACAGAAAAGGACATTTCCTGGACGTTGGGTGCTTCAACGTCAAGATCACTTAGTAATTACTATCGCTTTGTATCCCAAAGAGTCAGGGGGGTTAGGTCCTTACGGGCCTGGGTAAGACTTCTTAGCCATCATCACTATTGCATTAAAAGCTCTAAAAGCAGAAATCGTTAACAGGCGGTGGTTACACAATTACTTGACCTTTTCCCCAGAAGACTGGGGTGATCAATGCGGAGGGAAACGATGAAACGAGTCGATGTTTACCTTCTGGTTACATCGAGATGTGGAATTTTATCTTGTAACGATTTGTAAACTCGAGATGATGGGTTACAGTGGTACCGAAGCAACAACCAGAGCGGGTGTTGGATCGATCTGTTACCATCGTTCGTCTTTGTTGAAACGTCGGCTGGATTTCCAACGCAAGGCTGTTACAAACCGTTGTATATCAACTGTTTGATGTCACATAAAGTAGCCTATACTTAAAGGCACACTACAGAATTGTTTTTTTGTTAACAAAACATTTGCTGGCAGTGTAAGCACTTTATGTAATCCACCATATTCATAAACTGACAAACCTGTAGAAGTTTGAGATCGATCGGCCATCTGGGTCACGAGAAAATAGTCAAAAACCGCGATGACTCATTTGCATGAAATCATATAGGTTCAACAAATGAATAAAGCGATAAACTCCAATCGAAAAATTAGTTTATTCATTTCTCATCAAATATGGCATTTCAGACAGAAATATTTCAAGGGATGTTTTTTACTATCATCATCATTAGACCGTGAAAGTTTTATGTAAATCTGTGATCAAAAGTATATTTTACAATTACCAATTCTGTAATGTTCCTTTAAGTCACATTGTTGTAAATAAATTCGATTTTATCTGATTGTTATTTGTGGAGTTTGAGATAAAACTATTATTAATGTTATCTTCATTTTATTTGATGCTTGTTTTGTTATTTTAATGCAATTTGTTTTGTTTATGTTTTGTTGTTGAGTTATATAATTGTATTACGGTTGTTTTTGATAATTTACACCGGGAGAAAATAACAATTTTGATTAAAAACAAATCTAAATCAGGGCATTATACTGTAATATTAGCCATAATATTCTGAAAATATTAGTTTTATTATCAATTCATATTTATTAATACTGGTTGTTAAGCCCGAAATTCTCAAAAAAGCAGGAACTTGCTCACTATACTAGCCAAGTATCCCCATGGAGAGAGGACAAGGAAGGACGTTTCAGTTTTAAACGTGGCTGGAAAACCCCAGAGAGATATTTCAGGGAAACCCCACGCCATCTGGTAGGGAACTGAAAACCCAATCCACATGGTGCTCCCGACGGGATTTGAACCGGGGTCCTAGAGTTGGAAGGTGATGAAAGAAACCACTATACGCCAACCCAACCGCCAATTATCAGATCGTTGTCTCTGCATCAAGTTTTACGCTTCATGATAATATGATATAACAAGTGAATACATAAAGAAAGAAAAAAACAATAACACGTCAATAATTGTTATTATTATTTGTTTTATCACATAATTGCTGGGCTGTACTTTTCCTGTTAATCACACAAACTGGGCTCATGTCAGATGAGTATTCGGTCCTTGTTTCATGAGACGAACGCCGATGTAACCTTTTTTATCGTGCACTCACTCAGTACTACCATAATTGCTAGACAGTAAAGTTCCGGCAATCCAACCCATCAACATTCCTCCCTTGTTTAGATTAGCTAATATTTCAAGTTCAAATTATTATCACATAAAAACGTCCTGGCTGTCACGATGTTGACATCGAGTTCAGACACTTAGTAGACGGAGAACCCGACGGCTTTTGGTAAAACTAATTATTGTTCCTTTTCACAGAACACGTGTTTACGTTCATTTTGAAGTGCAAGTGTGGAGAAAACCCGACGGCTCTTACATGATTCATATTTCGGTTGCCCGGCTCATAACGAATGTTAATAAAGTACGATTACATCGGGCAATTATTTAGTGTCAAAGACTGACAGGGGATTGTATTAAAGTGACCTATCAGTAAATAGTAGAGCTGCAAGGATTAAGTTACTCACCGTTTTGTGTTTGCTCTGATCAATGTTGCCAAGTCGAGAACTGAGCGCAAAGAAAGTGGACCTCCTTAATACGAAAGATAAACAAATGAAAGTAATTAAACGCTGGCTAGAAGAAGATGGATGGGATATTTACATTTCTGATAAACTTGCAAAGATTACAGAGACATGAACCGGCTGAAAAGTACATTAACAGACCAAAGTCGTAGCCCTTTCAAGCCTTTTTAAATTCTTTTTCGAGATTATGAAACCTGTTGGGGGCATCCTAAAATTCTGACGAAGCAATGACAATGTAAAATATATAAAAAAAAAAAAAAAAAAACGGTAGATAATGACCGGAGGGTTTTCAGTAATGATTGGTAAGGAAGCAACAGTTGATACCATAAAGCTAAGCCTTTAGACGACATTATATTAATGACTGTTCCTTTATACGACATCCATAATGATAATGACTGTTTTTTTCACGGGCCTCACTAGTGAGCATTAAAGGAACATTACAGAATTGGTTTTGCTAACAAAACAGTTGCTGGCAGTGTAAGCACTTTATGTAATCCACCATATACATAAAATGACAAACCTGTAGAAGTTTGAGATCAATCGGCCATCTGGGTCACGAGAAAATAGTCAAAAACCGATTACACATTTGCATGAAATCATATAGATTCAACAAATGAATGAAACGCTCACTGAGCAATAAACTACAATCGGAGAATTAGTTTATTCATTTCTCATCAAATATGGCATTTCAGACATACATATTTCAAGGGATGTTTTCTACTATCATCATCATTAGACCGTGTAAGTTTTATGTAAATCTGTGATCAAAAAGTATATTTTACAAGTGTTGTTCTTACCAATTCTGTAATGTTCCTTTAACCCGATTAACCTATTAAACATACCTGAGTTATCATCAGTTCTTGTTCTTCTAATAGGCATACGTAATGGCAGAGTTAGCATTCTTTATAAATCGTACAAGCATCATTTGCCAACAGTCGTCTCCAGTAATTTACATAATATTTCAATTCACATCCATTTACAATTGACCTCTTGTGATTGTTTTCTTTCCACCTTGTACTACTGGCCTATCGTAGTATTACCGTGTGTACTACCGTGTGTCTCTCGTATCACTCTTGTTTCTTCTTCCGTGTCCTGGTCTATTGTATTATTCTTGTTTCTACTTACATGTACCATACTGACCTATTGTAGTATTCTTATTTAAAGGAACGTTACAGAATTGGTAATTGTAAAATATACTTTTGGTCACAGATTTACATAAAACTTACACGGTCTAATGATGATGATAGTAGAAAACATCCCTAGAAATATTTCTGTCTGAAATGCCATATTTGATGAAAAATAAATCAAACTAATTTCCGATTGGAGTTTATCGCTCATGAGCGTTTTGTTCATGCATTGTATAACACATGCAAATTTGTAAACGGTTTTGCACTTTTTTCTCGTGACCCAGATGGCCGATCGATCTCAAACTTCTACAGGTTTGTCAGTTTATGTATATGGTGGATTACATAAAGTGATTAAACTGCCAGCACTGTTTTGTTAGCAAAAAACAATTCTGTAATGTTCCTTTAAACTTATATGCACTGGCCCCTTGTAGTAATCTTTTTTTCTATTTCCGTGTACTGGTCTCTTGTAGTGTTCTTGTTTCTACTACCTTGTACGAATGTCCAAGTTCCCCGTTTATCTGATATTATTTTTTTGGGTGTAATAATAGTGCAATTATTCTCATGTTCTTTCTTTGTCTAATGCAGGATTTCACATTAAAGATACCTGCGGTAATCCTAACGTCGCTGTGACGTCATCCCTCGATTTCATCACTAGTTCAGCCAATATTGGAACTTGTAAAAACGAGTGAGTCAATCTAAATTTAAAAAAACTGTACAGAGCGTCGTTTCTGTGCATTACCTCCATTCATTAAAGGGGCTGTGTCGGCATGATCAAAGCATGCCTGTGACTGAACGTGGAATTATTAACTCGCTCCCAGTATAATTCTGCACACGGACGTCTCTATAGATATGAAAAGGTGGGAGGGCGCGCGCCTGCAGTAACTGGGTGGGAGTTCGTCATTTCATGTACAGCGACAGGCTTGCTTTGATCGTGACGACACAGCCCCTTTAATTTCATATTTTACTCAAACATTATGAATAATCAGGCTATTGGAAATTCAAACTACACTATGGTGTCTTTACATCTAACATGAAGTGTATTCAGGTGCTCTTTCCCTATAAAGGCCGTGCGTTTTTATATTTGTACTTAATTACCCACCAGGTCATACCGGTACTGCTTGATGTTGTGTGTACAAACAGGTGTTTGAATGAAACATTATAATAACCACACTGGACCAAGGCTTCAGTTATTGTTGCCATAATTGCTTGTCACTGTCTCAGAATCTCATTGTCAAACCGAGTGGATGTTAGAGTAAATGGCAGTCACTTAATAAGTCAAACTTTTGGTTTTGATAAACGCATCTCAATATCTCCCTGTTTGACAGTTCAACGCCACAATCCAGCAATGGCAGATTGGGAAGTATTGTGGCGGTAGTCGGTCCGGCTACAAGTAACGCAGCAGTATCCGTGGCGAGTCTTTTTGAGTTGTTTGAGTTACCAGAGATAAGTTATTCAGCAACCAGTGAGTTACTCAGTCACTCCAGTTTCAGGTAGGTCTATACATCTTCATCATCGAGATGAATATACTTATAAAGGAACATTACAGAATTGGTAAGAAGAAAAAAAAACTTGTAAAATGTACTTTTTGATCACAGATTTACATGAAACTTACACGGTCTAATGATGATGATAGTAGAAAACATCCCTTGAATTATGTATGTCTGAAATGCCATATATGATGAGAAATGAATAAACTAATTTTCCGATTGGAGTTTATCGCTCAGTGAGCGTTTTATTCATTTGTTGAATCTATATGATTTCATGCAAATGTGTAATCGGTTTTTGACTATTTTCTCGTGACCCAGATGGCCGATCGATCTCAAACTTCTACAGGTTTGTCAGTTTATGTATATGGTGGATTACATAAAGTGTTAATACACTGCCAGCAACTGTTTTGTTAGCAAAAACCAATTATGTAATGTTCCTTTAAGCTACGAATAATGACTTGACACGGTGGGCATTAGATTGGCTTGGTGGTCTCTTTTACTGCCTTCCACCTCTGTGGACCCCGGTCCCAATTTCACCTCGGACCGGAGCCTTGAATGTGGATTTGTGTTTTCAGTCCCTACCTGATTGCGTGGGTTTTCCCCCATGTGGGGTTTTCCTCCTGCATCTTTAAGTAACGTTTCCCCGCGCTAATTTTGCTGTAAGATGTGTTATAAAAACATAACATACAAATAAAATAAAAAGTTTGATCACCAAGCTACCAATATAACGAGTCTCCTTGGTACATACTCAACTACAAATACATCACCACATTGCCAATATCATCCATGCCTTGGCCATTGATGGTTTTAATATTTTAAAAAAGCAAACAAGTGACAAGCCAATTTCATGTACATTTGGCCTTGGTTTGGTTCGACAAAAGATCAAGCTGAATACAAAAACTATAATAATAGTCGGTGACATCGATTGGTCAAATCTGATCACACCATTCTCTACTTGAGACGACATGTTGGCACAACCGGTAACAGTGAGAAACCAACCAATCGAAGTACGCCACCAATCGATATAAGAAAGGCATGCATCAACAAAGGTCTGACGTCACCAGAGTTGCTTTTGTGTGACAAGGTTTTCTGCGTGCCATTGCAAATAGATGTGCTTCAATCGTTTTCATCCTACTGCAGGATGAGGGCATCAGCATGATGTTGCCTAATCTCTTTATTTCTAGCTACATTATATGGGTTTACCTATACACAGATAAGTTTTATGCACTGTAAACTCAGTACTTTATTAACCGAGTCACGTGAATAATAACTATATATAAAATTGTATACAGGCATACTCTGGTGGGATTTGAACCCATTAGCTAAAATGACAAATTTACATTGCCCCAATACCGCTGTGGCTTTCTTCCTTCAATGCAAGCTTCATGTTACTTAAAATGGTTATCATGGAATCACAAGGCACATAAGACCACTCGGGGTACGGCTACACAAAAGCGGTAAAAAGGAAAGCACATTGCACTTGAACTAGGACATATTATAGGCAGCAGGGAGACAGGACGCAGGCAAAGGAATTACAAAGTGCAACAGTGCGTGGAAAGAAACTCGATGAATACATCTTGGATTTGCTTTGCATGCAGCGTTCCAGTCTTGTTTATAATTCCACTGTTGTCTGTTCATCGTTAGATGTGTCCAGCCCAGTTCCATTATGTAATGATGTCGGTGTAGCAACTCAATTTATTTTTGTATTGTTTACAGTTATTTCACCAGAGTGGTACCAAGTGATATTCATCAAGCCACTGCGTTAGTCGACATTGTAACGTATTTCAACTGGTCTGTAGTGGCCACCGTAGCCACAGATGACCTGGCTTACGGTGTTCCTGGATTGGAGCGATTTCTGGAGAAGTCGAAATCAAATGACGTGTGTGTTGCATTGGAGAGTCGCATAGGAAGCAGTACCACCAAGGAAGAGCTTCTAGACATAGTCAACGAAATCCGGTTAGTTGAGCTTAACATTGAGGGCGTCCTATCATCGTCATGACCAGAGCTGTGTATTGGGAAAGTTGCGTGATGGAGGAACAAGTTTTCTTTGGTCACGGAGTTGCCGGACGTCATTTTCGGTCGAAATGCATCACAACCCATTGTGCAGTCTAGTCTGGCACCCTGCGATAGCACATGCGTTTTGGGACGCCGAAAATTGCGTTTAATCGCAAGTTGTTGCAACTCTCTCATTACACGGCTCTGGTCTCGACGTACTGGGGCTATAATGTGCCCGGTCACGTTGAATCTATCAAGTTTTTTAGTTTAAAAGGGGGTTCTTGAAAGGCAATTTTAACGCTGCATAGTGCCATCGCTCACTTATTAAATGTCCGCCAATATTATTGTTTGTATTTTATCAAACAAATTCCATGTTCAACAACTACACCTAGCCATTTAGGATGATAATTGTCTTATTACCACTGTTTTTTTTTTTTTTTTTTTTTTTTCACACACAAAAATCTATAAATGAACAGCTTTCCCGGAATTCCCATAGGAGTTGTCAAATGTGCCAAAGAGAATTGCGACCTAGAACGACCAGGACGTGCTCAGTGTGTCACCTCTTCACGTGTAGGGATCACAGCATTAGCATTTTGCCTGTCAATTGATTTTAACTTAGTAATAAGGATTAAGGGTCTGTATCTAATGCTTTGGGCGATTTGAAAATGCTTGGGGTCACGCAGGGTAAAGGAATAGGTGTTTTTATTTTAAGAAACATTAAAAGCCAACTCTCTAACTGTAAACTATCATACTATTATAATAATTTTTCAAAAAGAAAACAGAGTAATGTATATGTCTTAGCTACCAATGATTCCGGAAATTGCGCTTTTTATGTTCCATATTCCATTTCAAAAAGAGCCAAAACATTCTCCCTTCTGACTTGAGCAGAACATTACTATTGTGCAAACTTCGCTTTCCCAAGTGTACAGTCACAACAAAACAACAAGGTGTGACGTAATAAACTGATGTCCATTTTTAAATACTGTTTATTCCAGATCCTTTCCGAAGATCAAAGTGGTTGTGGCCTTTGCCAATGAAGCTCCAATGCTACGTCTTCTGGACGCCTTCGCAGAACTCAATGCAACTGGATATACATTTATTGGTACGGATGCCTGGACAGCCTCGCCTGTTCTGACGTCAGACTCGAGGATTACTGGGGTAACCCGTGGTATGCTGGGGCTACGATACAGAGCCAAAGAAGTAGAAGGCTTCAGGGAATATCTTCATCAGATCACACCGAGTAGCGTTGGATATCGAGATCCGTTTCTAACAGAATACTGGCAAGAGACTCTTAACTGTTATCTTGATGAAGGATCGAATAGATCCGGTCTGTTCACCCGGCAATGCACTGGTAACGAGATGCTGCCAGAGGAGGACACTTTCTTCAAAGGAAGTATCGTTTCTTCCATTCTTGATTCTGTGCATGTCGTTGCTTCTGCTCTTCATAGTGCTTTGAAGTGTAACGCGACAACGTGTGATACAAGCTCTGGTGGTGTCAATGGTAGGGAAATCTTATCCCTCATGAAAAATGTGAGCTTTCTTGGTCATTCTGGGTACGAAATAGAACTAAAGGCCAATGGAGATTTAGGATCTAGTGCTTCTTATGATGTGTTCAATCTGCAACCTGTTTCGTTATGTTCAAATGAGACAGTTATTCAAAGAATCGGCAGATGGAACGTGAACCAAGCATTTACAATCAATGCTACGATAACTTGGCCAAGTGAAGATGCATGTTCAGAAGAAGCGCCCTCTATCTCTGTCTGTAGCGACCCCTGTCAGCCTGGATACCGTCGCATCAGCAGCAGCCAGTCAAAGTCGGAGTGTTGCTGGAATTGCGTCCAATGCCCTGATAACCACTACACTACGCACACAAACGCCCTCACGTGTTCAAACTGTCTGAGTGAAGAAGTTGTGAACTCGGAGGGCACTGGTTGTATCGTTCTACCCACCGTTTACCTAACTGCAGATAGCCCACTCGGTATCGTCATTTTAGCTTTATCCGCCCCAGGAATCATTGTAGCTGTTGTGTTCAGTACAATTTTCCTCCTGAAACGAAACACTCGGGTAGTGGTTTGCGCTCATGCCGGCCACAATACCGCCATTTTAATCTCTGCCGTCCTATGTTTTGTGATGTCGTGGATGCCGATGTTTTATTCGAGTGACATTTACTGCATAATCAAAGCTGGCTTGCAGCTTCTACCGGTGGCTTTGCTGCAAGGAACTCTAGTTCTGACTGCCTATGTCACGTACAAAGGGAGAAAATATGTGACTGTCAAAAAGAGAGTCTTTGTAATGTTACTAATTATATCTGTCTATTGTGCATTGATAGCCGTTTGGTTTGTTACCGGGCTTCCTAGATCCTCCAGGACACCGGATAAAATGGCAAACATAGTTTATGTGGATTGCCATGAAGGCGAACTCTTTGCCATTGCTCTGTCGTTCAGTTACAGTGTTGTACTTGATATCATGGGACTCTTCATGGCATACAAGACACGAAAGAAAGAGGATAACTACAGAGAAGGCAAATTCATATTTTTCTGTTTCATTGTCCATATTATGGTATGGGTGGCAACCATTGGAGTGCAATTTGCCATCGAGGAAGGGAGGCACACACGTCCGTTCATTCTGGTGGTGGGTATTATTTTCTCCGGGTATATACCACTCATGTTGCTGTACGTGCCCAAGCTGTATGCTTTGAAGAACAAACCAGAAGCCAGTAACAAAGTGGATGCTAAGACGAAGAGGAAAATCACGGGGAAGCATCGAGCTAGAGCAGCAAAAAGAAAGTTCATACCCGAGGTATGTAAATAAGATTATGTTTTTTAAACAGTGTTTAACACTCTGGATGATAATGGCTCAATGAGAGTATTGTGTGAACTATGTTGTTTCCCTAAGAAAGAGACCAGTGTTACCATATAGTGTAAAGTCGGAATTACAACACAGTGTCAACGTCTTCACAACGTGTCCACAGTGGGCCAAGTCACAGTGTTGAGCTTTTTCGGTGTGTCCACAGTGGGCCAAGTCACAGTGTTGTTAGCTTCTTCACAGTGTGTCCACAGTGGGCCAAGTCACAGTGTTAAGCTTCTTCACAGTGTGTTCACAGTGGGCCAAGTCACAGTGTTAAGCTTCTTCACAGTGTGTCCACAGTGGGCCAAGTCACAGTGTTGAGCTTTTTCGGTGTGTCCACAGTGGGCCAAGTCACAGTGTTGTTAGCTTCTTCACAGTGTGTCCACAGTGGGCCAAGTCACAGTGTTGTTAGCTTCTTCACAGTGTGTCCACAGTGGGCCAAGTCACAGTGTTAAGCTTCTTCACAGTGTGTCCACAGTGGGCCAAGTCACAGTGTTGAGCTTTTTCGGTGTGTCCACAGTGGGCCAAGTCACAGTGTTGTTAGCTTCTTCACAGTGTGTCCACAGTGGGTCAAGTAACAGTGTTGAGCTTTCTCACAGTGTGAAGAAGCTTTACAATGTGACTTGGCCCAGTGTGGACACACTGTGAAGAAGCTTTACAAGCTTCTTCAAAAACTTGTTAGTTTGATGGCGCTTTTTTATCTGTGGAGACAGCTTAAAATTGTTTTAGTGTCAGTCGAGTGTCCACAGAAGCGGAAAGTTTACTTTTTTTTATGTTATACTTTCCATGTGTGTATGATTTTGAGTATTTCGGCGAGTACACGTTATATTACTATTTCAAGTTGATGTGTTGGCTCAAAATTTGTTCTACCATTACCAACGAACAACTGACAGTTCCACTGAACACCAGTCTCAGACAGCTGACACACCATAGCGAGCACCATTCACAGCGGTTCAAGCACATCCCCGAGAGTACCAATCACAGCGGTTCAAGCACACCCAAGCGAGCACCAATCACAGCGGTCAAGCCCATCCCATCGAGCACCAATCATAGCGGTCCAGGCACATCCCAGCGAGCGCTAATAACATCAGTTGCAGCATACAACAACATCGAAACGTCAAGAACATTAACCATCGAACTCTTTTCAGAGCTCACACCTCTATACAGAAGAAACACATTACATGGTGTACTCGCAATGATACTCAACGGACAGTTTGCAGCTTAAAACTAAAACGGGTATCTGCTAATATGTTTTGTGTTTAATTATGTTTTAAATTTTGTAAACAGGTTGCCAGTGCTCGACAGACCCTGTTAAGTAACTACCACAAAGCTCTAAACGCCATCAAAGGAGAGAAGACACAAAGCATACAGACCGCCAAACTGTGCTTCGAAAGGATACAAGAACTTCAAAAAGGGTAAGAGTTCACTATGGAATTAGGTAGAACGCCGACGGCGACGGAATATAACAATTTCTTAAAACTATATTGTTTAAAACATCAAAGTTTAACAAAATGCTTAATTGCTTAAAATGATAGACAGGCAATATTTTTCCATATGAATGGAAAGGAAAGCGTATACTGTTGTCTAAGGTTTTGAAACTCCTTAATAAACTCTTTGAACAACTTACTTCAAAGTTGCTGACTTTGAAAAGATTCTCTTTTTTTCCACACGAGAATGCGATGTTCGTACCGGAAGGTGCGAACAACATGGAACAATTGTCAAAGGAGGGCGTCGCAGATACGAAAACCATAATAGGATCCTAGGATAGTGTATCGGGGGTCAGTTGTTAAAATGAACAATTGAAATGTAACACTGAAGCTGTACTTGCATAACAATTTAAACGTTTACATTCGTCTTTTGTCAGGCTGTCAATAATGGGCGCACATCATAGCTCGCTGGCAGAGCCGTTTATTGTTAGAGTTGTGATAACTTGCGTTTAGAAGTAATTGTTTAGTGGAAAAAACCGAAAAGGGCATGTGCGCGTACAGGGCGCCAGACTAGACTGCACATTGGGTTGTGCTGCATTTGGGTTGTGCTGCATTTGGACCCAAAATGGCGTTCACGGACGCCATCTTGGAATTCGTCTCTCGTTCGGGGAGTCGCAAATCATCAAAGCGAGCGATTACTATAGAACGAACAAAGTAATGTACCCTGTGGAATCACAGACAATGTTTTTAGATGGTTGTTGTAAAAAAAAACATGTTAAAGCATCACGCAAATAACGAAAAATGTGAAGGGAAAAAAACGCCGTAAAAGGTCAACGTATACGCTTTTCCAGCCTATGCAACTGTCAAATTTACGCGACATTGTTGCGCAATGTTGTAAGCAGACTGGTGCTCTGTTTATGTATCAATTTTATCAATGGAGAGGCATGAGGATCCAGTCTTCGTACCCATCGAGCACAACATCACGTGTAGATAAAAATAAAACGACATAAACACACGTCAGTCTAATCCAGTCCACACCAACTTGTAACAGTCCGTCGTCGTCGGGCCGCGTGTGTAGCGCATGCAACACGTAACGTGACAATAGTTGAGGGATAATAGCTTGGGGTTCAGACTAAAATCCTCGTACAACGAAACGTAAATAATGGTCGGGCTCCCGACCCCTCCCACATGCCCCCGGGGTTTGTCTCTCTGGCCCAACGAGGCACGGCTGTACGGGATATGCCCCAAAGTTTACGTTCCGCTAGCTGCCCACGCTGGTGCGCCATAAGATACGCTTCCGCTGCACGGATTTCCTGAATGCGAATCTTAAGTTCGATGTTTCATATTTACAACTTGTATCCATAATTTGAATACTTAGTCTTGTTTTGTCAAATACTCGTTAAAGTGCGCGAGTTTGCTTCTTTAACGCGTTTGAAAGCAATGTACGTGGGACCCCCCAAAATACCCATGAATAATTAAAATACTCATGAATAATCTTATTGTCCGTGATGGTTATGACGTCTGGTAGTAATGTGTTTCAGTCCTAAACTGTCTGGGATAAGTATTTGAAGCAGTTTCTGTTTGCGGGGAATGGTTGTTTCTATAAGTGTAAAGAGGAAAGGATGAGCCACGCTTATCTGCCAGTTCTGATATTGTAAGAGTAGATGCAGGGCTCTTTATTTCTTTAAAGGAGCCGTTATTAATCCACTTTGGATTCTAGAAGCACTGACTAAACTCTCTCGCGCACAGAATTGACAGAACGCCGATGTTAAAATTGTACACAGCTACCTGAGCAGACGATAATCGCTTTAGTTATACCCCGAAGTGATACAAAAAATTTGAGAGCGCCCTCACGCGGTCAAAAATACGGAGCATTACAATGAATAAACGAAATAGTTTGAGGGTCGACAGCTGCAATCTGATTTTCTTTTTCGTCAAAAGAAGAAGAAAAGGGGACCAGCAGAAACTTACCTACAATTTAACATCGAGCCTAACTATATTTAATTATGTTTATTGATTAGAAATTTCAAGTTCATTGTGGTCGAACGACTTATATGTAGTTTCAGTTCATATTTGTTATTTATTCGCAGGCATTCTAAAAGACTGAACGACAAGAAATCCGAGCTTTACAGAATCCAACAGAAGAGGAAGGTGATGATTGTATCGAGGTCATCCCTGCTATCAACTAGGGTTTAAACACATTATCCGCGCTGAGCACTGCAGTTAAAGGCCTTGCATTTGGCGATTTGGGCTATAAAAACCGTCTGAAAGCGTTTGATATGAAGTGAATGGTTGGAAAGATGTTTTAACATTTTAATATAATGATCCACACAAAAATGCCTTGAAATTGTGTGATTTTCCTTTCACTTGTAGAGCTAATTGCACTGTCCGCCAGATTGTGTAGTCAAACATCTGGTTCTCCAAAATGGCGGACAGTGTAAGTTAACGAAGTAAATGGAAAACCACACCATGTCGAGGCATATTTGTGTGGATGATTATATTATACTTAAAGGAACATTACAGAATTGGTAAGAAAAAAAACTTGTAAAATATACTTTTGATCACAGATTTACACAAAACTTACACGGTCCAATGATGATGATAGTAGAAAACATCCCTTGAAATATTTCTGTCTGAAATGTCATATTTGATGAGAAATGAATAAACTATTTTTCCAATTTGAGTTTATCGCTCATTTGTTGAATCTATATGATTTCATGCAATTGTGTAATCGGTTTTTCACTATTTTCTCGTGACCCAGATGGCCGATCGATCTCAAACTTCTACAGGTCTGTCAGTTTATGTATATGGTGGATTACATAAAGTGCTTACATTGCCAGCAACGTTTTGTTAGCAAAAACCAATTCTGTAATGTTCCTTTAAAAAAAAAAAACGCTTTTTATAGCCCAGATAGCCTAGATCCAAGGCAATATCACCTAACTGAAGAGTATTCAAATATTGTCAAGTATTCAGTTTGTGGTTTATTTCTATGTCTTTAGACATCTAATGTTTTATTTTCGACAGAATAGCTTCAATGGCACGTCCAGTATACACTTAAACCAATAGGCAGAAGTTGATGATTAACACCCCCCCCCCCACCACCGCTTTAGAGTTAACAGTTTGTGAGGTATTACTCTTATGTTCACGCCCTCACCCGTCACAAAGTAGAATAGACTTGCTATCAGTCATGCGGATACCTTCGCTCGTCCCCAGCGCCTTGCCTTAAAACCAAAGGCGCCGGGATGGGCAAACGTATCGTTAACGTTAATGCTCAGTCCCATGCTCAGTCCCATCATGCATCACACTCACACTGCAAGCACTGCACGCATGACGTACTTCCTGAACAAGAATCTGTGCAAGCTGATTAGCCCATCCCAGCGGTCTTGGATAGGCCGCTGGGGCCGAGCGAAGTGATTACCTTAATATCTGAAGAATGTGTCCGCCAGTGGTGTACATTACTTTGTGAAAAGGTACGTGTTACAAGGCTGTGTACCTAAACAGATCAGGCACAATACAATACGCAATATTGTTTGGGAAATCCAAGAAACAATCTACAAACCTGTGAATGATGACAATCCCACTTTGTTACTTTTTGTTATGAAGTCCTCCTGTTGTTCTGGAGAGAGTGGAATAATTCAAGTGAAATGTGTGCGGATTATGAATGCTTTCAAACAGAATACATATTTGTGTTCATCTACCAAACTTGAATACGAAATCTAACATTTCTCCTTTTGTCAAAAGTGGTGAACATTTCAGATCGAGATGAATTGGAAAAGTAAAGCGTTTGGTTCACTTGACTTTAATTCCATAGTTTGATGGTGAACACGGAAAATATTCAGTAAGTCTCGAATACGTTACAACTCTCTCAGCACCCATAAGTATCATCATAAGAACCATTTAATTTGATATTTTATATATTGTTTTATTTATTTATTTATTTATTATTTTTTGTTGGGTGGTGGGGGGGGGGGACTTTGTTGCCATAACGTAAATCCATGCTCGGCTCATTAGTTATCTGAATGGGGCGCTGCGGGGGATGCTTTGTAAAATTGTTTCCGTCCTGCTCTTTTTTGTTTTCATCGAGAGTAATGTGTGAAGAGTGCGTTGTTTTTCTTGTTTTGTTCATGTTTTATTTTACTTAATTTTAGGTGGTTTAAAGACAAATGTGTTGGCAAAATATTCACGTTAGAAAAAGGTACTACTGAGTAAAGAAACAAAATGCAATGTGTGTGTGTGTGTGTGTGTGTGTGTGTGTGTGTGGACACACAGAAGGGCATATGTGGGGTCCTGACAACAATGGAACAATGGACCCCACAAGGTCATTTCAATAGGAACAATTGGGCCCCACAAGGGAATTCTTCAGAAAAGGGAACAATAGAACAACAATAGCAGTACCCCACAAACCGGATCCGTAAGGATGTGTGTGTGTGTGTGTGAGTTTGTAGTGACATTCAAACCGTGGACTTACAACAAAAGGGACAATAGGTCCACGTTTGCTATCACAAAGGAAAACAATGGGGTCCACGTTTGTCAGGACAAAGAGTTGAACAAAGGAGGGTCCACGATTGCAGGTCATTACACACTTGTGTGTGTGTGTGTGTGTGTGTGTGTGTGTGTGTGTGTGTGTGTGTGTGTGTGTGTGTGTACACACAGAAGGGCATATGTGGGGTCCTGACAACAATGGAACAATGGACCCCACAAGGTCATTTCAATAGGAACAATTGGGCCCCACAAGGGAATTCTTCAGAAAAGGGAATAATAGAACAACAATAGCAGTACCCCACAAACCGGATCCGTAAGGATGTGTGTGTGTGTGTGTGTGTGTGTGTGTGTGTGTGTGTGTGTACACACAGAAGGGCATATGTGGGGTCCTGACAACAATGGAACAATGGACCCCACAAGGTCATTTCAATAGGAACAATTGGGCCCCACAAGGGAATTCTTCAGAAAAGGGAATAATAGAACAACAATAGCAGTACCCCACAAACCGGATCCGTAAGGATGTGTGTGTGTGTGTGTGTGTGTGTGTGTGTGGACACACAGAAGGGCATATGTGGGGTCCTGACAACAATGGAACAATGGACCCCACAAGGTCATTTCAATAGGAACAATTGGGCCCCACAAGGGAATTCTTCAGAAAAGGGAATAATAGAACAACAATAGCAGTACCCCACATTCCGGATCCGTAAGGATGTGTGTGTGTGTGTGTGTGTGTGGACACACACAAGGGCATATGTGGGGTCCTGACAACAATGGAACAATGGACCCCACAAGGTCATTTCAATAGGAACAATTGGGCCCCACAAGGGAATTCTTCAGAAAAGGGAATAATAGAACAACAATAGCAGTACCCCACAAACCGGATCCGTAAGGATGTGTGTGTGTGTGTGTGTGTGTGTGTGTGTGTGTGTGTGTGTGGACACACAGAAGGGCATATGTGGGGTCCTGACAACAATGGAACAATGGACCCCACAAGGTCATTTCAATAGGAACAATTGGGCCCCACAAGGGAATTCTTCAGAAAAGGGAATAATAGAACAACAATAGCAGTACCCCACAAACCGGATCCGTAAGGATGTGTGTGTGTGTGTGTGTGATTTCATTTTCACTACCTTGTGGAGACCGAGAACAAAACAGAAACGGGACAACAAAGGGTCTCCTTAGGGAAATTCGAACGGGATGCAAAACATAGGATGTGTGTGTATTTGTGTGCAATGGATAATATAGATGCTGTAAGTTTTTCACCTAAACAAAACATTTACTGTTAGTTTTTTCAGTTAATCCTAAGTATCAATGATTCAGTTTTCTTTGACAGTCCTTGTTAGTAGTCCTCATGTTTTATTTTACTTAATTTTAGGTGGTTTAAAGACAAATGTGTTTGCAAAATATTCACGTTAGACGAAGGTACTATTGAGTAAAGAAACAAAATGCAATGTGTGTGTGTGATTTTATTTTCACTACCGTATGGAGACCGAGAACAAAACAGAAAAGGGACAACACAGGGTCTCCTTAGGGAAATTCTCAAGACTGGGTTGCTCCACACGGAATTTTGTGTACAAAGTCTATGGGAGGTTCTTAACTACAGGGACAAAGGAAAGAACAAACGGGATGCAAAACATAGAATGTGTGTGTGTATTTGTGTGCAATGGATAATATAGATGCTGTAAGTTTTTCACCAAAACAAAACATTTACTGTTAGTTTTTTTTTCAGTTAATCCTAAGTATCAATGATTCAGTTTTCTTTGACAGTCCTTGTTAGTAGTCCTTGATCAAAAAGAGAAAATGTGTGGTGTGATCCGTCATTTTAAGTTGCTATCATGAATAAACAACATAAACAGTAACAATTTACGATTATTGTAGTAAACAAGTATACTTGTGCTGATGTGTTAAGCAAATGACATCAGAATAACTCCCAACGTTTGCAATATCTTGCCATAGTTATTTTTTTAAAGGTTCCTATTTCTGTTGATATATATTTTTTTTTAGATTTTTAAACCAAATCCATCCTTTATTTTGGTATATTACAGCCGTTTAAATTTGTCAAGTTGAAGCTAAATTGGACGGGGATGTTCTGGACAAGCGAGGCGCAATACAATGTTAAACCCAAACAGTTCACCTCTTTATGGAGTGTGCCTATTGTCAACACCATCAATGGTTTCATGTTGGTTATACAATGTACATGTACATACTTACGCATAAAACAACAGTGTTTACAATTCAGCAGTTACGACGTTGCCGACGTGAACTAGCTGCCACCGTTAACGAGGTGTCGGGGAGTTTGTCCCCCTGTGTGCGTGTGTCACCTGTACGGTAAATTAGCATGGGCTGAAGGAAGTTAATTTAAAAGACTACTAGACGAACTTTCTACAGAATTCACCGCATGGGGGACAGACTGTCCGGGGGAGGGCGGGGACACAAATTCTCCGGGGTGGGGTCGGGTGGGGGGGGGGGCAAAAGAATCTCCGGCCACACGGGATCAACTTGTACATTAACTTTAACATACAATCTGACATTGTATTGAGATCACTTCATATGATTCTTCTCATATATTTTTTAATGAACAAGCTGGCACATCTCAAATTTTACTCTGTTGTTTTTTAATTATTGCTCTTATGTATTAAGTTGTGTTCACACAAATAAAACAATTCTCATAAGTAAGTGTAGTATCTTGCACAACAGAAAATGTCCCGTTTATTTTTGACATGGTTAACTCGGCTACGGAGTTGTCGAATGTTAGTCGTCTAGACCTTTACAGACTGTGCAAGTCTCGCGTGTACTCGAACACCGGGACCCGTTAAAGTGCGCGAGTTTGCTTCCTTAACGCGTTTGATGAAAGCAATGTACGTGGGACCAAAGTGGTCCCAGAGTGGTTTGAGTACGGGCGAGGCTTACATCGTCTAACGAGGAACAGCCACCTTGTTTCAACCTCGACTCCATGTCAAATCGAGTCTTGAATTAAAGTAATGTTGATGGCGATGATGGCTATGACAATTGTCTTTACAAAAGAGCAAGGACATTTTGATAGTGACCGTGATTTGGTTCTCCAAATTTCCACTATTTTCATGTTTTAGGATAAATAAAATGCCTAAAATATACCCGCATAGAAACTGTTTTAAATATTCATTCGATTTTATCTAAAAAAAAGTTTTTAAAGTTTTCAGTTTCAGGATCAAGTGATTTGAATACAAAATGCCACTTCTTACTAAACACAAAACTCTGTAAGTCCATGTAAACTTATCACAAATAAACAGATTTATGATATTTAAAGTAATATGTTTTTGTGCTGTTATTTTTCTGATGTGAAAGTGTAATCATGTAGTTTTATGAAACTGTCTTCTTGAAAAAAAAAAAAAAAAAAAAAAAAAAAAAAAACATGAAACACTATCCAAAGTGTTTTATCCATAGTATACAAATATTGACTGCTTCGAGTGCTATGATTAAAACTACGACTCCCGAGGTGATCCCCTGAGCGTTCTATTTTCCCGAGGCATCATCGAGGGAATCGTAGTTTTAACCACAGCACGAGTAAAAGCAGTCAATATTTGTTTTTTACTATACCTCATACATATTCATGACCGAGAGTCGAATTATCACTGGTCCAGTCAACATCACGTGCCAGACGCTATATTTGCTGTTTACCAAGCGCGCACGCGAGAGTATTCACGCACATGGTAAATGCGCATGACAAGTAGACTGTCGCCCGGACAGCCCGGGCGACAGTCTACTTGTCATGCGCTTTACGATCGTGGAACTGTTCACCGGGTGTTGTCCGCATGCGCGAATATCGCCCTAGCGACATCCGACACATGAAAAACTTATCCTGGATGCAAACTATCATTTCACAGTCGTCATTTTCCCCTTGGTCCTAATATTGTACCGGTAACTGAGTATGTATGAGGAAAGTAAAACAAATATAACATGTTTTATTTCGGTTGATCAGTCGATAGTAGCTCCCTCGGTATTGGAAGTTGACAGACTAGTTCCCTCGGCTTCGCCTCGGGAAATACTTTGTCAACTTCCAATACCTCGGGGAGCTAATATCGACTGTTCACCCTCAAACCATGTTATATTTGTATAATATAATTTTATAACACCCCTTACAAATATTCAACTCTTCCTCTGTAAGGAGTGCAAAACGAGAATTTTCAGCAGTCGTCCTTAAATTACTTTTAAAATCACGACGACGCAATTGAATTGAAAACCTTTGTTTACTGTGCTGCATGTGGTGTCATGTAATCTGAAAGGGTTGCAAACTATTAATCATCTTCGTACACAAAACGTTCGTACGCGCATTTCAGATACACAGATGCACAACTGATTGGGTTCGAGGTGAGTAAAAAAAGACGTCTAGGTACTGCATGCCATGTGACAGTACTTCGGCGGCCAAACCAATCAAACCAAAAGGCAGAACAATTTAAGGGGTTTTATACTAATTTCTACATAATTTCGAGATGATTGTGCTTTCTTTAAAATCATCAACATCAACAACAACAACACCAGCAGAAGCAGCGGCAACAACAACAACAACAACGACATTGTTCCTTTGTAGTTTTGTAATGGTGTGCTTTGTATAATCGCGTCCTGTCACTGTCTTTTGTTATGTGCGGGGCTGCATACCAGCGGGTAATAGTAATTTTTTTAACTTTTGCTGCCCCTGACCTACATAGCTGTTGCAGTTTTTCTTGTTGTTCATTTCGTTTGTCCATAGTTTGTTTGTGTTTTTTATTGTATTGGCCCTTTTAAGATGTTTAGATTCTGTGTTTTTCTATTCATTTTGTATTATTTGTGTACATTATGTTTGATTTCTTGCTCCTTTTATCACGTTTATTTATTTTGTTTGTTCATTTGTTTATTATTGTTCATTTTGCGTTGTTTTGGTCGAATAAATAATAATAATAATAATAGTAATCAACAACAGCTACAGCAACAACAACAACAACAACACTCAATAATTATACACAATGCGACCTTTTAACCATTGCAATGATGCGCCTATTCTTCATGATGAAAAACATGTAACTCATGGCAACCGTTCACCAAAGAAACGACAAAGGTAGTCACTTATTAATACTTGTCGTGAGGTTCCGATTTACCTGCTAACTATAGTCCATGCTATTTCATAACACGTATAATTGTGCCAATATCTAACAGTACTGACGCCATCCTTTCAACTCCGAATAAAGATCAATCAAACACCAAACACCAGTTGCTAGGAAACACACAATTCACATCATGGGTTTCGCGCCATTTCATTCTACGTCTAAAATCGGAAAAAAGAGTTGAGCGATTACAAGCTGTCATTTACAGTTAATCTAATGTTTAGGACTTGATCTTAAAAAAGGCACGACGCAAGACAAATGACTCGCTTGTTTTTTTTTTTTTAGTTCACTAAAGTGAACAAAGTACAATGCTGGGAATTCTCTCAAAGTTAAGTACACATTTGAATTGGCTGAAGAATGACATGATGATGATATATTTGAGCATACCTTTAAAAGCAAAGTATACATTTGGTTTTTAGAAACGTTCGGTTGTTTAATTCCTATATAAGTGTGGGTGGACAAACAATAAAACCAACCTGTGATTTTCCATTTCAAAAGGTGGTAGCGTTTTTGAGATTTAGCTGAATATCTGGAGTGGTTTTCTCCACCTTCATGTATGAAACGTTTCTCAGATTAAAATTTTGTTTAAAATTCCTCTCTCTGTCTGCAATCACGTTCCTTAGAAGGGAATGGTCACCCAACGTGTTAAACATTATCAGCAGCTGCAGTGCTTGTTATAAGGTAAGTTTTGTGTATGGACATTACTATTTTGGAGTAATTACCAAAAGGTATACCATCCCTTTAAGGTCACGGCTTATACCATTCGGTGATCGATATGTAGAGTGGTGTGCCACACCCTTCCACCCTGTCCTCATTGTAAGGGGGGGGGGTGTACTTCTTTCCCCCTAAATACAAGAGGGGGAAGGGTGAGTTATAGTATATGAACACTGTTGGGGGGGGGGGGCACGCCCTATGCCTTGAAAGCCATGGCAGAATAAATCCCGGTTATAGAAACACTAAAACCCAAACATACCAATACACGGTAAACCTGAACAGACCGTAATGTCTGTGGTTGCCATCTCGGTACTTTCATACAAGAATGGAGTTGGTAATTTTGTCATGATCTTCAATTAATCAGTTTTGAACACTGCGATATGGTAGCAAAGCTTCTCTTGGATTAACTTTGATCACGATTTGGGCGTTACTGTGATGAAATATCCTTGTACTTTGTCAATATCGCATCTGGAATTTTATGTATTAAATGTGACACTTTGAATTCCCATGTAAGGCCTTTGGGATTTGTTTGAGATTTGTTCATCACTTTTCCCTTAACTACATAATCTTTATGAAAGCTCACAATATAACCGCAATTTGAACGCACGAAGCAATATTTGTGTTTGAAACCCATTCTGTATGATGAAGATAACAAGCTAGTATATAATATTGCTGTACTCGTTTTAATTATTAATAGGTCACAGTCAAAACCCAAAGATGAAGTCACTTTTATTTCCATTTTTTGTGAGCAACTTGTTTATATTTCTTGTTGATGTACTATTGTTTTTATGACCCCACGACATTTAATCGAGGTCTACAAAAAAAAGGGCAAGTAATGTTAGTTCGTTGAGGCTACCGAAAGGTATACCATCCCTTTAAGGTCACGGCTTATATGTAGTCGATATGTAGAGTGGTGTGCCACACCCTTCCACCATGTCCTCGTTGTGTTCTGGGGGGGGGGGGGGTGTACTTCTTACCCCTAAATACAAGACCTAACTGTTCTTATGTTACACATGATCAATATAAAAACTTGAAAGTCAAGAGTCATAATGGAAATTCAACCCTCTTTTTTTTCCATTTAGCAAGAAATAACGACGTATAGTCGCCCCTACTCTATTCTCTAAAAACCCATGTAACCAGAGCACAACACCATGACCACGCTCGCCGTAGAAAGTGACATGGAACCCGGTGTCGTGCCGACAAGCTTCCGCCTCGACCGCTCTCCCATTCCGTGTTCCGGTAATATCACGACTTGCATTTAGTCTTTACCATGATATCAGCCATCAATCATTGAAATGGCTTTCTGCTGGACAGTACAACTGATGATGCATTACAAATGAATTATAAGTCAAAGCGTTTTTGATCTAAACAAAAAAGAGGAAGACAAAATATATACTGGATAACATTTAACAATAATGCCCCTTCGTCCCCTGACTTGCATTACTTACCTTTATCTGGTCTACATGTTCCTATGCTAATTCATGTATTGAACGAAAGCAATATCAGCGATGGTTACAAAATGACAATATAATATTTGACCACGAGAGGGCCCAACTTATCATGATTATTTTTTTGTTTTCATAATTGAAGCTTTGTTTATGGTTTTATTCCCAAACTGTCACCCTATTGCTTAAGTGTTCTAACTAATCCTTGATGAAAACTGAGCTGATCAACAATAATTTTCACTAATTATTGACTGAGCTAATCAACCAATATTCTCATTAAAGACACTGGACACCTTTGGTAATTGTCAAAGAGCAGTCTTCTCACTTGGTGTATCTCAACATATGCACAAAATAACAAACCTGTGAACATTTGAACTCAATTGGTCGTCGAAGTTGCGAGATAATAACGGAAGAAAAAAACACCCTTGTCACACGAAGTTGTGTGCTTTCAGATGCTTGATTTCGAGACATCACGCGCGAGGTCTCAAAATCAAATCAAATATTTACTTCTTTCTCAAAAACTACGTAACTTCAGAGGGAGCCGTTTCTCACAATGTTTTATATCATCAACAGCACCCATTGCTCGTTACCAAGTACGTTTTTATGCTAACAATTATTTTTGAGTAATTACCAATTGTGTCCAGTGCCTTTAAGCCTTGATGAAGACTGAGTTTATCAACCATTATTCTCATTAATCCTTGATGAAGACTGAGTTTATCAACCAATATTCTCATTAATCCCTGGTGAAAACTGAGTTCATCAACCAATATTCTCATTAATCCTTGACGAAGACTGAGTTTATCAACCAATATTCTCATTAATCCTTGATGAAGACTGAGTTCATCAACCAATATTCTCATTAATCCTTGATGAAGACTGAGTTTATCAACCATTATTCTCATTAATCCCTGGTGAAGACTGAGTTCATCAACCAATATTCTCATTAAGCCTCGATGAAGACTGAGTTCATCCACCAATATTCTCATTAATCCCTGGTGAAGACCGAGTTAATCCCTGAATATTTTTCTTAACTTTGATGAAGATTGAGTTTATCAATTAATATTTCCATCAATCCTTCATCAAGACTGCGTCTATTAACAAAACATCCGGTGTTCCATCCATCCCATCGGTTTCGTTTCTAGCACAAGCCAAAGAAAGGGTTTTAATTTCAGATTGTCCTAACTCTCGTTTCAGGTGTTGACATAATGCTAACGTGCCAATTAGCATTTAAAACATATTGCGTTGAATTTACATCTGTCATTTTCAACTGCTTAGGGAGGCATCGTCACCGTAAGGAAATTGATCCTTTGAACAAAACACCTAAAATAAACGAGAATAATATACAACAAACTGAACAATTTTTCCGGAATGGTCATACAAACATACACACCCGTATAAATACCCCAAAACAACTTCAAACAATAATACAAAATAAATAAATAAAAAAACGAGACAAATTTTACTCCTGATTGACTATGTGTACACCAGACCTATTGGATCAACGTAAGAGTTCACCACAAAACTTGAAATGAAAAAAAAATAATAATAATAATAAAAAATCAGGACTACTCATTAAGGGTACTCTTGGCCCAATGAGTTATCAAGACTGTTAAATTGATTATAAACCGTCACACTCTTCCCATACGTCATAGGAGAGAACATTCTACCAAATATCTTCATTGAAGGAAAGACTGACGTATTTAACTGCAGCCACGACAATGACCATTGTTACGTTTCTAGGAACATGACATCCTAGATGGCGACAAGAGGCTGACTGTATTATCGCCAAGCCTCATAGTTTAAAATAATTGCCTTTCTTGGAAGGGTTCCCTATCCATGCTATACGTGTTTAAACTTATAAGCAAAGGGGGCACATCCTATTTAGCTTTACAACTCGTGGTTCCATTTTTAGTTCGAAAGAAACGAGATGACAAAATAATGATTAAGTACTCAAATAATTTTTTTAAGGGTTGTTCACAATTGGTAACCTATTAAAGACACCTGAACAATAATGTTTAACTTTTTATCAAAAAGCGGTGTCACCCGGAATCTTTGATGTTACTAACATATCGACGAAGTCAGTTTCTGCTGAGATTGACCTGCGAATTACACATAGCTTGTTTTCAGGCAAAACAAATGATGATCTTCCACAAAAACGCGCAAATTTACAAAATCTGATTGATAGATTTGACATTGAAAACAATTAAAACTCTTACTCTTCATATTCCGTATGTTTCCCCATAACTCTCTCCTGTGGACATTCATGGGAGTTTGTAATCTGCGCATTCATTTGACTTCGACTGTGGCTACGGCAATTCTCCCTTTGCAGTGATCTAGCCATAGCCACACACGAACCCTTCATGTCATTATACACAGTGTACTTATTAATATTAGCGAGTGATTCAAAGCGTCACAAGTAGACGAAGGCGACATAACATGCCCTGTTTGTCAGCTGATCACTTACAGACGGAAATACCAAGTCAATCACGTGCGGCCTACAAACCGACAGAGCAATCACAGGGAAGAACGGGTACATCATTCGGTTGTGCGCGCTTTCGAGCTCCCTGGAGACTTGTGAGCAAGCAAGCGTAGTTTAAACAGTATCCATTGGTTGAAGCTGATTTCAGAAATAAACTGTATGTTCTATCAACGAGTGATATTGTTTCACTGCGTGATACTCTGGTTGCGTGAACAAACTCAGTTACAGCTGCATTACTATACTTTGTAAACTGCAAATCACAAACAAACTACTTCGCATCTACAAAAAAAGAGAAAACAAAATGAGGGGAGCGTCTAGCTGATGGCGAATCTTTGCAACTTTCAGTTTAACTTCATGCTCTTGACGAAAAGTTGTGACCTGTGATTGTTTTATGTTTTTTTCAGCCGACGTAAAGTGAACTACTACTTCGCCATGTTTGTCAGCATCTCGTATTTACTCGTAATTGTTCTTATTGTCGGCAAATCTGGTTCGACAGTCGACAACCAAGCATTTGGATCAAATTACAACGTGTATGAGGAGTCAGGGGACTACATAATCGGTGGTCTTTTGCCTGTCCACTATGAGAACTGTGTCTTACTCCGGGAAATGGAAACACTTCACCGACTTGAAGCTATGGCCTTCGCCGTGCGAGAGATCAACAATAGCCCGGACATTCTTCCCGATATCACGCTTGGGTTCAGAATCTACGATACGTGTTCATATGAACCCGTGGCGGTGTCCCGAGCTACTTTATTCATACCCGCTACTCAGATCATAGGAAATACCTCCGGATGCGATCATGCGACAGAGTTTGATAATACTAAACCTGTTGTTGGTAAGTATAGTAGTAGGAGTTAGAAAGGATGTTTAATATCTATTAGGATTGTTATCAAAATAATTATCGATGATATCATTGATCCTCAATCAATGTGTCTGTGATCAATGTGTCTGTGATCAATGTGTCAGCGATCATTGTGTCTGCAATCAATGTGTCTGCGATCATAATGTCAAGGATCAATGTGTCTGCGCTCAATGTGTCTGCAATCATCGTGTCTGCACTCAATGTGTCTGCAATAAATGTGTATGCGATCAATGTGTCTGCGATCAATGTGTCTGTGATCAATGTGTCTGCGCTCAATGTGTCAGCGATCATTGTGTCTGAGTTCAATGTCAGCGATCATTGTGTGTGCAATCAATGTGTCTGTGATCAATGTGTCTGCGCTCAATGTGTCAGCGATCATTGTGTGTGCAATCAATGTGTCTGTGATCACTGTGTCTGCGCTCAATGTGTCAGCGATCATTGTGTGTGCGATCAATGTGTCTGTGATCAAAGTGTCTGCGATCAACGTGTCTGCAATCATTGTGTCTGCGCTCAATGTGTCTGAGTTTAATGTATCAGCGATCATTGTGTGTTCAATCAATGTGTCTGCAATCAATATGTCAGCGATCAATGTGTCTGCGATCATATGTCAGCAATCATTGTTTCTGTGATCAATGTGTCTGCGATCAATGTGTCTGCAATCATTGTGTCTGCGCTCAATGTGTCTGCGATCAATGTGTCTGAGTTTAATGTATCAGCGATCATTGTGTGTGCAATCAATGTGTCTGCAATCAATGTGTCAGTGATTAATGTGTCTGCGATCAATGTGTCAGCGATCAATGTGTCTGCGATCATATGTCAGCAATCATTGTTTCTGTGATCATTGGTCTGCAATCAATGTGTCTGCGATCAATGTGTATATGATCATTGTGTCTGTGATCAATATGTCTGCGATCAATGTGTCTGCGATCAATGTGTCAGCCATCAATGTGTCTGCGATCAATGTGTCTGCGATCAATGTGTAAGCGATCACTTTGTCTGCGATGAATGTGTCAGCAATCATTGTGTCTGCGATCAATGTGTATGTGATCATTGTGTCTGTGATCAATGTGTCTGCAATCAATGTGTCTGCGATCAATGTGTATGTGATAATTGTGTCTGTGATCAATGTGTTTGCGATCATTGTATGTGCTATCAATGTATCTAAGATCAGTGTACCTGTGATCACTGTGTCCGAGATCAATCGTCTGTGATCAATGTTTCTGCGATCATTGTATCTGAGATCACTGGTCTGCGGTCAGTGCAGCTGCGATCAATGTATCTGGGATCAATTTATCTGCAATGAATCTCTCTGCGATCAATGTTTATGCGATCAATAAATTGCCCACAAAATAATTTAGTTTTTGTATGGTCATTTGTAATTTGGAAAATACATTATTAATGTACCCACTAGTTACGGATAGGCATTGACCAACCTACACTGAGTATCGATGTTTCTGCGATCCATGATTTGCCTATAAAATATATAAATATTTTTTTCATAGTCCTTATAATTATTTTGAAAATACACTCTTAGTGTACCACCTAATTAAGGATAGGCATTGACCAGCCTACACACTGTTCACTTTGCACAACTGTCACCTGCTCGAATGGTTACTCACAAGCTTGACGTGAAAATGTATATTACTCCGAGTTTATTTCTGTCTGTCAGTGACTTGATTCCAATAACATTTACTTTATTTGACGGATTGTCTTCTCCTTGCAGGAGTTATTGGCTGCGAGAAGAGTGTCACGACACAAGCAGCAGCCCAGCTGTTCAGCGTCTACAACATCCCATTCGTCAGTTTCTTTGCTACATCGGATGATCTAGATGATAGCGGTCGTTTTCCATTATTCCTCCGGATGATCCCTCCGGATGATCTTCAAGTCAAGGCAATCATTGACATCTTGTTATACTTCAAGTGGACCTATGTTTCCATCATTTATTCAGGGGACAGCTACGGGAGGAATGCCCTCGATTCCTTCAGACAAAACTTCGTCTTTCAAGAAAATCTATGTCTTGGGATTGAGTTTGAAATCAAGACCAACACCTCCAAGGAGATTATTGATGGCGTGATAGAAATCATCTTGTCTCGATCAGACACATCCAAGGTGGTGATTATGTTCACCCAGATTAACCATGCTAATCTGGTCTTAAAATCCATGACAGAGAAAAGAGCGATGGGTAAAATACAGCTCATCGGCAGTGATGGTTGGGGCATGAGTATCGGAGAGATCGATAAGGAGAATCGCGAGATGGCCCTAGGAGCAATCAAGACGCAACTTCCAGACGAGGAAGACCTAGAGTTTGAGGATTACTTCAAACTCCTCACCGGAGTCGCAAACTCCACAATGCCTGGAAGGAACAATCCATGGTTGGGAAAGTACACTTTGTTTTATCTTATCGACTGTTTGAAAGAAGGGTGTGATTTGATATACCATAATCGAGGATACAGCGAATCTAGTGGGGTCTCACGTGTGATAGATTCCGTCAAGGCATATGCGTACGCGCTGGATTACATACAGAAAGACTTCTGCAAGAATTCCAACAAGACATGCGATGTCAAAAAACTGTTTGGTTCCGGTAAACTTCTTTTTGAATACATTAAGAAGGTTATCTCAAAAGATTCCCCATATAGTGAGATGTTTTCCAAGAGAACAAATCAAGTCACACAAATGACGTACGAACTTGAAGTCATCGTGAGGTCGGTGGGATTAGAGTCCGGGGGTTACGAATTGAAAAAGATTGGTGAGTGGAATCAGTTGGGTAACACCTCTCTGAAAATCACTGACGACAATATTCCGTGGAGTGTTCCCAATGGAGGGAATCCCCCTACTTCATATTGCAGTCAGCCTTGTGAGAAGGGATATTTAACGACTCGGATAGGAGACCACAAGTGTTGCTGGAAATGCACACCTTGTCCAGAGCGTTCTGTTGTGAATGGATCTCGTTGTGTAGACTGTGACGATACTGAAACGCCAGATGATGCAAGATTAAACTGCATTCGAGTCGTTCCATCCTACATACTATGGAAGGAACCAACTACAATCTTCTTGAGCTTCATGGCTACTCTTGGCATCATTACAACATGTTTAGTTCTAGCTGATTACATTCGACATAATCAGCATTCTTTAATCAAAGCATCAAGTCGAGAGCTAAGCTACCTCATGCTAACAGGTGTTCTTCTTTCCTATACCCTGGTATTTGTCCTCTTCGGTCAACCCACCGTTATAAAATGTTACTTCATTCGTCACTGTTTCATGTTGTGTTTTACTCTCACCTACGCACCTCTACTAACCAGAGCTAACAGAATATACAGAATCTTCAAAGCAGGGAAGAAATCAGCCAAGCGACCTAGCCTTATCAGTCCTAAATCACAAGTTGCCATTGCAATGGCATTCGTTGCAGTGCAGGTACGTATTGTTACCCTGAATCTAGTGATAAATACTCAATACTGATGCTTCAAATTGATTTACACAAATGTATCTTATATTTCGTCACCCGGCTAAATCAAATAAATAACAATAAACCTGTTGTCCATTAAGAGTAAGACTTTGCAAAATGGAATAGCTGATAAAAAAAAAAAAAAAAAAAAAAAAAAAAACAAACAAACAAACAAACAAAAAAGCGTTTAATTAAAGAATATTAAACAAAAATCAGTTCATGTTAAGAATCGCAAAGTTGCCGAAAGCTTGATGGAAATCTCAATTATCTCGCTAGCAAACATTCAATATTAACAATTATTGCTTGTTCATTTGGACGCATTGTAGTTGTCGTGTCGGTGCTTTTATCCTAAAACCACAAGAGCACGTCTTTTATGTGTTGGTTGAGCAGTTTGGTGCACCTGGCTTAAAGGAACATTACATAATTGGTTTTTGCTAACAAAACAGTTGCTGGCAGTGTAAGCACTATGTAATCCACCATATACATAAACTGACAAACCTGTGGAAGTTTGAGATCGATCGGCCATCTGGGTCACGAGAAAATAGTAAAAAACCGACTACACATTTGCAAAAAATCATATAGGTTCAACAGATGAATAAAACGCTCACTGAGCGATAAACTCCAAACGGAAAATTAGTTTATTCTCATTCAATATGGCATTTCAGACAGAAATATTTCAAGGGATGTTTTCTACTATCATCATCATTAGACCGAGTAAGTTTTATGTAAATCTGTGAACAAAAGTATATTTTACAAGTTTTTTTCTTACCAATTCTGTAATGTTCCTTTAAGTTCTGCCGCGGTCAGAGTGAGTGTTCGGGTCCTGGCCACGACACTTGCTTTCTTGAGAACTGCACTTAACCGCCCCCCTCTAACAATTACCGGGTCCCAGAATTAACCAGGATTCTGGGTCCTGTGTGGACTGACCCATTTCTGGGCCAATGACAGGACTCTGTGTCAAAATTACCAAGAAATTGGTCAAACTGACGCAAAATCCGAATTATAACCCCAACTTGTATCTACTTCCCGGGTCAGCCTGACCGAGAAATTGTTCAAGGCCCCCAGGACTAGTTGCTAAAAATGACCCAGTGCCCTATGGTAATCCAGGGATGGTTTACTTGTGAACCTCACCAACAGTACAAACTGTTGGAGAAATTGGTAGGATTAGGTTTTATACCGTAACTCCCGAGTCGGCAGTCCAGTTCCTTTAGGAGGGACAATATTATTCTCCCGTACCCGCTGCCCAAAGCAGTGCTGGACTATTGATGGAGATGTACGTATCTGATAAAAAAGGATACATATACAAAAATGTGTCCTTCCAGACGGGGATGGGGGAGGGGGTTACTAATTGACTGTGGTGAGGCTATTTTACACTTTTAAATCTTCCTGTTCGACATTTCATTCTTGTTTTCTTTTAATGTTCTGTTGAACAAAGAGAAATCGACTAGAACGGGACTAGAACCTGCAACCGTCGGATTCTTGTCAATATCTTTTTTTGTTTAGGGGTGCCCGTCAGAATCCATACAGCTGTTAAGTGCCGTATAGTCAGGGATCCCACCCAAGTTTACGAGACAACCTGGGAAGCAGCAGCCAGGGATGCAACTTTATATTTCAAATGTCAAGTAATAAACCACAAGGGAAACTGACTGCTATCTTGACTTGATATTTAGTTATTCATTTTGTACATCCATTTACGTAAGGTATGTAAAAACAGGTAAAAACGGTTTCAATTGGGACCATTAATTTTGTTCTATTCAGGCATCGAAGCCGGTGATTTCCCGCTTTTCAACAAAACAAATTAATCACTTCACTGATGAAAACAGAAGTAAAGAAGTGAACTTTGTTTGCAAACAGAGAATAATTGTGGTGTTAAAATGAACCTACAAACCGTTCAACGATCGTAGAATTGTTTCAACATTTCGTGAGGATTCAAATCTCAGACAGGTTATACTGCATGAGATGTGAATAATGGATTAAGTTTTCCTCTATAGGTGAGAAAACTTACAGGAAAAAAGGTCTACGCCACTATGTGCACCTCATATCCAATCTGCAATGAGACACGCACTCCCATGCAATCATTAACTACTATGTATTTTGTATCTAGTGGTCTACAATAAACGCAAAGACGGCATTTCACTGGAATAACAAAGTTATAATTCAATTGCTCTATTCCCGTGGTGTTTGCGTACCTGTATAAATTCACCGATACAGTCCTCAAAAAGCACTCCAGTAACCCGTTCGTGCATATCGCTAGTGCTGGGTAGGAGGTTGAAATTAAGTCATATTGGCGGTTTAGGATCATGATGGATACTCCTTCCCAGAGGTGCTGCTAGGCGTTTATTAAGTGTTTATGTTTGAGCAGTAGGAGGACAGAGTCAATCTAGCAGTGTGTAAATTGAACTGGTTGCTACTTTATCCCAGGTCTATAAAACGATGTCATGGTAGCAACTCTTCAAGCTAGCTTCAATGTTACACCCTGTTCAGCCTTTATAAAATCATTCTTAATCAAAAAGATAATTAAAAACACAAGATTACGTAATCTTTATTGGCTAGTACTTGTATGTTTGCCTAACTGTTCAGGACAACAATAATAATGGCACCCAAGTAATAAGGGACAGTTCATTTTATTGAAGAAGAAAAAAAAAAAAAAAAAAAAAAAAACACGGGCGGTGCACAGCTGAACACAGCAATTTAATGTCAACCTTAGCAATATTGTGTTTTACATCTCAAAGAAAGATTATAATTGTTTCCATTACCATCCATTTGCCAAAGCGCATTATACACTTCTGGGCAAGCATCAAATTAGTCGCCGTTGAAAGATTGTAATTTAGTTTTGTTTTCTTTGGTTGGTCGTTTTTAATGTTCTTGGAAACGACAAGCATAGCAAGTGCTGCGGTATTACTCTTTACAAAACAAAAACAAATACACAAAACAACGGTACTTCAAACAAACAAACAAACAAACAAACAAACAAACAAACAAACAAACACCCCAACAAATACCCCAACACCCCACACCCCAACCAACAAATACATAGCGAACATTGGCAACATTCTGAACTCAGAAGTTTAGAACAAACAGTCTGTATGAAATAAAATACATCCATTACAATACAAGGACGTACATGCCCAACGGCAATGTTAAATCAAATGAAATGCTAGTAAATTTAGTTCAGGCTCCGGCTGAGACGTCGTCCGCCATTGTTGACCCTTGCCCATAGCGCGCTGAGCTTCAAAGTGGCTTTACGAAGCCAGGTCAAAGCCTGAGTCGATCAAAACTTGCTTTCAAACGATGTCAGAATGTTCGTGTTTGTCTGATCAATGTGTCTGTTCTCAATCAAAACAAGAACAAAACTGATTGGAGGTGTTGACTGATAATCAACAAACGAGAAAATTTTCTCTTTTTACCCCGCAACCTGTCAATACCAAAAACATTGTTTAGTATGTATATATATTTTGCAAACCAACATTTCAGAGGTGATGAAAGGCAATGTGATTTGTTCAAACAAACGCAACATCAACGTACGTAAAATTTTGTTAAACTAAATAAAACTCGCGTTTTAAAAGTCGAATCTACTTCCACTTGTGCTTGAATGTACGTCGGAAATGCAAGTTCCTGTACCTACATGACATGTTTTATTAATTTTGTGAAATTTAATTGGCAACAAAGTCCATGTGATATTAATCACCGATATTGATACGTCACATATAAATTGTATGGTTTTACATTATGTATTGGTTGATATAATAACCCAATTAACAGTTTGATTTTAACGATTAGAACAAATTGATGTTTTGACAAACCTTCAAATACAATCTGACATAAATGAATAATTTGTGAGGAAATGTGATAGGAATGGTGATGATAAAAGTGAAATTGCAACTCCTCTGATTGATTGACAAACTCACACAGACATTTAGGCAAGAATTGTTTACAGATATACAGTTACTGTTTTGGTTTTACACTTACTACATCGACACCGTGTAAAAAACTTTTTTTTGTTGTTTTTTGAGTGAGTCACTATACTGTGTTTATGCCTGATATAGTTTGTTGGTGTAGTCCCCCCCCCCCATGAAGTTAAGCTAGCTTAAGATTTATACACCATTCGTGTGTAAGAAAGTAAACAAAATCGTCATGAAATTGCATCCCAAACAGTCCAAGTAACTTAACGAATGAGATAATTCCCGTTCTCATCTTTTTTTTTTTGGCCCTAGTTCATTAGAACTTTTCTTAGAGACTGTAAGATCATTAGAGAATGATGGATTGATAGCCATCCAGGATAGAGTAATGTCAACATTGTCAAGTCCTTTTATCTTGATCTGTTATGTATGAACAAAGTCAATACACTCTGCCATCTGTACTCAGAGCTTCGGATCGTTTTAGCATTTTATGCAGTCAATGTTTTAATAATAAAGACACGATACCCTTGAGGCAGTGGTTTGCTTGAGCAGTGCATGTTACCGTAGAGAAGGCACATGACAGCGTAGAGTTGACATTAAAAGTAGGGTTATCATTTTGTTTTAGTCAACGTAATGATGATTAATAGCCAACATTTTCAAGAAAGATACAATAAAAGTCACGAGTGAAAGTTTCAGCTGAATAAAGTTGTCTACTTGTTGAGAAAACAGGAACGGTATTATTTGTTTATAATAAAGAATTTCGGATCAATCCACGCTTATCGAGGTGACAGCGGGTACCGACCGCATCTCTGGCCGCAGCATTCACAAATGGAAACCAGGGAAAATTGAATCTTCTTTAGGAGTTCCTTAGAATTCAAATTTCTTGAAATATTTTTTTATTGATTTCCAATCGTTAAGGGAACTAACGAAATAATGTCGCAGGATGCTACCTATCTGTATAACAAAATGGGCTTTCATATGAAAGTTACATATTTTGTTTATTTTTTATAAAGTTGTTGTACGTATAATTTTTTGCGGGAGTCATAACCAAAGTATGACAGGAGTAGTCGAAAGTTGAGTGACCAAAACATGGGCAAAAACCAGTTGTATAGGCCAAGTTAAAACATTAATACATTGAAAATGAGTTGTTTCTCTATTTATTCTCCATATAAGTAAATGGTACCAGACCTCTGAATGCGAATGTAGGTCAAAATTATAACGTACAGGAAACCAGCCAAAATGCTAAAACTTTACGTGATTAAACTGAAACATTGATTGTATCAGTTCAATTATAGGTGTGCTTCACAAATCACATCACTAATTGTTACTGACCGTCTCTTCAACCTAGGTTTACTTAAGACTGTAGAACACTTTATCCCCAAAACATTAATCATGCTGATGTTTGATAGGTTGTCTTTTCGTTTCGATGAAAATGGATACAATAGCAAACACCAAGCTCTTAGTTATTACGTGTTACTCAATCAATTGGCTTGATAGTAAACACAACTCACCGGTGGATCAACCAGACTATTTACTTAGTGATGCTTTATACACAACCGGTACCAGGTAAAATGCACGGTTTGTATGATCAGGCTTTGGGTTACCAATGGGTCATTAAACCTTGGTCATTCATTAACAAGCCCATTGCAATTAAATCTTTGCAGTTTCTATGAAACAAATTAACATGGCGGCAGAAAAGATATGGAGACAGTTATGTTGCAAGCAACTTTCTACTCCATTATGAAGGAAAATGCAACATTTATAATAACATGATTCCACGATGGGTGTTTTAATAATACAATTACCATTATTGCCTAAAAACCAATCACTAAACACACATTTACCACACCCGGTTGTAAATGTAGTGTTTTTAATGTAGGTAAAATATAATACGTTTCATCATCGGTAATTGTTCATTTTCAATCCAAACCCCATTTACAATTTTCCAGAAAGAAAATCCTGGTCTGAAATACTCGTCTGTCAAAACGCGGAAAATAACATTTTGAAAACCACCCCAAGCAAACCAATTTAATTTTAGTAGCAGCGCTCGAATTAAGCGTAGGTCCATGACAAAATAATAACCATTCGTTGTAGATTTCAACGAAACATGAACATTCGACAATTTTTGATGACATTTTCAAAGGTTTAATTTATGTGGAAAATTAGCTGAAGTAAAAGCCTTTTTGTTTTAGAATTGAGTACATGTATCATAAGTAGGATTTGAAACTTTGCATGGTGGAAATACGATATGGAAAAGGTTTGCGGTGACAACCATGTAATACTGTCTCTTATTGAGTTGGGGTAGTTCTGAAAAGAACCGTTGGTTAACTCGACGTTTCGATCAGTATGCTCTGATCGTCTTCTGGAGAAAGCCTGGAGAAAGACGATCAGAGCATACTGATCGAAACGTCGAGTTAACCAACGGTTCTTTTCAGAACCACCCCAACTCAATAAGAGACAGTATTACATGGTTGTCACCGCAAACCTTTTCCATACATGTATCATATTATGAAAAATCAGTCCCGTCATCTGCTGTTTATATTTTCTAGCACTGTCTGGTAAACTTCCTGGATATGTTTTGTCATAGTGCCATACAATAGTGTTGGGAGAAAGGCTCTAGTCACAGCAAAACAAATATTATATTTTTAACAATGAGCATTTATAAACTATACCATATTCACCTTGTCATCCTTATTTATTACACATCCAACAGCACATTCAATTAGCGCCAATAATAGGATGAGTTGTGAACATGAGTTTTAGATGTGTGAAGAAAACCCCACTTGGGGAAAACCCACGCAATCACATGCAAGGCTCCGGTCTGAGTTGGGATTCGAACCGGGGTCCACAGAGGTGAAAGGCAGGGAAATAAACCACCAGGCCAACCTGATGCCCACGCGATGATCCCTGTACATTTTTTTTTTCGAAACTGGCGTGAAATTTGCTGTCTTCTTTCTACAATTCTGGTCATAACCCGTTGACTATTATTGCGCGGTCACCGCTCAAGCTAAGAAGGTTACTTTTTAAATGACCGTGATACTCATTATTGTGACTCACATTGTCAAGATTTCAACTAACATGCAACAGTACAACAAAGTAACATTAGCTTCTGTTCCGTTACTAAAGATGTAATGGAACAGTAACATAAACTGATTGGCAACTATTGGAATCAGACGACAGTACAAACTCCTTCTATATTGACAAGGATTGATAATAGTGAACCAAACCACTGTGTCTCAAAACAAAATTAATTCAATCTTAAAATAGGAAAAGAATCTTAAAGGAACATTACAGAATTGGTAAGAAAAAAACTTGTAAAATATACTTTTTGATCACAGATTTACATAAAACTTACACAGTCTAATGATGATGATGGTAGAAAACATCCCTTGAAATAATTCTGTCTGAAATGCCATATTTCATGAGAAATGAACAAACTAATTTCCCGATTGGAGTTTATCGCTCAGTGAGCGTTTTATTCATTTGTTGAATCTATATGATTTCATGCAAATGTGTAATCGGTTTTTCACTATTTTCTCGTGACCCAGATGGCCGATCGATCTCAAACTTCTACAGGTTTGTCAGTTTATGTATATGATGGATTACATAAAGTGCTTACACTGCCATCAACTGTTTTGTTAGCAAAACCCAATTCTGTAATGTTCATTTAAACAAATACACCTAAAATAATAACAACATTGGGCGAGGGCGGTGGCGGAAGGGTATGTTTATTGGCAGGTGGTCAAAACATGTTGGCTGTTATTGTAACCTGAAAACTATCACATACGTTTAAATGTACTTATCTGCATGAGTATAATGGTGCACGTTGGCTGGAATTTATTGTGAGTTCTGCTAGACAATTTTTACTAGGACTGAACGGGGTATTTTCGTTGCCATACGCCACATTGGACCTTGCTTTATTCAATCAAACGTAGACACGCCCAATGTTCTATTTTGAATTACTTATAAATTAAACTGACGATGTCTCGCTGAGCGTCGGCATTTCAATATATCGTGGAAGGGAAATTTAGTTCTCAAATTAAGAAAGTGATTTCAAGAGTATCAGTCCCTGTTGGTGAAATATTTTCAGAATTTCGTCCAAGTCCATTTATTACCCGAGATGACAACAGTCGTGCTCCTGTAATTACCAACCCGCCTGTACTAAAAAAAAACGGCTGTGCCGCTACAGTCATTTCCAATCAAGAAAATTAAAAACAAACAACATTGTTGTATTTCCCTGGATAGTTTTAAATGGGTTACCGAAATATGAGTTAATTCCAGAAGTCAGTCAAATTATCTAGGGAGATAAAGTCATTCCGTGGGTTAAAGAAGCGCTGGGGAAAGCCTTAGTCTTACACTGAGTAAATAATGAGGGTAGTCAACATTATACCAGCGGTGTCATTAATCAACCAATAAATCTCATGACTGCCTTCAAGATATAGAAGTCACATCTTCTCCTCTCTATCTCTCCCTCCCTCCTACCCCCCCCCCCCACACACTCTCTCTCTCTCTCTCTCCTCTCTCTCTCTCCTCTCTCTCTCTCTCTCTCTCTCTCTCTCTCTCCTCTCTCTCTCTCTCTCTCTCTCTCTCTCTCTCTCTCTCTCTCTCTCCTCTCTCTCTCTCTCTCTCTCTCTCTCTCTCCTCTCTCTCTCTCTCTCTCTCTCTCTCTCTCTCCTCTCTCTCTCTCTCTCTCTCTCTCTCTCTCTCTCCTCTCTCTCCCTCTCTCTCTCCCTCTCTCTCTCTCTCTCTCTCTCTCTCTCTCTCTCTCTCTCTCTCTCTCTCTCTCTCCTCTCCCTCCTCTCTCTCTCTCTCTCTCTCTCTCTCTCTCTCTCTCTCTCTCTCCTCTCTCTCTCTCTCTCTCCTCTCTCTCTCTCTCTCTCTCTCTCTCTCTCTCTCTCTCTCTCTCTCTCTCTCTCTCTCTCTCCTCTCTCTCCTCTCTCTCTCTCCTCTCTCTCTCTCTCCCTCTCTCTCTCTCTCTCTCTCTCTCTCTCTCTCTCTCCTCTCTCTCTCTTCTCTCTCTCTCTCTCTCTCCTCTCTCTCTCTCTCTCCTCTCTCTCTCTCTCTCTCTCTCTCTCTCTCTCTCCCCCTCTCTCTCCTCTCTCTCTCTCTCTCTCTCCTCTCTCTCTCTCTCTCTTTTCTCTCTCTCTCTCTCTCTCTCTCTCTCTCTCTCTCTCTCTCCTCTCTCTCTCTCTCTCTCCTCTCCTCTCTCTCTCTCTCTCCTCTCTCTCTCTCTCTCTCCTCTCTTCTCTCTCTCTCCTCTCTCTCCTCTCTCTCTCTCCTCTCTCTTCCCCTCTCTCTCTCTCTCTCCTCTCTCTCCCTCTCCTCCTCTCTCTCTCTCTCTCTCTTCTCTCCTCTCTCCTCTCTTCTCTCCTTCCTCTCCTCTCTCTCCTCTCTCTCCTCTCTCTCCTCTCTCCTCTAAGATGGTATCCGTTGCTTCGGAATTCTGAAGATCGTATGTGAATGTGTTATTGTGCAGCTTTCCATCGGCTCAGTGGAGACCTCTGATTGCTCAGGATTGTCATAATGTTGTCATTCTGTATATATTCGGTTTGCGGTAACACCATGTGTAAAAATATCTACTTGCTGTGTAGATTTGTTCTTTAGAGAACTTGTCTTGTTATTTATTCTACTACCGCGGAGTAGATTTTTTTCCGGAATTCGGGAGACTTCTCAGTTCTGAAAAGAACTGTCCTGCTTATTAACTACTACCTGGGCGGGAGGTAGGAAATCGGCCTGGACTACTACTTTAGCTTTGTGGATGGGGGGGGGGGGGGACTTCTCGTAATTAACTGCACTGCGCAGTGCAGTTAATTACGAGAAGTAACGGTAATTATGCTGTACGAGACAATGACAGGTTAGCATGGTGGTTAGGGCAATCAGTTTGGTATTGGTAATCGAAGCCTGGCGACGTGTTGACGTCACAAGTGTTTATGAGTAGTCATGATAATCAGTTCAAATCTGTTAACTGTCTCATGAAAATTGCCGACTTTCTTACAAGTCACTTGTATTTTATTTGTTTTTGGTATTACTTCATTACAGTATCCGTTTACTTTATTACACTACTGTTCAATTTTAAGAATTCTTGTCATCAATAATTTATATTAGTTGAGAATTTCAATCAATACATCTATATACGTCAAGTGACTATAATTATGTGGATCATGCTTTATAATCAATAAAGCCCACTCAAATGTTCATCAGCAAGTAGTTCAGTACAAAACATATCACCATTTCGGCCGTTTTGTTTACATAAAAAAACTGCCTAATTAATCAAACTCTTATTTTGACAGCAGAAAGTACATTCTTGCCTTTTTGTATTAACACTAAGAATAATGATGGGCACACAAATTGGCCTAAGAGTTATGGCTTTAATTATATTAGTCAAACTGAAATGTACTTTGTGCCATCCTTGCTGATGATGATAAAACAAATTGACGAAATGCTTTTACACATTGATCAGTGATAACTTAATTAAACAGTTTGTGCGGTCACCTACTTGGACAAACTCCAATTTCCAGTTCGCATCAATCATTTTCAGCATTTAATCTCATTCTTTCAGTGTCGCAAAGACTTCCTGATGTTACAGATTTCTTACCAACAACTTTCTCGGTTGCTGGGATGGCGGGCAAAATGGATATATTTTGTTCGGTTGTGTTCTTGATCTCCAGTATTTTCCATGAGACAATATTAAAGTATCATTCCGTATTCATAATTGGAAAAGATAGTACATGTGTTGAATACTCCAATAAGATTAATGAAAATGCTGATTTTAATAAAAAAAAAAAAAAAATCATTTGTTCAAATCAACTTTGAAAGAAAAAATAAAACTTGGGACGAAGATGCTTATTTTTTAGGAACCCCGATTGCCAATCACGCCCAAATGTTTGCGTTCATTGCACAGATTTAATGAAAACATGACCTTCAGTCAGGCAACATTCTTAATTTTTTAACAAGTAACCCGGAAACGGAGGTCAAGTCTTATTCTCGGGTTTTCTTCGTTATTTTACTGACCTGATTTAACTTTCATTTTGTTTATTTACCACTCAATTGATTACCACACTCCCAACAAAGTAACTATGTACATTTCATGGCCATAAACTGTGTGAGACTAAAATAGTTGACAAAACAAAATCCCGCCCAAGTAAAAGTCCATGTGGTTTGGACCAACATGGTCCGGAGAGTTGTTATGGGTAAAGTAGTTCAAACAGATTGCATTTTGCCAATTGAAATTGAAATCTGGTTTAATTCTCATTTTGAAAAAAAAAGACGGCGATGACATATGCAAATTAGGTCTCCGATTATTACCAAGCAATGTCTCACGTGTAATTATCTATAAATATATTTACAGCTGAAAGAGACTTGCGATAATTTAATTTTTAATAATACAAAACATACAAAAAGGGGGGAAAAATGAATAACTAAGCAAAATATACATACGCCGAATGAAATTAAATAGGAAATAAAAAAGTAGATAAATTGTATGCGTGTGGCCCAAAAAGTTGCCGCGTTTATCTTTAAAATTTACATTTTAGACAATCATGTCCCTTTTTTTTATTTGCAGCTTCTCATCAACGTCTTGTGGCAGATTGAAAATCAACCGAGACCTGAGGAACAAGTGATTTCGCCAGGCATTGTAGAAATCATGTGTAATACAAGCAATGCTGAGATGATTGTGTCACTGAGTTACAACGTCGTCCTCGTACTTCTCTGTAGTGTACATGCATTCATGACTCGCAAAGTACCAACTAACTACAACGAATCCCGCTTCATCAGTTTAAGCGTCTACACCACCGTTATTATCTGGCTGGCTTTTATACCTTGTTACTTTCTACTTCCGGATGCAAAGGTAAAAATAGTCGTCATGGCAGTCGCACTTATCTTCAGCGGTAGCATCACGTTGGTGTTTATGTTCTTCACCAAGCTGTACGCGGTGCATTTTGTGGCAGAGGCAAACGTCCACGCTGCAAAAACGTACCGGGAGAAAGGGTCTACAGTCGCGACTTCTGACCCGAATAATCATACAACGAACAATAAACTAAACGCTCAGAGCCGACAGAGGGCGATAATCAGTAACATTCTGAGAGGAAAGACTGCTGTAGCGCCGAGTACCAGTGACAATCAACCACCAGATAATGTCGAAGAGAAAGGGAACACGGCAGAAAGAATCCCTCAGCGATGTTTTCATTCGTTGAATGTACAAGACCAAGCTATGATTCATGTCTCAACGGACTCCTAGCGAGCAAAACCTGTCAATATTTCAAGTTACCGTTAGCATTTACATAGCTGATCATTTCTTCTTCCTGGTCACTCACTTAGGCAGTATAGAGTTTTGTAGTGGATTAAATATAGATTGTGGCATTTGACTCCATCCTCTGTTTTGACTGTACTGGACTGTGTATAAACATTGGTTGATGTTGTTGTTCTTTATCGCATATGATGAAGTATAGTTGTTGCAATGGAAGCTTATACAGAAACATTTGTATTAATTAGCCATTAAAGTGCTACAGCTTTTTTTCCTCGCTCTAGTATGAATATGTAGTTAGTAGAAATTAATATTTGTTAGGATAATATTCAACAAGGGAGAGGAACGGGTTATTTTGCATCTAGCTTCGGTTTGGTTGAGTTAGTTAGATAGATAGATTGACTGATTGAACGCTTGTAAATTGAGAAAGGAAAAACAAAAGAGAAGCGGGAAACGCTGCCTGGCCGACGATATGTACATAATGTATAAATTTAGTTCACAGTACTGTACAGTACATTTATTTGGACAGGGTAACAAAACTCGAACTTACAAAATGATGAATATAGCTTGAATCTATTCGACGGAAGAGGGCGCTTGCATTTGACAACGCTCTTCAAATTTAAACTTAAAGGCCCTGTACACCATTGGTAAGATCGAAAAACACAATGTTCACAGATTCACACATAACTTACATGATTTAAAGTAAGTAATGGTAAAAAGGGTTCCTTAAAATATTTCTGCCTAAAATGCTATCATTTCTGAGAAACGCGTAAAACAACAGTGATTATCGCGCGCGATAATTTGAAAAAACAGAAAACACATAAGATCTCTTTTCACTATTTTCTCGTGACCTCGATGACCAATTGAGCTCAAACTTTCACAAGTTTGTTTCATGCATATGTTGAATCACACAAAATGTGGACACTGATTTTGAGCTGTTACCAAAAGTGTACAATACCTTTAAATCTAGTAGTAGGTATTGTCTTACTTTTATGTATGTGCTATTTTGTAAACGTTAATTGTATTGTAATTTGTTTTGGTGGAACTTGGGTTACCCTATTTTTAAATGGTTATCTACTCATTTTCAAATGAACTGAATTACAAACACTTCAAGCATTTTATATCCGTTGTGACTAAAGCAATCGAACGTTTACAGAAATACATTTAATTCGTCAAACACTATTTCTCTGGTTATAATTGTCTAAAGTTACAGGTCGCCCTCAACTATCTAATTATTTTGGATAGGACGTAGATCACACTATTGAGCTAACCTGGGGTGCGTTTTCGCGGTTGTAATCAATGACCAATGGACTCCAAATCCCCAGTTATAAAACACGTTCTATGATAGGTTAGGCCTGCGCTAAACGTCGCACTTTTGCCGAGCCGAACTCAAATGTTTTCAGTTCGATTCGACACGGCAAGAGCGCGACGTTTGTCACCGTGTCGTGCCGCTACCGTGTAGCACGGCAGGGCTTGCCGTGCTACACGGCAGTGCCGAACTTAAATAAAAGGTTTGCGCTAAACGTCGCTCTTTTGTCGAATTTAATTCCTAATTTTACAACTGTTTGAGTTCGACACGACAAACGTGCGACGTTTAGCGCAGGCCTTAGTTTACACACACATGTTTGCGGTTTCTTGGTGTAAAAACATAAGAATACAATAATACAAAATCAATAATGAAGTGTACATTTAAAATATATATTTGAATAGAAATAAATATACTTTTTTTGCCAAACTGTCACTACAACGTCTAGCTGCTAGCAAGGTAAATGGCTTAAAAAAAAAAAAAAAAAAAAAAAAAAAAAAAAAAAAAAAAAATCAACATTGTAAAGGAGGTATAGGACTACACTATTCCCCAGTGTATGTACAGCACGCTGCTGTACCCTAGGGTGCGTGTTCGAAGCAAAATTGAACTAGAAAGTAATCTTAGCAAAAAGATAATTCCTTCAATAGTGCCGCAGTTGGCAATCGTGATTTCTTGAGTGTCGTCACCGAGACGGCGTTATTGGAATTGCAAGGCGATCCTTTCTTGGCACAAACTATGACAGGATGATGACAAACCAAAGTTACATTGGTACGTGCCAATGAAATCAATGGTATTTCCTATCAACCCTTTATAATCTTCCATAGTAATTAACATGCACAAGAGTAATCCATGGGGGACTTTCGTGAAAGCTATATTTACAGCATACCTCTTTTCGTTCACAACCTTGGCGATAGATTTTTTCCCATAAACTGACCTCCAAGATATTACACCCTTCGTGATAAAAATAAATTGTAGTTGTTACGAGGAATATAAGTAATCCATTAAGGTTGTCTAACCTTGAATCGATGTCTGTATGGTCGTGTTGCCGACTCCGTCATTATCTGTCCATCGTTGTAGAGCGATGACTTCACCTCGCCTATCCTCCTCCAACCGTGTAGTCCATAAGGCAAGAGGCAGTGAAATGAGCTTTCCAGCTTTCACCTCAGTGTAGCTTTTGTCCCATTAACTCCATCCAAGCTGGCCTCTAGTTTGGTCAACTGCACTCCCACTCCAGGTTGTTATAGGTCGCCCTGTTTATACACAACATTCAATCTAGTTTCTTTTTGTTTGATGTTTGACTCGTGACATACATGTTTGACTTTTAATTTGATGTCGTGTGTATTATTTCAAGCAACATTATGAAGTATCTTCCCAAGGTACTTAGGTACGTTAAGACTACAACTTCAAATCAGTGTGACTGGGCTCACCGCAGCTATATAAAATACACAATGCAATGCTTTTGTCACAAACATTCCTGGGATTGGTTTTCAAATCCCAATCACTTGTCCACCTGCCGATTGCCTATTGAATGGTGTGTCCTGGGCGAGCAGTCAAGCGCAACGGTCTTGTTGGCAGGAGGACACTCAAAAAAGACACACAAACAATTTGCCTCGTCCTTCGGATGGGACCTAAAGCCGTTCGTCCCGTGTAAATGAAAGATCACAAAAAGGGGTTTGCCAAGATGTTTTTGGATATAGTTGGTTGAAGGTTGCGCCACAGCACTAGTTAAACCGTTACATTGTGCTAAAAATAAATGGGTCTTATATTTCGAAGATAGCCCTGAACAGGGGAGGATCCAGGATTTTCCAAACGGGGGGGGGGGGGGGCGTGAACAATTTACCAAGCAGCAAATTGTAATTGCAATTTGTGGATCCTACGAGCGCGTAACGCGAAGCCCTTACGACATTGGCCGGTGCCGGGGCCCGCTTAACTGCTCCGAAACAGTTAGGATTCTAGATGCTATGTGGTGCGATCTCATGCAATATCTGACCACTTTTGTTTAAGCAAAATCATTATTAAAACTTTATTTTCGAGTTAGGAGTCATTGGTTTGAATCGGCCATCCTGAGTTATAAAAATCAAAATGCAGGCTACAATTAATACTTTTTCGGGGGACAAACTGTTGGGTGTGACAAACGATTGTGCAAGTTTTATTATAATTAGCCAAATAGGGTTTCTTTGTCTATAAGTTTTCACATACTTGAGGATTAGAATGTGATACAAAATTTATTACTGCTGATATAGTGATAAGAACAAGTTGTGCTTGTCTTCAGTGACAGCGCGATTGAGCAACAATAACGGTAATGTCCGAAAATGTGAGGGTAGGCCAAGAGGCCTAGCCCCCTCCCTCAGCCCTGCATCGGTGTACTATCTGCACTATTGATAAATAACAGTTTGAAAGAAGCATAAAAGATATTAACCCTCTTTCTTGAATACGAAAAAATCAGTGATTTTCTGAACGGAGTGAGACACAATGATTATACAAAGATATGTCTTCACAGCCCAATAATAGGGCCAATCCACTTCGTTCGTATCCTTGCCCATTAGACCTAGCACCATTGCAATCCTATTTTTGTGCCCGATGTAATTTTTAATCCGGTTCATAAAACTTAGCGATCGTAATGCTACTGTTGGCCTACTTGTAGAAAGCCCTATTGCTAAACTTAAAATGAACAATTTCACAACATTTATACGATCTAATGGGGACCAGACTAGTTTACATAACGCTCTGAGCATAATATCTTTTGCGCAGACGGGCTTAAGATGCGCACTGCATTACACGTATTTCACAAAACCTTGACGGCGCACTGATTGAACCAGTCTGGTACCCATTAAATATCAGCAGTTGATCATGTAACTGTTGTGGATTGTTGAGGGAACCTGACAATGGTTTTCGCGCAAGTTAAAAATATGTGGTAAAAAAAATCACTCTCGCTATTCGAAAAGCAAACAAATTTCCAAAAAGATCTGTTATGTTTTTAAAAAACAATTAAGCATTATAGGCTTTCATACAAGTACAGTAGCATTCGATCAGTAAGTTTCATAACCCGGCTTAAAAATCGGGCACAAAAATAGGAATGCAATGGTGCTAGAGCCAAGGATACGAAGTGGAATGGCCCTATTCATTGGCTATGTATTCACTTTGTTTTATCCTAATACTAGTTTCCTAAGTTCGTATTGCATTTAGCGCGCGCGTGCTGACCTCCAGCCAGAATTTTCTGTGCACAATATGTACACACCTGAGGTGGCATGGTCGACTTACGGTGCGGGTGACCCCGTGCCAGGCATTGGCGGGTGTTTCGCGCTTATGTTCAGTGTGTTAGAAAAACACAATGTCCACACATACATATTCTTCATAAGTCAGTGAATTAATATTGTTTCACAAAATGAAACATAGTGTACGGGGTATGGATTATTAGTAGCTTTTTTTGAAACAAAATAATAGGTAGGGCCCATTTCATTAAATTTGTCTCTCCCTCATTGTTCCCCTTGATGTTGTTTTCTTCTTTTCCTTCCTTAAGCAAAAAGGGGGGTGGGGCGTGCGCCCCCTACGCCCCCTACGCCCCCCCCCCTCTGTATCCGACCCTGCTGAATACCTTGGACACAAAAATAATGGGCGCTTTGAGACGCCCTCGAGTGTGATAAAACACTTTACAGAGCTGCTAGTTTTATTTTAACAACAATAGTAATGTTGTTTATTAAATTTAACTCCATTGGAACAATACTAGATTAAAGTTCGTCGCTAGTGCCTGCGTGTAGTGAAATGATCAAACCATTTCTTCTTATAGAAGACCGGGGGATGTAACCATAGACTTGTTTTTAAAGTATTTTATAGCCTATTCGGGGGGGGGGGTATCGTGAGGCGCTTTGGGGTTATTTTATAGAGCGCCAATTATTATACATATAAATGTATTAATATTATCATAATTCGTTATCACTATATCAGGACAGCAGGTCTTCTTCTTGGACCGGGCGGGGAGGGGAAATATTCTAGCACCAGGTAGCGCATCTCAATGGAAGGAAGGTCGACTGAACGGGTGTGCAAGTTGCTGCAGCACGATAATGTTCTTCGCTTAACATTTTTATTGACACTTTTGGTGCATTCGGAACTGCTGTTTATGTCGATTTATCCCGTGTGTATAGCATCGTAACTTTGTCTGTCCACGGAGACCTGAGATCCATCGTGACGACTCGTACTTTTTTTTATCATCACATTGAAGAATGGCCCTCGTATAAAAGTTAATGGAACGAATTTCCCGTTTGAATGGAAACTGCACATCGCAATAACAAAAGCCAATTCGTTTTCATAAAAAAAACAAAAAACACATCAAGGATCTTTTACTATTCGTTCTTGTCATATACATAAAGAGACAGGCACACGTCATCCTCCTCGTCATTATGTACCAGCCGCATACAGGTTTTCTGGGATTTTATAAACATTTCCCCTCAAAGGTTATATACTAATCTAATATTGATTTGAGTTTGATTCAAACCAGATTAAATTCAATTTATGTCTCCTTTCTGTTCAGGTTTTGTCCCCAGACAGGCTCGAATATGTATATATATATATATATATATATATATATATATATATATATATATATATATATATATATATATATATATATATATATATATATATATATATATATATATATATATATATATATATATATATATATATATATATATATATATATATATATATATATATATATATATATATATATATATATATATATATATATATATATATATATATATATATATATATATATATATATATATATATATATAAAATTTGTAGGGTAGATGGCCTTAGCTTTCGATCCAAACCGGACCTTCGTCAGAGGCAAAAACAAGCACAAACGAAAAACATATCCATTTATAGCAAAACAGAGAGGCAAAGAACAATGGGATGGTATCCAGAAAAAGGAGGGAAAATTATAGCCAATCAGTGTTATTAGTTTACAAACAATGGGGCGGTCAAGAGCCAATGAGAGTTATGTGGTGGGGACAAAAGGATGGTCAGTGAAAGGGAGGATTACTGGACCAGGCGGGAGACATGAAAGGACAAGATTAAGGGGCACGAGGCATTGGGTAAAATGCAATTAACAATAGGGAACAGGACCAAAGTATATACAGCAATGTGAAAGGGAGGTAATTATAGAACAACAAGTCTGTGGAGAGAAGGGGTTATTAGGAAAAGAACAGGTCGATCTCCAAAAAACTTGTCGAGAAAAAGAACGGTAACAGTTAGCCAGTGGAGAAAATATGATTTTTAAAACAACTTAAGAATGGAAAACAAATCAATCATTGAAAGAACAGGTTATTACCAGTAATTGTATTTATATTACACAGAATGATCTCCAAAAAACTTGTCGAGAAAAAGAACGGTAACAGTTAGCCAGTGGAGAAAATATGATTTTTAAAACAACTTAAGAATGGAAAACAAATCAATCATTGAAAGAACAGGTTATTACCAGTAATTGTATTTATATTACATAAAATAAATAAGTAAGCAGTAAATGAAGTGGGAATTTATTTGACACCGGTGTTGATGTTAAGTCCAAAGGGTTGGACTGTCTTAAGTTGGTGAATCCAATGCGATTCTCTGAGTTTGCGGTGTGTGTCATCACCATTGCAAGCCTCAATCACCATAAGTTCAACATCTTTGACGTTGTGATTGGGGCTGTTGAAGTGGATGGAGACGGGGTACTGTTTCTTGGTCTTTATGGACGAGACATGGTTCGCAAAGCGAAGACTGAGTTTGGTCTTAGTCTCTCCCACATATTGTAGTCCACATTTCTTACATGATATAACATAGACTACATTAGGTGTGCTACATTGGGAGTCGGTCTTGATGTTGTAAGAAGAGCCAGTGCTATGACTCTTTACTTTAAGTGCCGGTTTGATGTAGAGACATGTTCTACACTTGGAGCGGGTACATTTGTGACAACCTAGTATTTCTGTTATGGGTGGTGTTTGGCATGTACCTGGTGGGAGTTTAGCCCTGACTAGGATGTCTCCCAGGTTTTTAGGGCGGCGGAATGCAACCATGGGGGGCTCAGGGATTGCTGAGCATAACCTGTTAGAGAAGTGAAGTATATTCATATTGTTATTGAGGATTGATGAGAGTTTAGGCAGTTTAGGGTGGAAGGTGGTGACTAGGGCAACTCTCTTGGTCGGGGCTTTTTTCGTTCTCGTGTTGGTCAACAAAGTGTGACGAGGTATGTTGAGGGCTCTGTTGATGGCAAGTTGGACCCTGCGTTCGCTGTGGCCCCTTGAAACAAGGTGTTTCCTTAGGTCGGATGAACGACTTTTGTACAAGGTATCTGTGGAACAGATACGCCTTATACGTAATGCTTGACTGTAAGCAATTGCCTTCTTACAGTGACTAGGGTGGCAACTGTTGGAGAGAAGATACTGGTGGGTGTCAGTGGGTTTGCTGTATACATCCGTAATAATGCCATTAGGGGATTTAGTTACGGTTACATCTAGAAAGTTCACACTTGTGAGAGAGCATTCAGTGGTGAACTTTATGGTGGGGTGGAATGAGTTTATATGGTCGATAAACTCATCCAAGCTGTCTTGACCACCACACCATATGGAGAAAATATCATCGATAAATCTCCACCAAACTAGTGGGCGGTTGGGGGCAGAGGACAGGAGTCTG